>VDFB02254392.1:47635-330784 GCA_007258455.2 Sequoia sempervirens
AACTTTGTAAAGGGAGAACTTTCAAGGGAAGGACTTCAAGGTTAGAAGTAGGAGCATAAATTGTAGAGTAGAACTGGTAGTTAGGAGTTAGATTCAGAATAGACTAATGTATCTTTCAGCTTCCTTAGTGTAAATGGAAACAATTTGAGATCACAGATTTTTTGTACAATGGTGATTGTGCCAGCTTTGTAAATGTTGCTTATCTGTTTCGCTAATAGTAGAAGCAACCAGATTAAAATCTATTTCATGTTGTGTTCCAGAATGGCGTTTGTCTTAAGTTAATCATCCGATTTGGGAAGCTTTTAGGGAATGAAATTTGATTTTATGTTTTGTTAAATGATAACTTGCAATCTACTGTTGAAATCAGCACTGTGAATGAATAATATTGTGTGTTAGTCACAAGTTATGTTTGTTCTACAGTTTTAGTTAGGAATTCCTTGAAGGGCAACAAGTCTGGTTAAGTTGGATGAATCATTGTTCTTTTTTGTTCCAAAGCTCTGATCTATCTTTTTCTGTTTCTTTAAAACCCCAGTTACAGTGGATTTAAGTTTATGTTTAATCCCAAAACAATCCAAAAGCTCAACACCACCAGGTCCCTTAAACATTACTATTGCATTAACCACTAAGGGACATCAACATAGTTGAGAACCAACTACAAAGAGAGCTGAGATATCCATGTGATCATCTTTCTTTTTCAGGAGAAATAGAGTAGCAATATTCTATTTGCATGTTGTTGTGCCAAGACACTCGTCAACAGAACTGGTGCTAGAAGGAGGGCCCTATGAGTAATTGTGGATCATTTTGAGTTGGAGTGGGTCAGATCTTGGAGGGCCCAGCTCTGGTGGGTAGCCCTTTGTATACACCGGGACTTGTCCATGAAATCCTTGGTCACCTATATGATAGGCTCCCTTTATTTTTCCCTAACAATGGGAAAAATGCTTATGAACATGTTGTAGTTTGCAGGTGTATACTTAATTTTCTCTAGGTTCTGCATGAGGATGTTGTTTGCCAATTGTTCATCAAAACACTTCAAGGTTCAGTAAGACAATGGTATGTTAATCTTCCACCAAATTATATTTGTTCATGGTGGAGTTAGAAATCTTATTCTTAGATCAGTTTGGTCCTCAAACACAAGATCCATCATTTGAATTTGCAGCTATGAAAAGGAAACCATCAGAACTCATTTATCAATTTAATCACAGATTTATGTCTATGTATCAAAGAGTTCAATCTTTAGGTTTGGTTGTAGATGATCATATATTGATAGAACATTATTATTGGGGTTTAAACCCTTCATTTGCAACCAAATTCAGAGGTCGTGGTGAGGCTACATCCTTGCATGATGCATTGAATAAGACTCTCTTATTAGCACAATTTGGAGGTGACACTAGAAATTCAAATAGCCAAACTCAGGGTTATAATCCTCCTGTGCTTGCAAACTGCCATCATCTGTAGCCTTATGCCATTTCACCCACCATGCCTGCCCAGATGCAATCATTCTCACCATGCAACTACAACCTTCCTAAGGTTCCAAGCCTCATATTCCCCAAGGCTTCTCATCAGGTCAATTACACATAAGACCATTGGGAGAACTCATCCCTACAAAATCCAATTACAGAGTTAGGTACTCTGCATCACAATGAAGTTCTAGATCAAACATCTGATAAGCCAAAATATAATTTTGATGACTTGTTTGGTAAAAAGCATGAAATGGATGTAAATTTAGAGCATGGTGGAAATCTCAAGATGGAATCTAGCTTTTTTGAGAATGCTAGTACTAACGATGGCTTTGAAGAAGATGAGGTATTAACGCGGGATTGCTATCATGAGAAATCAATAAGGCTTTCCAATGATTTGGACAACTCTCTTGATTATGATGAGAATCAGGGTGATGAGGAATGGATGAAGGAACACAGTTCAGGTTGGATTGATATCCCTCGTATGCAAAATCGAATAAGGGAGAAATTAGAACTAGGAGGTCTGAAACTGTCAGAACTCGTTGGGCCAAATGGGTGTAGGATACATCGAACTGATCAGCACTCTCAAATGGATTTCCATGTCTTCCTAGGAAGGATGGAGTTGTATTTCAAGCAACTGATCTCTATTGAGGGAATACTTATGGAAGATCCCTAGAGTACCTATCCCCCCAATGAAGAGGATGAAACAGCTAGCACACATGAAAATGGTAATCAATTCATCCAAAGGGATGAAACAAATGGTGTGAAGGGGTTAATTCATCCCCATCTTTGGTTGACCTTGATCCTTGCATCGAGATGGATTTAACAACTGATGAAGCTCCTCTACCTAGGACAAACTTGATAGAAGTGGAGAATACATTTGCTGATGCATTCATAGATTCTTCCATGATGATGAGTGAGGAAGAAACACACTTTGATGGGTTAACACAAGAGGACGACTTTGCTGATCTAAGTGGTGGATGGATTGGAATAGATAACATGCTTCAAGATGAGATGGCCAATGAATCTTGTGGTCAAGGACAAGAGCTTAAATGCCAAAATGAAATTTTAAGGGAAGAAATTCAAGTAGATGTACATATCATTCAAGTTCTCCCTGAGGAAATTCATGACGGGGTACATTTGGATGAAGTGGAGGAATGCCAAGAAAGCAACCAAGAGGTTATCTCAAAGGTTGAATCTCTTCATAACAAAGAGAATGAGACCGGGGAGTACTTTCTTGATTTTGATTCTGTTTGCTCAAATGTGTCGGTTGAAGAGAGTCCTTGCTTAGCATCCACAAATGAATCTGATCTTAATACTGATGAATTTTATGCTGAACGACATGTTCTTGTTGATGATGTGCAGGAATTTGAATTAAGAAAGTGCTTTCCTAACTCTGACTCCGTGCATTCAAATGAGTTCAAAGGAAATCCTTGTTCACCATGTGCCAATATCCCTGACATCAATGGTGATAAGTTGGAGGCAGACTCTCAAACCCTTGGGGTTGACATGTTTCAGGAAAATGTTGAAAGTAAGACTTCATCTCAAGAAATTCAAAAAATTCTTGACTCCGGGCCCGAGATGAATACACAGATGCTGGTGAATGAAGATCCTAACTGTAAGACAAACCTTGATCCAGTGGTGTTCCAAGAGCTGAGACCTCACGAAGAAGAGATCACCAACACAAGCCTGTATTGGTAACAAGCAATCTTCAGAATCAGGTGGTGTCCTTTCATTATCCTCTTTGTTTTAATAATTTTTAGTTTGATTATGGCGTTGGGGATAGTAAAACATGTTTGTCGGTAAATCATGACAAAACTGAAAACCCACAACTGATAATATTTCAAGCTTTATGCCCTCAGAATGAACTTATTGCACACAAGCTTCATATTTTTGAGTATAAAGATAAATTTGATAGGTTTAGAACTGTGCCTAGTAAGTTAAGATTGTTGCACATAATGAAAAATCAGTCAAGTCAATGTACAAATTTTTACAGTCTTGTATTTGCAAAGTTTGGCTTTGGAGTTAGTTTAGGGATATGATAGGTTAGTGTTAGTTTTGGTTTAGTTAGTTTTCTTTTATTATGTTGTTTTCATGTTCCTTTTGTTTCTGTTTGTAAATATTTTGCTTTTGTTTGTAAATAGCTCTCCTCTTTGTTTGTTCTTTCCTTCTGTCCTTTGTGTTTCCTTTACTGTATGGTTTATGTTTGTTTTGTTCTTTGGGGTTGATCTATTTCTTTCCATCTTGAAATGGTGGGTTGTTATCCAAAGCATACTTTGGTTGTTAGGAGAGAAGTGGTTTAGGTATTTTTAGGTTTGCTGATTGGGTGCTCTTGTCCTAAATTCTTTGTTTTATGCCCATCGTCAACATGAGTTGTGGAAAGTCCTGAGAACAAGGTGCAAAGTAAATGGCCTTCATTAGCTCCCTCTGAATCTATCACAAATCACCAAGATCATCTCCTTTTGTAATAGTATATTTGTCCTAGCATGATAATGTTGTAAGATTTGAGTGAAAAATTTGATTCCCAGGAGCTATTGTGAGGTCCATGGTAGTTTTCAACCCATATTAGATGTTAAACATCTGACATATTGAAAGAAAAAATTGAATGAAATATCTGAAACTTCAAGAGAAAAGAGAAAAAAAGAAAAGAAAAAGATAACCATTTAAAGAGAAAAGGGACTCAATATGAATGGGTGATTCTAGTATCTCTACCAAGGCTATGGACTCCTAATCGGCAGTAGATCAATGTTGTGAGAAAACTAGAGGTATCTCCATTGGGGCTATGGATGCCTGACTGGCAACAGAGCAATGCCTAGGATATCATTACACAATAGCTAAGGGGATCAACTCATGTAGCTCAAATCTTGCACATTGTTGTCTCAAGGATGAAGAAAACTTTATGAAAAGATGATCCACTATCAAGCACACACATAGATTCAGGGGTAGCTGATGTTGATTACATTTGAGATTCTAGCTCAACCTTGCTTGCTAAAACTGACCCAACTGGAGTTGTACTGCTCATAAACCAGAGATTCTGGGTAGCTGAATCCTTCGGTTTCTTGAAAATGGTTAAACCATTTTTCTAGCCAAGTCGCTATTTGTTATGCCTTGCATAACCACCCCATTTTATTTTGGAACAAAATGGGTCCCCCTTTGTCTTTTCTCTTTGGCCTTTGGTTTTCTACCTTAGGCATTTTCCTTTCAAGTTCTGTTAGAAGCGGAACTGGGACTAATACCAGATTTGGAAATTCCTTCTATGTTCTGGTCTTGTTCTGTCCCCGGTTCCAGTTCTGACATCCCTTTGTCTTCGTCTTTCGTTCTTTCTCGGAAATGGGTCCGAGTCTAAATCTGAATGTTAAACTTCTCAAAAAGTTTCTCGTTCGGGTTCCATCCCAGCCCCAACTCTGCCTCTCTGCTTTTCTCTCTCTCCATTGTTTGTCTTTTGTTGGTTTTTTGTGTCTTGTGCCTTGGATGTTTTTGGCCCTAAGCATCTTTTTCTTTTTGTTTTGGCGGGCTCGGAATCGGAACGGAAACCGAACATGGAATTTATTCCAAGTTCTGTTTTCTATTCCTTCCCCGGTCTCGATTCCGTGTGTTTTGATCTTTCGCTTTTGTTTCTTCTATTTTTGTCATGGGTTTTTCCCTCCCTTCCTCCTTTTCCTTATCTTTTTTGGGTGTTGTCGGACGCGGGTTCAGAATGGAACCCGAACCTGAAACTTGAAATTTTTTTGGTTTGGGTTTGGTTCTGGTCCCGGTTCTGCCGTGTTCTTTTGTTTCCCTATCCCTCACATTTGGTTTCTCTTGTGGGAGTGGAACCGAGATGGGGTCTGAACTGGGAAATAATGATTGTTCCTATGGCTTGTTCCCATCCCGACTCTGGTCCCGGTTCTGATTTCCTTTTGGTTCTGACCCTGCCAGTTTTGACGGGGGTGTCATTTTTGGGTCGTATTTTGTCCTAATCCTGGTTCCGCTAGGAATTGTCTAATTTTTCCTCTAGTGTGTTCCCGGTTCAGATTTGGTTCTGCCCCCGTTGGTTTTGAATGGAGGTGTTTGTTTTGGTTCCCATCCTGACTTCGCCTGTTTCATTTCTTTGTTTTTGTCACCGGTCCCATTTTGGTTTCGCCTCCATCGGAGTTAAGTTTCTTTTTGGTAAAACGCATGATATTAATGTATTTTTTGAAACTAACGAAGACCTTGTTTTGCAAGATCAAGTCATGTGCATGAGGATATTTCTTGGAGAATCTCGACGAAAGGTCTTGCCGACCCGATAGGGTCTCACCGACATATTTAATGCCCTCGGTGTGGCGTGTTGAACTCACTATGATGTCTTCATGAGTGATGTTGGTCTTGTCGATAGCGACAAACCTGGCAATGAAAGAATATATCATTCTGACTTTTAGCACCCGCTATAATGTCTTGCCGAATGCGGATGTCTCGCCAATGGAAGGAGGCACTACGGTATTTTGCCTGAGGTTGCACCGACAACTTACAGAAGGATAGATCTGGAGTGAGAAGAGAGCCGAAGGAGAAGGAAGTTGTGAGTCAAAGGGACAGCTGGTATCTACTGATAAAGGTAGCTTGACATTGATGGTGATATTTTTGGGGCACTCAATGCAGCTCTGTTGGAGTTCGAAAAGGGGACACGAAGGCCAAAAATAAATACGGTAGCTGCAAAAGATCTACAAATCACCTCTGGAACAATCTTCACCGACCTGGGTAGCAGGGATTTGAATTTAATACAGAACCGACTTTCTTCCCCTAGCACCACAGATATTTTGTAAACCCTAAAAACAAGGGCCGACATTCTTTTCGGGAGGTGGTGTATATATATGGCCTTCTCGCCTCTTTGTAAAAGGGGGAACTTTGTAAAGGGAGAACTTTTAGGGGAAGGACTTCTAGGTTAGAAGTAGGAGCATAACTTGTAGAGTATAACTGGTAGTTAGGAGTTAGATTCAGAATAGACTAATGCATCTTTTAGTTTCCTTAGTGTAAATGGAAACAATTCAAGATCACATATTTTCTATACACTGGTGATTGTGCTAGCTTTGTAAATGTTGCTTATTTGTTTTAGTAACAATAGAAGCAACCTGATTAAAATCTATTTCATGTTGTGTTCTAGAATGGTGTTTGTCTTAAGTTAATCATCTAATTTCGGAAGCTTTTAGGGAATGAAATTTGATTTTATGTTTTGTTAAATGATAACTTGCAATCTGCTATTGAAATCAGCATTGTGAATGAATGATACTGTGTGTTAGTCACAAGTTATGTTTGTTCTACAGTTTTAGTTAGGAATTCCTTGAAGGGCAACAAGTCTGGTTAAGTTGGATGAATCATTGTTCTTTTCTGTTCCAAAGCTCTGATCTATCTTTTTCTGTTTCTTTAAAACCCCAGTTATAGTGGATTTAAGTTTATGTTTAATCCCAAAACAATCCAAAAGCTCAACACTAGTAGGCCCGTTGAACATTACTATTGCATTGACCACTGAGGGACATCAACACAGTTGAGAACCAACTACAAAGACCTTGGGAGTTGAGATATCCATGTGATCATCTTTCTCTTTCAGGAGAAACTGAGTAGCAATATTCTGTTTGCATGTTGTTGTGCCAAGACACTCGTCAACAGTACTTTACTTCAAAAAGGGGCAAAATGTAGACATGGAAAATATACCAACACACTTGATCCTAATTACCAACACCTTTTTGTCTTAAATCATCTTCTTAGCTAATCATCACCCTTTGTCCCTTAATTAAATCAATCATTATTTATTTGATTAAGTCATTCTCTCTTGTTAATTAAATAAATCAACGCTATTTAATTATCCCTCTAGTCTCTATTTAATTAGACAATCCACTTAATTAATCTCTGAAGTCATTCTATTAAATTAAATCAATCTATATTTAATCTAACATCATTTCCCTCTTTAATTAAATAAATCAAAACCTTTATTTAATTAAATCTAAATCATATTCCTCTCAACTTTGATTTAAATCAATCCAAAAATATAAATCAAATTGTCAAATCACCTCCAACAAGTCATTTCATGATTTTCAAATTCCACCTAATATCATTTATTGTGCATATTCATCAAAATGTGCTCAAACTTCCCCCATTCACATCTTGACAAGTGGCACTTGCCCATTGGATGTTGAATGATCCCACATTGCTTCATTGTGCTCATTCTTCCATCTTGTTCTTCTTTAAATAGAAGGTTTTCCTTCTCATTTAGGGAGTTGAAAGGAATTAGCTACTACTACTATACCAAATGAATCTCGAATGCAGACTCCTGCCCTTGAGATTCCTGGATTCCCTCTTGAAGCCCCATTGAAATTCAACTTATGAAAACCTTGAGGAGGTGGTTTCAATTTAATCAAGCTCCTATCCAACTTTCAATTTATGAACTTGTGTAAGCTACCATTAAAAGGAAAGTTTATATACTTCCAATTCTACAAAATACTGCTATCCTAATTTGTGAACATTGAATTAACATTCTTGCATTCTTGAACATACTCATTAATAAATTTTGACACTGTTTTCTTTATTTTCAAAATAGTAGAGCTGACTAAAGAAACTTCTTTCCTAAAGATGCGCTTATTCCTCTCCCACCAAATGGACCAAACAATTATTGCAAGAATGACTCTCTAAATACTAGCGAATAAAGATGTCTTATATAAGACCCATCAACTTTGAAATAATTCCCAAATAGTTTGTAGTAGTGGAAGATACAAATTCAGTTTCTATTTGATGAATTTGCAACAACTTTGCATATGGGAAATTTAGGAACAAATGATGAGTGTATTCTAATACTTACATAAGACACAATTAAAAGGATCCACCATCCCCAATTTTATTAGCCTCTCACTTGTCAACACTCTTCCTTTTAGGACTAACCATACAAATGTTCCCGGTTTATGGAGAACTCTATCATTCCAAAAAAATGAGTATGCTCTTTTAGATAGTAAATTCAATCAACATTATTAAGTAAAGCTTTGTACCATTGCTTTACCGAATAACTTCCATTTTTTGTAGGGGCCCATGTGTGATCCCACAAAGCTGGTTTACAATTTCTGGGAGGAACTAATTTTTGCTAAAATCACATATTTTTATAAAATATAATGATTTAAGCCTTAAAAGGTTTCATTTAAAGAATTCCAATTGAATATTTTTTGATCAAACTACCTTAAATAAAACCCCCTTGGATAAAACCCCTCTAGTTTTAAACCATACTTATAATAGAGTCTCCTTTACACCTATCAAAATGTTGATAAAAAACCACTTTTGATTTACCTTCTGGAGGATCAAATGAATTAATTTAAAATTTATTTTTTGCAAGTATGTAGTCCTTATTATAAGCTTCCCAAAAAGTATAATTTTAAATAAATTTAATTTAATTATTATATTTATTTTTTATTTCTCGTGAATGTAGGTTTTTCACCGAAAATCAAGCTCTCTGTTCTGAAAATGAGGAAAATTAGTAGATTATTAAAAAAAAAATTAAAAATATTAGTGCACTAGCTATTGAAGTCCTTGATCCAACAAATAAAAAAAAATTGAATTTCGATACATACAAAAAAAGTTACACATTATACGGTTGTGCTATGTCTGAATTATAATTGTTTTGAAATAAAAACTTGATTAAAGAAAAAACATTTAATAAAAAACTATCTAATCAAGTGGAAGCACTAGATATTAGAGTTAAAAATATAAATTCGAAAGAATTAGAATTTTATCCTTCATGGAAAAAATGTTATGCGTGATACAGTGAGCGTCACTTTTTTAAAATGTTGTTTTCTGATAAAAACTAGTTTTCGAGGGAGATGGAAAAATAAGTGCAATCTGATTCCAAAAATTTTGAAAAAAATATATTTAGAATTTATAGACAAAATTTCACAAAACTCTAGTTTTCATCATCTTCAAATTCCTCATGGTTTAGCCGCTATAGGTGCCCAAAAGTGAAGATTTAGTTAAAAATGATTTCAATGTCCAGTTTGGCCAAAAATTGTAAACCACTATTGTGGGATCACCCTGTTTGGCTTGGTTGAAAAAAACACCACTCTATCCTTTAACAAGTTTGGGATGAGAAGTTGATGTATAGCCAAAACTGCAGTGCATGACAAATCTTTCCAAGATACCTTTCCTATTAACTTAGATCTACCTCTCCTACATAATCTTTTAGCTTTGTCCCCCATACACTAATTAATATGTCCCTTACAACTTGTAGTTCTTGAATATTCTAAAGTGGAGGGAAGCCATTCCATGAATCTGACCAAAAGTTTAACTCTTCCCCATTATGGACTTCCCAAGTTAATTATGAATTGATGACTTTCCTAAAAGAGATTAAAAAATTCCACATGGCTGACCCTTCTGGTTGGTTTGAGATTGTAAATATTCTTGTTGGATTGTCATAGTCTAAATAATTTGCTTGCATTAACTTACACCATTTTGAATCCACCTTATGGTACATTTTCCATACTAACTTTGCACCAAAAGCTAAATTTTTGCTCAAAATATCTTGGATACTTGCTCCTCCTTTCATCTTGTCCACTGCCATGTTTTGCAGAAAGATCAATGGTACCTTTTCCAATCATTCATGTTTCCTTTCCAAAGGAAATTTCTAATAATATTTTCAATTTCTAGCACAACTAATTTTGGAGCTTTAAGAACTGCAAAGAAGTAATTTGGGATGGCTGCTAAGACTGTTTTAATCAACATGACGTGTCCTGCTAATGACAACCACCTAGCCTTCCACACCAAGATCCTTGATTTTAATATATCAATGACTTTCCCTAGTATGAAATCTTGTTATCCCCTACAAAAAAAGGAATTCCTAGATATGTACAAGGAAGCTCAGCTAACTGAAACCCCAATTCCTTCATAATTTTCCTCTTTATTGCTACCTTTGTATTAATACATAAATCTTTGATTTTGTTGCATTAATTTGTTGCCCAGATGTTGATGCATATTTTTCTATGACCTCTTTTATTTGAGAAGCTTCTACGATAGAGGATTTCCCAAATAGAGTTGTGTCGTCAACAAAGAGGGAGTGAGTTACTAAAAATCTTGTGTGTGGGATCTCTACCCCATATGCCACAATCCCTAGCAATGCCTTTGCTGAATTTCTCTGCTTAATGCTTCTACCATAATACTGAAGAGGAATGGAGAGAATGGATCCCCTTGCCTTACCCCTTGTGTTGTACTGAAGAATCCAGAAGGAGAGCCATTAATAATAACTAAAAATTTAGCCCTTGACAAACAAGAATGAATTGATTTACACCACTTTTTGTCAAATCCAAATTTTGAGAGAAATTTCATCAAAAGATTCTAGTCCACTCTACCAAATGCTTTCATCATGTCCAATTTGATGATGAAAGCAAGTAAATGGTTTGTGTTAATTGAATGCAATGCTTCATGAGCAACAATTGCCCCTTCAACAATTTCCCTCCCTGGTACAAATCCTCCCTGCTTTTGGGAAGTAATAGATGAAATGAAGGGATGCAATCTGAGATAGATTAATTTTGTAAATATCTTATAATCTATATTGCAGAGTGAGATTGGCCTAAAGTCTGCAAAATTTTTGGGATCCTTAACTTTTGGCAAGATAGTAATATTTGTTACATTGAACTATTTCAGCATTGTGCTTCTTCTTCTTGACTCTTCTACAGCCAAAAGAAGATCCAAACCCACTAATTCCCAACATTTTTGAAAAAATATGGCTGTGAAACCATCTGGCCCTGGTGCTTTATCTAGTGGCAAGGAGAATACTATGTTCTTCAATTCTTCTAGTGTAAATGGATTCAAAAAACCCTTATTAATTTCCTCACCAATAATCTTTGGAATCATGTCTAAGAGCTCCTCTTCATCCTTCAAACTTTTCAAAGTCTTGCTTTGAGGTGCAGAGAGCAGACCAGAAAATAATTTCAATCCTTCCTCTTGAATATTAGACTCCTTTGTGAGCAACCTCCCTTCCACTACACTATTAATTGAAAAAATTGTGTTAGCAACCTTTTTTATTTGAGTGGATGAGTGGAATTATTTGGTATTATGATCTCCCTCCTTCAACCATAACTCTCTGGACTTCTACCTCCAATAAATCTCCTCTTGTGCACTTAACTCTTCCCATTCTGCCTGTAGCTTTTTTTGCTTATCAAAAGTTGAAACATCCAAACCATTCTTTATGATGTGTTCATGGATTTTAGATAATTCCTTAAAAACCTCTTCCTTTTGCTAGAAAATATTTTTAAAAACCTGTATATTCTAGGCTTTAATATGCTATTTCACAAATTTCAACTTTTTATAGAACTGATACATTTTTGTACCCCTTTGATAAGGTGCACTTGCCCACCATTGATGCAATAATGGTAAAAAATGCAGGTGTCTCAACCACATCTTTTCAAATTTAAAAGATGAATGTTGTTTAAACTCTGAGTCAATCCTTGTTATATCCATTGATATGGCATAATGATCAAATCCAAGAAGAGTTAAAATATTTGTAGATAATACATAATCCCCAATAAACCAATTTGGAGTAACAAGAAACCTATCCAAACATTCTACAATTGTAAGAAGTTTTGCCTTTGATTTGTCCAGGTATACAAACCTTTTGCAAGTATAATACCTTTCAGTGCATTACTCATAATGAAGGACTTAAAGTCATCAATTACTCTTTGTGGAGGGTAGATCCCTCCTTTCTTTTCCTCCAATGAGGCTATTGCATTGAAGTTGCCTATCAAAACAACTTTTCCATCACCTATTCCAACTAAGATTTGTGTAATCTCATCCCATAATCTTTTCTTGTCTATTGTGGAGGTCGGGCCATAAATATTTAATACCCAAAGCTTTAAATCAAAGTTTTGCATCTCCAATAACTATGAATTATTATTATTTTTTATTGAAACTACCTTAATGTTGGAATTCCATAAAACTACGAGACCCCTAAAGGCACCTTTGGCTGTGAATGTGTTGAATTCCACTTTTTCCATTTCTGAATTGTTGCTTCATAAGTATTTTTTGAAGTTTTTGTCTCTTGAAGAAAAATTATGTCTGCTCCACAAACATCTAACTAATGCTTGATTCAAGCTCGTTTGTCAGAGGCATCAATGCCCTGACATTCCATGATATTGTCTTCATTGCACTCGAGGAGAGCAATAGGCTCTCCTTGGGCACTTGGTCACAAAAATTACAATATTACCATCAAGAGTTTTTTGAATCCCTATTGCTATCTCTTCCTTCAATTTCTCTACACTCAACTTTTTGCCTCTCTTACCCTAATATTTCCTTAACACTTGTTGGCTTGTTGGAGTTTGTGAGAGAGACAAGGTTTGAGAATAATCAAACTTTGCCAATTGATCATCCTTGTTGTTTACCCATGCCACCATGGTGCCAACTATAGGACCTTGATCCAGTACCAATGACTCTTCCTTCAATTCTACCACCTTGGGATTTCTCCCTCCTCTCCCCAGGGTTCTAACATTATCAACCTTTCCTGTCATAAAATCTAGTTCATGCTCCATCTCATCCAATTTATCCCCAATTTGCAAAGCATTCAGCCCAGTAAATTTTGATCTTGACCCTGCACTTAACTACATAACTTCTTCCTCCTTTGATATTCCATCTGCTAACTCATCAAATAGGTTTGAACCAATTGAATAAAGTAGCTCTTGAGCTAAAGTTCCCAACTCCTGATCAAAATTTATAGAAACCGTGACACTCACTTCATCTTTTTGCCTTCTTCAACAATGAATGAAGTTTTGTTAAGGTGTTGATTCCTTCCCTAAACATCAATTTTTAATAATATCATCATATGTTGTTGTGAAATTTATGGAAAAGTTGCTACAAATGTAGAATCATCTTAGTTTTCAACAGATTAAATTGCTTGTGCGTTAGAGCAAGCTCGAAGCATGAATAATCCTTGTTTACACCAGAAACTATCATTTTTGTTCCTTAGTGACATTTTGTCTGTAGATTCTAAAAATATTTTTTTCAAAATTTTTGGAATCAGATTGCACTTCTTTTTCCATCTCCCATGAAAAATGATTTTTTTCAAAAAACAACATTTTTAAAAAGTGACGTACACCGTATAACGTATAACTCTTTTTCCATGAAGGATAAAATTGTAATTCTTTTGAATTTAGATTCATAACTCTGATATCTAGTGCTTCCACTTGGTTAGATAGTTTTTTATTGAATATTTTTTCTTTAATCAAGTTTCGAAGTCAAACCAATTACAATTCATAAAGACTATAACGACAACTTTTTTTTTATATATCGATTTTTTTGTTGGACCGAGGACTTCAATATATGGTGCACTCATATTTTTTAATTTTTTTTTTGATAATATGATATTTTTCCACATGTGCAGAACAAAGACCTTCATTTTGGATGAAAAACCCATGTTTAATAAAACTAAAAAATACATAATAAAACCAAAACATATTAAAATTGTACACTGATAGCTTCGTTCCAAGGACTACCCGATTCAACGCGCTTTGTGAAGATCTTCAATCCATCACCAACCCAGCTCCGCGCTAAAATTCAGGTTTTTGTGTTTCTGTGGGGATGAGGTTAAAGGGGTTTAGCTGAACTCTCTAGGGGGCTGAATGTAATCCTCTAGGGGTTTGCTTTGAACAGTTCATTTGAAACTTAGTTTATTCAACCCCTTTTATAAGGGGTTTTATTGGCCTTTTTGGCGGGAAAGCATTAAAAGGGTTTGCCCAAACCCAGGTTCTAGCCAACCCCTAATGGGTTTGGTTGAACCAATAGGTTCGTACGAACCCCTAAAATCAAGTTTTTTGCAATGTACTCATTTTTTGTGATTTTTCCTTCCTCACTTCAATTGTAAACCACTATTGTGGCTTCACCCATTTACAAAGTTAAGTCCTAGGTATTCAAGGGATCTGGTCTTTATATGCAACCCCGATCTCCCAAATTTAAACCAGATGATCTAGTCATTAGGTTTAGACCTATATGGATACAGTTGCATGCTTTAGCACTAGAATATAGAGAACTACAACTAATAGAAATAATGGCAAATCAAATAGGGAATTTTCTCAAACATGACAAATCTTTTTTTTATAATCCATCAAAGTCGATAAGGGTCTATATAATGTTGGATGCCACAAAGCCAGTGCTTGCTCAAATACAAATAATGTCAAAATATGGCTTGTGGACACAACATATTACAGTAGAAACACTTGAAAAAACTTGCACAAAGTGTCATTCTCTGGAATATTGTAGTAGTATTTGTACAACAAGGGAGGAATGTAGCATGCTAGAGAAGCAGGAGAGGGTATGTCAAGAAAAGACATTGTCTACGGTAGTCTCTCAGACAACTAAGGAGCAACAATCAAAGATTTGTCATGTTTGAGAAAATTCCCTATTTGATTTGCCATTATTTCTATTAGTTGTAGTTCTCTATTTTCTAGTGCTAAAGCTTGCAACTGTATCCATATAGGTCTAAACCTAATGACTAGATCATATGGTTTAAATTTTGGAGATCGAGGTTGCATATAAAGACCAGATCCCTCAAATACCTAGGACTTAACTTTGTAAATGGGTGACGCCACAATAGTGGTTTACAATTGAAGTGAGGAAGGAAAAACCACAAAAAATGAGTCCATGGCAAAAAAATTGATTTTAGGGGTTCGTACGAACCTATTGGTTCAACCGAACCCATTAGGGGTTCGCTAGAACCTGGGTTTGGGAAACCTTTTAATGCTTTCCCCACCAAAAGGCCAATAAAACCCCTTTATAAATGGGGTTCAAATGAACTAGGGTTCAATGAACCCTCGGTTCGCTTAACCTCCCTAGATAATAACCCCTAGGGGCTCATTCAAACCCCTTTAACCTCATCCTTGAAACACAAAACCCTAAATTTTGGCACTTCAAAGCTTGGGTTGAAGATGAAAATAGAGGAATCTTCACAAACCCAATTGGAATTAGGTAGTCCTCGAAACGAGCTATCCAATGAATATAATTTTAATATGTTTTGCTTTTATTATATATTTGTTTTTTAGTTTTATTAAATATAGTTTTTCATCGAAAATGAAGGTCTCGTTTCGCACATGTAGAAAAAAATAGATTATAAAAAATGAAAAATAAGGAGTGCACTAGATATTGAAGTCCTTGATCCAACAAAAAAAATGAATTTTAATACATATAAAAAAATGTATGCATTATACGGTTCATACATCCGAATTGTAATTGGTTTGACTCGATACTTGATTAAGGAAAAAATATTTAATAAAAAAATATCTAACCAATTGGTGCTACACTAGATATCAGAGTTATGGAATCTAAATTCAAAAGAATTACAATTTAGTCCTTCATGAAAAAGTATGTTATACTTGTATCGCTACTTTTTAAAAATGTTGTTTTTGAAAATCATTTTTCATGGGATGGAAAGAAGTAAATTTGATTCCAAAATTTTGAAAATATTTTTTAGAATCTGCTGCATAAAAATGTGACGAGGCCTAGTTTGTATCATCTTCAAATTCTTCACTTCGCTTAGTCAGCTATAGGTGCCCAATGTGAAGATTTAGCAAAATAATAATTTGAGTAATCCAGCTTAAGCCAAAATTGTAAACCACTATTGTGGGATCACCCAAATAGAATCTCTATCATATTTTTCATGAAAAAGTGCAATAAATACACCCTTTTCTTTATCAAGATAAAAAACCTTTGAAATTTCTAGCCATTCATGAAATAGAAAATATTGTAAAATATCTAGTTCAAGCATGAGATTCTAGAACTTACAAATTTTAAAGCTCTATTATGCAGATCTTGAACTTGAGGATGGAACAAATTTTTCGGCAGGGTGATATTCACAGTGCCCTTTTGATCCAAAAGAAACATTTTCTCACTTCCTAGCCTCTTCTCTTGAACTGGTGCCATTGCTTCAGAGTCTGCATTTGGGGTAGCCTTTTGCCTCCATTGCCATTTTTCCTTCTTGCATTGAGCCACTCTTTTTGCTTTTCTTTTTGCAACATTTTTCTTCTTCCTCTATTGATGCAAAAGGGTTGAGCCCTTTCCATGACCCTTTTTACCTTTTCCTTGCGCCTCCTCCTTTTGACTATTTTTTTTTTAACTCCATTTTTCTCTTGAATCTCTATGCTTTTGCTAACCCTTTGCTTGCCTTCAACATTTTTACCCTAAGCCGAGCCCTCCTTGTGGTCCTTGTGATTTTCCCTAAGTGAAGCCCCTTGACCTGGAGCAGCATATTGATTGGACCATTATTTTTTCTCCTCTTGCCAAATTTTAGGGTTTTTTCATCTCATGCCAGATGCAAGAGATATCTATCTTGATGATGGGCTTCTTGTTTAGATAAAACCCTATTCAGAGGTAGGTGGTTTTTCATAATAACTTGATCGAAGATCTCCTTCATTTTGTTTGTAAATCCATTTCAGAAACCTTGGATTTGCTTCATACTGTTTTTGCTCAAAATAATCCCTTCTTGATTGAATGCAACCTCCATCTTCACAAATATCGAAGACTTCCTACTTGTCTCTAGCTAGTCGCCTATGAGCGTGAAAAGGAACCTGGTTTGGCTTTGAAAATCTGTGCCTTACAACATACATTCCACGCCTTGTATGTTGCCAAATCAGATTGCCATAGGGTCCACGATGTTGGGGAATTTGTTTACCATAGCCTTGGGGGCCATGAGGAGGCAGATTCCTATCATTTTTTGAAAAATTATCGTTATCCTGCCATTTTCACTACTCAGAGTTACCGTTACCCTACCATTTTCATCGCTTAGCCATCATTTCCTAATGATAATATTATTATTATATATAGATCATAATTATTAACAATAATTAGAAAGATATAACAAAAAAATTAAATTAAATACGGATCTAATTTTTCCTTCTACATGCCATATACATAAATGTCCACAAAATTTGTTTCTAATTAAAACCAAAAATTAAAACACGTACCCAAAAAAATACAAGCATAAACCTAAAAACTAGGCAATGCTAAGCTTTGTAATCTTGTGGCCCTTCTTCCTTATGAGAGAACCAACGATCCCATCTAAAATCCAAAAGATCATTGTCAAAATATTGTGTTCTTCCATTCCAAAATGAGACGATAAACAAGATAAAATCAACCTTAATAAAGAATGTAACAAACTATGTAATGCATCCATTCCCACTCGCATCCACATTTTAATTAATGTACCACCTAGGGCCGAATTGGGTTGGCCAAGCTCGTGAATTGCTACTCACAACTCTTTATTTGATATTTAAATTTTCAAATTCCTTTCACGATGGTCTCCCATATTTTCATATTATTTCATACTTAATGTTTTCATCTCATTCAAATTAGAATGTTCTTGATAGAAAAATCAATGAAAATTTGATGTTGATAGAGCACATTCACAAGTAAAATATACAATAATTGAACATTCTCATATCAATCACAAAAGGAATGATCACTAAAATTGACATATAATAGATCGAATGTATATAAAATTGTGATGAATAATTAAAACAAAAATAATTAAACAATCACAAAAATGATTAAATAAAATAATGAAAAGATAATATAGATGTTGAGGGAAATGACTCATCATGATAATATGAAAAAATGATAAATGATTATCAATCATAAAAGAAAGTCAACAAGGGTCAATAGTGGCATGGTGTGATGGTTAAGTTATTGTGTTGTTATTCTTTCCATCAAGGTTCAAACCCCATTGGGGTGTAATTGTTGAGAATTTATATTGGGGATGAGGTCCCCCGTTTGTGACCTCACTGATTCATAGCTTCGGATCAAAAGTGTTTACCAATTTAAAAAATAAAATAAAAAAAGAAGAAAGTCAATGACAATATATTACTTACCCATTACAATTAAAAATTATATATTTACTCATATAAAGACACTAACAAAACAATATGAATGTTTGTTCTATCTCTATCCTTATAATTACATTGGTGTAACAATGCCCACCCCCATGATACCCTTCATCACCAAGAATTAAACTTACACAAATAGATCATCATAAGGTACGTTATTATATATATATATATATGTGTGTGTGTGTGTGTGTGTGTGTGTGTGTGTGTGTGTGTATGTATGTAAATATCTATGTTTTGATATTCATATTCTAGTTATTATATGTTGCATGATGTTGGACATATATATATATATATATATATAGAGAGAGAGAGAGAGAACTTCATAATACATGTTGAATAATATTCACAAAACTGAATACATTAGATATTAACAACTATCCAATCTTAAAGAAAAAATATTACAAATAAATATAATTATTATTTTAAATATTCCAAATTTGGTGTATTACAATTTTAATGGGGTAAAGAGTAGCAAACAACATTTGATTAGTTTAAGCAAAATATAATGCATACTCTCATACTAGTGTTGCCTAATTTGTAACAACCATTCAAGGTGGAAATTGATGTAAGTCACCATGTTATGGAGCTTATTTTTATGTAAGTATTTAAACTTTGTATTTTACTATTCCAAGTTGTTTCATGGTTCAGTCCTTGTTTATTACACATGACAAAAAGTTATGTTTTGGTGAAAGCAATAAAGAAGTGGAAACAAAATTTATTGGGAAAGGAGAAAACTATCTATATTGACCACCAATTATTCCAATATTTGTGAGCATGATTAAAACTTCAAAAAACACACCATTACAATGGATGGATTTCTTGCAACAATTTCACTTGGTTATCAAATACAACAAGGGTGTTACAAACATGCTTGTTGATTTGTTTTCTAGACTATAGTTGTTGGTGTTGGTGAGCACACTTTCTCTACTCAATCCCTTCACATAATAGATATATGTAGATAATTATTAACATGATGAGGAATAGGCATATTTAGCTTTGATTAAGGCCTCCAATCTGACTATGCACAACCTACTACTTGAACCTCTCTCGACCACCATCACCTAGGAAGATAACCTTAGCATCCTTTATGTTGTCACTTCAAAGGAAGTCCACCTGGATGCTTTCAACATGGGCGCCTAGCCCAAATGGTTTCCCCCTAGCTTTCTTCCAGATTTTATGGGACATTGTTGGGGAGGACCTAGTTTTGGCTGCCAAAGATTTCTTCAAATCTGGTAAGATTCTCAAACAATTGAATCACACCTTTATTTCCTTGATCCCCAAGATTGTTGATCCCCAGTTGATGACCAATTTTAGGCCCATTAGCCAAGTTGCAATACCATTTACAAAATATTCTCTAAAATTTTAGTGAATCGCCTTAAACCTCTCCTAGAGAAAATTATTAGCCCTACCTAGAAAGGGTTTGTCCTAGGTTGTCATATCCTGGATGCTACCATTACTACACATGAATTGATCCATTCTATGGATAGATGCAACAATGCCAGTATGGCACTCAAATTGGATATTTCTAAAGCATATGATAAGGTGTTATGGTACTTTATCCCCAAAGTCCTAGCTAAGTTTGGTTTTAACCAATTAGGGGTGGTCAACCTCTTGATGGAATGCATTACCACAGTGAAGTACTTTTTTAATGGTCAATAGGGCCCCCTTTGGTTTCTTTAATGCTGGGAGAGGCATCAAACAAGGTGATCCCCTCTCGCCTTATTTATTTATCATGGTTCTGGATGTCTTGATCAGGAACATTTCCAAACTATTGTCAGAGGGTTCTATTATGGGGGTTAAGGCAACCTCTTCTCTAGAACCTATTGTCATCCAACAATTCATGGATGATACAATTCTCTTTGGGAAAGCCTCTATGATTGAAACTAGGAAATGGAAAAGTTGTGTCAATAACTATGTTGATTGTTCTGGACAATGTATAAACTACAATAAAGGCATGATTTACTTCTTCAATAGCACACTTTCTCTACAAGGTCGTGTGACTATTATACTTGGCTGTGTGAGTGGCTCTCTCCCATCGGTGTATTTAGGATTACCCCTTATTGTCAAGGAAGTCACTCCTACCTTCTGGAATTTGTTCCTTGAAAGGATTCAAAGGAAATTGGTGGGATGGAAAGGCTCCATTCTTAGTCATGCTGGCAAGCTGCAACTTCTATTTGCTTCCCTCCAAGGGATCCCTGTGTACTTCCTAAGGACATGGAAAATATTCCAACACACTTGATCCTGATTACTAACACCATTTCGACTTAAATCGTCTTCTTAGCTAATCATCACCCTTCGTCCCTTAATTAAATAAATCATTATTTATCTGATTAAGTCATTCTCTCTTGTTAATTAAATAAATCAATGTTATTTAATTAACCCTCTAGTCTCTATTTAATTAAACAATCCATTTAATTAATCTTTGAAGCCATTCTATTAAATTAAATCAATCTGTATTTAATCTAAAATCATCTCCCTCTTTAATTAAATAAATCAAAACCTTTATTTAATTAAATCTAAATCATATTCCTCTCAACTTTGATCTAAATCAATCCAAAAATATAAATCAAATTGTCAAATCACCTAATCTCCTATTAAATTAATCAAATCCTGATTAATTTAATCCTAATCATCTAAATGATCCTCTAGATTTTTCCACTTGCACATGAAAATACATTTAAATGATTTATTAAATCTCTATTTTCTTTCAACATGGCATCTTTAGGGGAGTATTCCTCCAAGTTTGAAAATCTCTCCAAGTGGGTTTGTCCTTCCAACAAAGCATTTAACCCTCTTTCATGCCCTTGTGCATTGAGCCAAGTGGCATTTAATTCATTCATTTCTCCCTCCAACAAGTCATTTCATATTTTCAAATTCTAACTAATATCATTTATTGTGCACATTCATCAAAATGTGCTCAAGCTTCCTCCATTCACATCTTGACAAGTGGCACTTGCCCATTGGATGTTGAATGATCCCACATTGCTTCATTTTTCTCATTCTTCCATCTTTTTCTTCTTTAAATAGAAGGTTTTCCTTCTCATTTTGGATACACAACTTAGAGAAAAGTTACTATCTTCACATTTAGAGCCATTTCATCCATTTCCATAGCATTTTCCATTATCATAGCTAGGTTATTGTAGATTTTATCAAGGAATCACATTGTTCTTCATCACCAAGTGGATCAACCTTCATCAAATCATCAAGCTTGCAAAGGAGTTGGGAAAGGGCCAATTTCCACATCAAATTAGCACCAATTCCCCCATGGGATCGAGAGTTTTCATGTTTAAAAGGATTTCATTACTTTTCTTGTATTGTTCTTCATTTTCTTACCTATTTTGAGCATTGTAGATGAATTTCATGGGGAATCTTAGTTCTAACTTGCATATGGATCTAATATTGTGTTTTTTTACTATGTTTGTGCAGGTCTAGGATTGGGGTTCACATATTGGCGCTAGAAGGAGGGCGAATCTCAAGTTCTTAACACATTTTTGACAAAATTCTATTCTTTTTTGTGTGTTTACAGGAAATTGGGCCACTATCAGTCCAACGATGCCATATAACGTCACTATTATTCCAGTGGCGCCATACAACGATGCTACAAATTTCAAACTCTGTTGTTGGAGCCTTCCTGCCCAGAAATTCAAAATTTCAAATTGCAACATTGGCTTAAGTTTCTAACGCTGGGATCTTTAAATTTCAAACTGCGTTGTTGACGAAAACTCTGTTGTAATCGCACTCTTTGTTCTACTACAGAGCACCGCTGACAGACCTAGAGGCGTTGTACAATGCTGTTGACTTCCTCAAACAATGATGCATATGCAGGTTGTGCCACGAGTGGGGTACAAATCAAATTTTAAGTTTTTTTTAACATTTGCTTTTTTTATTTTGATCATTTTGAGCTATTGACCTATTTTTTGCCTCTATTTTTCTTGGATTAATCAGTTCTTGTAGGTGAAAGTAAGGAAGGATCAAGGAGGATATTAGAGTGTAACATCATTTATCCATTGTATCAAGTGTCTTTAGACACTTTTGTGGAAGCAATTATAATTCCAAGTTTAATGATTTTACCCCTTCAAGCTTTTAGGACTCAATAGATTTCAATTTGGGTTTAAAACGAACAAGGAAAAAGGTTAAAAAGAGCTTTAGGAAAAATTAATAGATTTTGTTTAAGGTTAACAATTGAACAAGAAACTTTCATCTTTTGCTTTGGTGCTTTAAAAATAATCAAATCATTGCTTTGAGGATTTAAAATGAACATGTGCATCTTTTTTTTGTAATCACTTACCCAAAATAATACCATCAAAAAGACGTATGTGCTTCTCTTGCGCCTCATGGCGATCTTGAGAATCAAAAGGATTTTTGGTGACATTAAGTTGTGTAAGTGATTACCTACACACTTCAATTTGGATCACAAAATTGAACAAATCTTGCGAGTGTGAGTGGAACATATCGTCTATGTTCTCTCTTTGTTTCTCAACAAAGATCGATCAAACTATGGATGTGTTTGCTTGTTTTTGTGTTATCTTAGAGGGCCTTCCTTGTGGGAAAAATTAATTACCCAAGGGAATGACCCAACCGGGAACATGCTAAAGCCAAGCGACTTCCACCCAGGATATAAGTGTGGGTACTTGAGGAAAGGAAAGTATCACGAGGATTATTCTGATGAGAAGGGAAGCAATGGTCTCTCGCCACATGGATGATCCCCCATGAATAGAATTCCCACATTAAAACCTTTGTTTAGAAAGGCCAAAATCCTTGATCTATTTGTTGGTGCAAGAACGGTCGTTTTGAAGCCATCCCACATTTTTATGGCTCCTAGTAGAGATGAAAAGTATGCCATGGGAGTTTCATGGGTACTGATGCTTAGATGAATCGAGAAGTGAGTGCATTGTAAGGGGGAGCCTGTGTGGTCAAGCATCTAATCATCCGCTAAGAGTAGGCATAGTTGGTTTTATCCAAGTTGAAACTCAACAAATACTGTCTTTCATATCCATAGGGTTGTGCGTTTTCTTGGAAACAAAACACTTTGCTTGATCGTAAACATTGGGAAAGCATACATTCAACATGAGCATCAAATTTCAAACCCTTTAGGAAGCAAATATCTTTGACAAAATTCAAGTGTTATTGGTTTCCCTATGGATTCTATCCTTAGAGGTTTCTAATCATTTGAATTTATATCTCAATTTGCTTACTAAAGTCAATAATAGGAAAATTTTTCCTTGATTTCCTTGATTTCCACATAATACACTTTGTGGGATGATAAGAAGTTAGGAAATTAGACATTTAGTTTGAAAATATAATCAAGAATTGTTTGTGATAAAAATAATTCACTAAACAAAGCTAAAAGAACAATTGAACCCCACACATGTGTTTTTTCAAATGATTTCCCAAAAGATCAAAGTTCAAAAACCAAAAACCAAAGGTCTCAGTCAAAAGGCTCACAAGAAAAGGTTGTCTATGCTCTACGAATTTAGAGAAAGATTGACCTTCAATTTTTACAGAAGAGCATCAAGGAATAATCCTAATTTGTATGAATTCTTTTATCAACAAAATCTAAATCTTTTTCGGAAATTTGAGCATCTTGTATGAGAAGTAAAGCGTGTTCTTCAAAATCGAGGGCTTGTAAACAAGAGTCTTTTTTAGGCACACATAGGATCAAATCAAAATCTTCACCCATATTTCAAACATCAATCAAAAATCATCTCACCAACAACTCTTGAAAATCTTGAAACCATCCTTTATGCTAGACTTTTTGGCAAATCTATGAATCAAAATCCTTGAATCAAAACATCAATTTTTTTTGTTTGGCTAAGTATGTGTAGATGTA
Organism: Sequoia sempervirens; assembly: GCA_007258455.2. NCBI lineage: Eukaryota > Viridiplantae > Streptophyta > Pinopsida > Cupressales > Cupressaceae > Sequoia > Sequoia sempervirens. Next base: position 71,770 of record VDFB02254392.1, read on the forward strand.
TCCTTCTCCATATGCTTAGTTGAATTATCATCAAATCATCTTGTTTGGTTAGGTGTGGGTTGATGCATCCTTCTCCCTACACTTAGTCAAATTATTGTCTTGTGAGTAAGTCTATCCCATAGATAACATCCAACATCTTGGGATATATTTGTTCATTATCCAAACTCAAAACAATCCAAAACCAAATCAAGGTCAAAATCAAAATTGAAGAATCCAAAATCAAGATCAAAACAAATCCAAGAATGCAAGAATCCGAAAGGGTCCCAAAATTCTAGCATCCCCTCAAGATCTTCTAAGAGTTAAATCATTCATATCATCCACCTTTCATCTCATCAACACACTTTGATCCTTAAATCATCCTAGAGATATTCTCTTGTGTGCCTAAAGTTATATCAATCTAGAGAATAAGAGGTTCATCTTGCACATTCTTGCAAATTGATCCCTATTTTATGGTGCAAACTAGATTGCAACACAAGAAGAACATGGACGCCAACAAAAAAATATCAACTTCAAGGGACCTAAGTCAAACCAATTTTGAAATCAGTCCCGTTGGATCAAGCAATCCCCTAACTAATCTTCCTCCATTGTCACAAAATCCTCAAGAGGAAGGTCAAGTAGAGGATATCACCAATAATTCCTTCGGGATGACACAAAATGAGATCATCGAAATGGTCCAAAATCCTGAGAATCATAGGATTGTCAATATCATGATGAAACTCCATCCCTCACAATATATGCTTGAATTAGCAAAGCAAGGGGCTAAACTCCCTTTTGATTATAATGTGAGCATCATTGTGGAACAAACTCTTGGGATCATACCCCCAATATCATTCACACCCCTAGTTCAAAGCATCACTCAATCCATCCCGCAAATTACATCATCCATTGCTCCAACTCGACCCATTGTTAACAAAGGAAGCGCATTTCTCAATGCACTACAAACACATCCCGTAGTGAATAATCAAAATTTGGATGCAAATACTATCTTGGGGCAACCCATCCCCCAAAATCTATTACATCCATATTTCCCCCTCACCTTTCAAGATCCCAATGACCCATCATCATCATTTCATGCAACATGTCAAACCTCTCTCCCTATGACCTCACAAGGAGAAGATGGGCTATTTGGACTAAGGGGCATCTTTGACCCTTCATCTTCATCATTTCCCCAAGGGAGTATGCCACTCACTTTTCCACCACTTCCACCCTTGCCGCCAACATCAATATCGCCTCTCAGTTGGGGGTTACCTCTATTGCTGTGACTCATTTAAAGCAACCCCTTGATCATCAATCAAAGCATCATACTGAATCCTTCCATCTTGCCATCGATATCACAACAACAGATGGTAACCATCCCAATAACACAAGCAACCATCACATCATCAACTATCCCCCAAATACCTCAAAAGATGGTCTCTCAAGGACCAAGCATATCAATCACACCATCCAATACACAAATCAATATCATCAATACAATGGTGCCTCTCATCACAGCAACAAACACCATTCTGAATCCACCACCACCACTGCCACCAAACTCAAAAACGTCAAACCAATATAGCATCGTGTTACAAGCCGCTCAACAAGCTTCCTATCAAAAGAACTCCAACAAAGCCAAAATCAAAAAGCTGCACAACTAGTTGCTCAACAAACACAAGCATAATTAGCTGCATGACAAGCATAACAAGCACAATAAGCCACACAAGCTGCGCAAGCAACTCAAGCCGTTCAGGCTACACAGGCTACACAGGTCGCACAAGTTGCCCATGTTGCACAATCCCAAGCACAAGCGCAAGCACAATACCTCGTACAACAACAAGCATCCCAACAACAAGCATACCAGCAAGCACTGAAGCAATACCAAGAGCAGCAAGAAGCATCCCAACAACAAGCATTGTTGGTACAACAAGAAGAAGAAGAAGAAGCTCAACAGTAGGCATTATTAGCACAACAACAACATGATCACCAACAAGCATTATTGATATAACAACAATTACAAGCATACTTGGCATAGCAAAATGTGCAAACACCATCCACCAACACACCAACCAATCCACCCATCCCTTCAACGATTGAATCACTGCATAACACCTTCATCCCACCCCTTGATCCGCAAGATGATGTATCAACACAAATCAAACTACTTTCACAACAAGTGCTTGATCTTCAATTAGGGAAAACTACAAAGCCACCAAATAACTTGTACCCCTATCCGTTTGACAAGAGCATTTTCATGAAGCCATTCCCAAAAGGGTTTGTGATCCCTAAGTTCGATAAATACCGTGGAATAGGAAACCCTGAAGATCACATTAGGGAATTCCAAGTGCATTGCATGGAGGTTGCATATGAAAAAACTTATTTGATGCGACTATTCCCTTGGAGCTTGGAAAGAACCGCCATTGACTGGTTCTCTCATCTCTTAGGAATCAAAAAATTCTAGGAAATTGTAGATGCATTTGTGCAAAACTATGCCTTCAACATAGCTATGGATGTGAGCCTCAAAGAATTATCAGCTATCAAACAATCCAAGGGAGAAAAATTTGCTTCATTCTTGCAACGATGGCAATCAAAATCCAACAAAAGAAAATGGACCATGCCTGAGGAACAAGTGTGTACCATCATCGCAAATCTTGACAGACTCTTGTCCTTCCATCTCAAGATGCAATACATCACAGCCTATGATTAGTTGATCCCCAAGGCACTCAATATCGAATGAGCCCTCATTTCACAAGGGGTAGATCCTTCTTATCAAGAAAGCCACCCATCCACTAGCTATAACGATAAACCTCGCACATGGGTGAAAAATAGAAACATTACCAACAATGGTGTAGTCAACACCAAATTTGTCATCAGTGCACCTCGACAAAACACACTAGCACCTCAATAACCACAAGCCAACAATCAAAAAAAAGATAAGCTACTGTGACTCAGCAGTCGAACAATCAAACAGTCAACAATGTGAATGATCAAAGGGGACCACCCCAGCAAAAAAAAACTCCCCCAAGCAGAAGTACACAACCCTTGGGGAATTGGCTGAATCCATCATGAAGAGACTGGTGGAGGAAAAACTCATCACAATCCCCACCTATGATAACTATCAAGAGCCCTTGGTAAAATTATCCTGGTACAATGAAAATCACCTTTGTGATTTCCACAAATCAAGGGACACACAACTGCCAGTTGCATAAGGTTGAAAAACTTGATTCAAGACCTCATTGGTGACAAAATCATAAATGTGGAACAACCAGATGGGAATCAAAATCTCAAGATTTACACGAATCTAATTCCCAACCACAATAAGGGAAATAATAACAATGATAAAGGAAAGGGTACCTTCAAAAGTGTGAATCATGTATACGACCACGTCGTCGCATCCCTAGATGAGTATTGCACTATTATCACCATCAAAGGAGCCCAAGCTAATTGTGGAGTCACCACAAGAGGCAAAAAAGTCACCATTGCAGGGTCATCTTAACCTCCTAGAGCACCCACTTCCAACCTAGGGTATGTTCCTAGTGGCTATAATTTCCTCGACCAATTAACAAGAACCCTAGAATGAATCTCCATCATGGAATTGTTGAAAATCTCACCGAACCACAAAAAGATCCTTGAAGAAGCCTTGGCCTCATCTTTCATCCCCACTAATCTTGATGCGGATCATTTTTGAGCTATGGTCGCACACCTTACCTCCTAAAAATTTTAGAACAAGATCTCCTGACACAACCATCTCATGATCGCGCACTTCATCTTGATGCTTACGTCCATAAAAACAAGGTCAAGAGGGTCCTGGTAGATGGAGGTGCAGGGTTGAACATATGCACCCTTAAATTAATAAAAATCTTGGACTTCTCCAAAGATGTTGAAAAAGGAAAAGGCATAACCATAAGAGCCTACAATGATCAAGAAAGATTGTCTCAGGGCATAATCCAATTCCCTATTCAAGTAGGGTCGACCATCATGGAAACAAAATGTCAAGTTCTCGACCTAGAATTTCCTTATAATATTCTCTTGGGGTGTCCCTGGATTCATGGGATGCAAGCCGTTGCTTCCACCTTCCACTAGTGTGTAAAGTTTCCATACCAAGGCCAAGAGGTCATGGTCCATGGGGATCTTGAACCCTTTTACTATTGCAAAAATCTAGAAGCAAAATACTACAAAATTCCCCAAGTACCTAAGAACAATGAGGGCCCCTCAACTGCATACATTGATCCAGCGACTTTCACCTCCACTTCTGCGACAAAGACACCCACCATCCTCGCCATCTCTGATATCAAGGTCATTATCCAAGACAATGGGTGTGGGGATTATGCAATTACAAAAAATTCTTTTGTGGTGGGAGAGTTACCACAATCTCCTAGGTCACGAGGACAACCACTGATAAATAATGATTCCTCATCCCAAACATTCAAAACAAGCTCCTCCAGCTTCAAAATTTGGGGAGACCTAGGTTGGGAAGTAATAGAAGAGGACCCATAACACCTCCTGTACCAATACAATAGACCAATAATTGATCTACCTATGGATGATAGCAGTAAAGGATTACAAATGATGCTTGCCATGGGCTATGATAGAAACATAAAGCTTGGAAAAAATGACAACGAACTTCTAGTACCCCTCATGTCGGAGACGCGAATGAGAAATATTGGTCTTAGATGTACCCCTTTGAATGTGACCATACTTGGAAAAAGTGCCTCGGTTAAGAAGGTCAAAACTCCTCAGCAATCTGCAGCTACCCTACAATTACCTGTATCCACAGGTTTTCCTTTAGACAGCTTCACCTTTGACAAAACTAATGTGTATAGTAGTGACAAGGACCCCATAATTGATTCTCCCATGCTTTTCAAAGACACCATTTTAATCATGATTAGTACCTTGTCTTTTGAGACCAACGACCATCAAACCCATGAAATAAACCTAGTCTACCCCTAGCTCATCGATTACAACCAATGAGGACCACCAATTCTGGACACTTTTGAAAACAATGAGGCACTCTCAGAATTCATGGGACTACGGGACACAACACCACATGGAGATCATACGGCTATATTTGATATCATTCTGGACACACAAGCTTAATATGGGGAGATGATTGAATCCTTTAGTCGCAAAAGAAAAAAATTGAGAATAATCTCAAGGTGTTTGAGTGAAAACCACACTCAACTCCATACATTGATCTAGCTACTCTCACCTCCACTTCTACGATAGAGACACCCACCATCCCCGCCATCTCCGATATCAAGGTCATTATCCAGGACAATGGGTGTGGGGATTATGCAATTCCAAAAAATGCTTTTGTGGTGGGAGAGTTACCACAATCTCCTAGGTCACAAGGAAAACCACTGAAAAATAATTATTCCTCATCCCAAACATTCACAACATGCTCCTCCAGCTTCAGAAGTTGGGGAGACCTAGGTTGGGAAGTAATAGAAGAGGACCCATCAAACCTCCTGTACCAAGACAACATACCAACAATTGATCTACCTATGGATGATAGCGGTAAAGGATTACAAATGATGCTTTTCATGGGCTATGACAAAATAGAAAGCTTGGAAAAAATGACAATGGACTTCTAGTACCCCTCATGCCAGAGACGCGTATGAGAAATCTTGGTCTCGGATGTACCCCTTTGAACGTGACCATACTTGGAAAAAGTGTCTTGGTTAAGAAGGTCAAAACTCCTCAGCAATCTGCAGCCACCCTTCAATTACCTGTATCCATAGGTTTTCCTTTAGACAACTTCACCTTTGACATAAATGATGTGTGTAGTAGTGACGAGGACCCCATAACTGATTTTCCCATGATTTTCGAAGACACCTCCCTACTCATGATTAGTACCTTTTCTTTTGAGACCAACGACCATAAAACCCATGAAATAAACCTAGTCTACCCCTAGCTCATCAATTACAACCAATGAGGACTTCCAATTCTGGACACTTTCAAAAATGATGAGACACTCTCAAAATTCATGGGACTATGGGACATAGTCCCACATGGAGATCATAAGGTTGGATTTGATATCATTCTGGACACACAAGCTTACTACGGGGAGACGATTGAATCCTTTAGTCGCAAAAGCAAAAATTTGAGAATAATCTCAAGGTCTTTGAGTGAAAACCACACTGTGACACTCTCTAACCCAAAAATAGTAAAAATAAAGGATGTATCCAATGGTGAAAACCTCTCTGAGGTGCTTGAGGATGAAGAATTCAATCTTCCTCTCATTTCTCTACATTAGGAAAAGTCAATGGTTCTAGCCGAGAAGTGTAACCCAGTCAACATGGGAACAAAGGAAACTTTGCATGTCACATTTTATGTTGAATCTTTGATGTAAGAAGAACAAGAGTTCCTAGCTGCCTTCTTAAGGGAGAGAAAGGTCAACTTTGCATGGAGCTATGCCAACATGCTCAGGCTTGATCCAGAGATTGTGGTCCACCATCTAGCAGTTTACCCCGAAGCAAAGCTCGTCAGAAAAAAGCTCAAAAAAATGCATCCCCAAATAGCCTTGTTGGTTAAAATGGAATTAAAGAAGTTACTTGATGCAGGGTTCATACGAACAATCGACTATCCAGAGTGGGTATCAAATCTGGTACCTGTTTCAAAGCCTGATGTGGGCATTTGTATATGCACAAATTTTAGAGACCTGAATAAGGCATGTCCCAAAGATGACTTCCCATTTCCCAACATTGATATGATTGTCGATATGACCGTGAGACATGAGATGCTTTCACTGATGGATAGATTCTTTGGGTATAATCAAATCATGATAACGAAAGAAGACTAACACAAAGCAACTTTTACTTGTCCATGGGGGACATATTGCTGGAACATGATGTTGTTTGGCCTAAAGAATGCTAGAGAAACATATTAAAGGTCCATGACATTAATATTTCATGACATGATCAATAAGATTGTGGAGGATTATGTCAATAAAATATTAGAAAAATCTAGAAAGAGAAGGGACCACATAGTAGCATTGAGTGCCATCTTCAACAGAATTGAGGAATCCACTTTAATCCAAAGAAGTGTGTCTTCGACGTACAATCAAGGAAGATGTTGGGATACATCGTGTCCATGAGAGGGATTGAAATAGATCCTGCTAAAGTAAAGTCAATCCTCGAGATGGAGGCAATTGAGACATTGAAATAGTTGAGAGGCTTGCAAGGAAGGCTCCAGTCCATCTGTTGGTTCATAACTCAACTAACAGACAAGTCAATCCCATATTCCCACCTACTCAACAAGGGGGTAGTGTACAAATGGGACAAAAAGTGTGATCAGGCCTTTAACAAGATAAAAGAGTATTTTCTCACACCTCTAGTGCTTATGCCACCAATCCTAGGAAAGCCTCTAATCCTCTACATATCAACAACAATAGTAGCTCTCGGTGCTCTCCTAGCTCAGTACGATGAAAATAGAATAGAGAGGGCTATCTACTACATCAGCTGAACCATGGTAGGGCATGAGTTAAATTATTCCTTCATCTAAAAAGCTTGTCTAGCAGTGGTGTTTGCCTCACAGAAGTTCAAACACTACATGTTAACACACAAAATCAAACTCATTGCCAAGATCGACCCACTCAAGTACCTGCTTTACAAAGCAATGCTCACGGGAAGGATGGCCAAGTGGGTTATGATCCTATCAGAATATGACATTGAGTACATCGAATGTAAGGCCATCAAAGGGCTAGCTATTGCAGACCAACTGGTAGAAGCGCCAATGTATTCAAAGAATCTGCTAATTTCAGAGTTCCCTGATGAATCCATCTTCAACTTGAGCATAGTAGACCACTGGAAGTTGTACTTTAATGGTTCGTACATGTTGTACCCTCGACACACACGCCCCATTCAGAACAGGGACCCTCTTTTTCTTTCGAGTTGTTGGGTCATTTTTGTCACTGCCTCATTTTGCGTGCCCTATTTTAATGTCCCAGGTGGTCTGCATGCATGCGAAGCCTCATATTTAGTTGATCGGGTTCCTCCCTTTTAATTTTGTTGGGCTTCAGTGCCTCGTGGGGTCTCTCTGGCGGTTTTCCTCTGCTAGCGGCCTCGGGTCCTCTCGGACCCGACCCTTTGGGTTTCCCTATCGTGTTCACTGTCCCGAACGGCGGATGGCTTCCGCCCTCCATGTCCCCAGGCCCTGGCATCCTACTCTCCGTCTGTCAGTTTATGAACCTTTGGCTGCCTTTCCTGGCCCGAGATCCCAAACTTCCACTTCCGGGGTTCCGTGGGGGTTTCGTCGTGCCCAATGGTGGACCTCTAGCAGTGCTCCGCCCTCTGGGCCCCGACCTCCCCTTTGCCACCAGCGATTTTCGAGATGAACTTTTCAAACGATCGCCGCCCTGCATCCTCCTAGCCGCTGGACCTCGGATCTCTCGCCATCGTCCATGAATTCAAATTCACCAACTTCCTTGCTCATCGTACCTGCATTTAATATGGCCATTAATGGCGGTTGGGGTATAAATAACTTTCCCAAACCTGTCATTCTCACTTGTGAGTGTTGCAGAGAAAGATCAGAGAACTTGAGAAAGGAGCCCTCGTCTTCGTTAACCGTCGCCCTTGCACCCATTGCCCTCGCTTGCTAACCGCTAGTGGATCCCACACCTCTCCTCATTGAGTTTTTGAGGTAGGTTTTTTGTTCGCCCTCTCGAGCGATTTTTTCATGATTTTCAAAGATTTAAATGAACAATAACATATAAAATGACATGTAAATGATAAAACATGATACAATGCACAAAACCCATGTCTTAAAAATTTGAGAAAACCTTCCAAGTTACCCTCATGATTGATTCGGAGATTCTCTTCAGCACGGTTCTTCTTTGCAGGGGCATTCATGCTCTTTGGGCCCGAGTCCCCTCTTGGCAGTCAAAAACTGAAAACAATGAAATTTCTTAAACAGCAATTTGGTCCTCCGGGCCTGGATCTTTGGACCTCTATCCTTCCCCTGCCATCGAGACTTAAATCTTAACACATTTTCAAAGCGGCAATTTAACCCTCCAGGCCTGAGCTGCCGGGCTTCTATTCCCGAAAGTCCATTCAGATGTCGTCGTTTGAAACGATGAGGTTGTCCCGTCCACCCCATCCCTAGAGCCCACCTTTCCCTTCACCGTCTTCATTTGATTTTCACTTGGCACCCTCCATGTTCCTGGGTCCCGGCCTACGGACTTTCGTCCATGGGCTTCCGTGGGGTTTTCGCTGTCTCGAGTGGCAAGCACGTGACGTCCTCCCGCGTCGCGGACCCCGGGTGATATTTTGCTACAGGAGGCACCAACAAATAAACCTCGGCGTCCTCATAGCTACCAGGTCCCGCCCTACCGAACTCCATTTCAATTTTTCTGCCCCCAAGTTCGAACTTCTGGCGGAACTCTGACCTCCGGACCGTGACCCCTCCTCAGCTGTCTGTATACTAATCTAATTTTGAAACAAAAAATCCTCAATGACCTTCTGCCTCCCAGAACCAGGGCTTCTACACCCCACTGGGAATTCGGCCTTGACTCCAACCATCCTTGACCGTGTCGGGCTCTTCCATCCAAGACTCTGTCCCGTTTCTACCGTTGAAAAATGGAAAATCTTGCCCACCCTTTTGAGCTATGGGCTCCGCCTTCTTGATCGTTGTGAAACTTACAATGAAATTTAGCATCCAACTGAGGAGTCGGGTCTGGTCCTCTGGGCCGCCCCCTTTGGACTTACGTCTGACAATCGCCATCTCAGGTGGTGAAAGCACCACGACATCGTAGCCCTCCAGACCTTATCAGTTGAAAATGGTTAGCTGGTAGCCGCCTTTGGACCTGCCGGGCCCCAGACCCTGGGGTTCCTATCCCGGAACTCCATTTCTACTCTGGCATTCTAAACGGCCATCTCTGGATGAATTTCTAGCCTTGTACCTTTGGATGCTCCTAAATAAATCTAAATGACCTTCAACTTGAAATCTGATCTCAACCCACATGCTTAATTTCAATCCTCTTCATTATGATCCCTTTGTATCATGAAAGTTCGGTTGGGAAAGATCTCCCGGGTTGGTCGGCCCCATTTGCCCTTTCAAAACAACATTCCTGCCAGGGAAGTCCGGCCCTCCAGGCCCAAACCGTCCAAGACCCCTTACTTAAAAGACTAATGGCATTTGGGAGATAATAGTATCATTTTATTAACGATAATTTACTTTAAGCCGATTTCATGGGATTTCGACTAACATGAACACTTTCGTAATCAGTTGCATTAACTACGCCTTTGCTTGCAGAATATATGGAATCAGGTACAGGACCTTTGGGGACAGCTATCGAAAAGGATAAAGGAAAGAAGTCAAGAATGACTCCTCGACAGAAAGAAGATAAGGACCAAATGAAATACCAATTCTAGGGTGAACCTCTGCACTCAAAGGTTACCATAGAATGGAAGGAAATTAGTGGCACCAACATAGGCCATGTTAATATTGACGAGTTTACACAAAGGGTCAAGGTTAATCCAACAACCAAAAATGCAAGGCTTATCAGACAAACTGGAATCACAAAGCCCCCAGGCTTCTGTCCATCCCTCGTGGCCCCAGAGCTCGTCATGGCCTGTCGGCAGGCATATCAATCAGATACAAGAATAATTGTCGACAGGGAGGGCAACATTCTCGCCGACATGTCAGCTAAAGGAATCACAGAGACCTTCCATATCCCTACTTTTCAAGAAATGGAAACGCCCACCATACAAGAATGTCAAGCATCATGGGATGATAATTCGCCAGGTTGTAAAAGGTTAATAAATCAGAATTGGCTTAAGAAAAAGCGGGGCAGTGCTGCGAAGGTTCCTCACGAACTCTTCCACAGTGACTTTCATGAGGACTACCACGATTTGGTCACAATGGGCCTCCCTACGGCTGCCTTCTTTTAGGAATGGATGGTATACTTTGTTGAGCAGATCCTTTGGGGAAATGAAGATGTTACCACAAAGACCTCATTCTATTAAGGAGGTATAATAAGTGACTGCTTCCATGAGCAGTTCATCAATGTGAAGAAGAGTTCTAAGTTCTATATGACTTCATAACTTGTATACTCCATGGCAGACCAAAGACAATACAACGCGTTGTTTGTGGCACCAGATCAGGAGTAGGGTCGAAGACTGAAGGCCTATAACAAATACCCCCAACTCCAGTACCAAAACTTCAGGAGGGAGTATTGTAGAGTAAATGATGCTTTCATCGGACATATCATCAGAATGATTGTCGAGGATTATGAGAGGAGGGTCTCCCACAGTGCAAGGGCATTCTTGAAGCAATATGCCTTCCTCTTCATTCAATACCTGAAGTTCATGTACATTTGTGCCCAGGGCTTCACTGAAAGACCAAACAAGCTACCTCGGTACCCCAATGACCGGATCATTCTATTGGAGCTTTCTCGATAGCTCCAACACATACAACCAATCCTTAGGAGAAAACGCATAGCGGGGATCTCTTATCCCATGACTCTTGGCTAGGGTATGTATAAACTACAAACTTTCCAGTGCGCTGGCAACTCTGAGAAAGAACTAAAAGATTACCATTTCCACCTGCACACTGCTCACCCGCGGATAGACCCATATGAGCATGTAAGGAAGGCACTTGGACCGAGGTTCGCTCATCTGCACCACATTGAATACTTTTGGGGGGATTGTCAAGATGATAAAGAGGTACATGCAAGGCACTATATGCGGATGACTGCACATTTTGTAAAAAAGGTGCAGCCCTTTCCCATACCAGACCAAGTCGAAGAAGACAAGAGCACCATAATGGACCCCAGGTACCCCGCAGTTGCATACTTGCCGCTACCAATAATAGACTGGGATGAATAGGAGGTTGATGACCTCGACATTATAACTAAGCCAATCCTGGCCCACACTAAGGAATGGGTTGATAGACAAATGGTTCGACTGAAATAGCGAGGGGTGGTCCTAACATACGAAGGACTCAAGAGTGAGCCAAGTGCCACAGAGGATGCTACTACCACCACTTCAACGGGTAGGACATCCAAGTCTCCTCTGGTCACTAGACTCAAGAAGTGGAAAGAGATAGAAGTGGAGTAGTCTTCTAACCCTAAAGTTTATACAAGGAAGGATCTAGGGGGCTCACCCTCCAAAAGACTCAAGCAAACAGGGGGCACAACAGAACAACTCTTGACGTAAGAAGAAGTAAAAGGTACTAATCAAATAAAACCTATTTTGGCTCTCCCTGCTTTGACTCCCCCATCATCTACCTCCATGGCTATGGTTTCCGCATCCCGACCAACAGTGGTCATCTCTGTCCATCTTGCTCTTTCACCTCCGACTGAGCCTGTAATTGTAATTGACTCTTCCTCTATCATGACTACTCCTCCTTCCTTTGCTGCCATGTCACCTACTACGTCACTCACATTACCTACAGTGGCACCACCAATGCCCACTCCCACCTTGCCTGAAGCCTTCTCAAAGAATATACAAAATATCCCTTTCGAGCTCTCCCAGATCCTCATCGATCCCACGCTTAAAGCAGCCTTGGCTCAGGTCCTCGCTACTACCCAAACTTCACAGCCCCTGATAGGGCCGCTAGCTATGGAATCCACCATGCTAATCTCTAAGGAGTGGGAGGAACAAGAGCGAGAGTCCTCAAAGTCATTTGAAGAGGAGGCTGATGAATACCATGAGCACCCGGAGTATGAACATCGCACTATTGGCTGGGTGGCCTATGAAGAAGAAGGAACTGGTTCCTCGGAGAGTGGGGATGAGGAGGAGGATGGTGGTGGTAAGGTCATAGTGCAGGCCTTTGATGACGATCTTGAGGAAGAGTTGGCCTGGCAGCCGAAGGGCACTAAAACGGAGGCAAAAAGGTCACCTCTTGGAGAGGGAGGATAGCAGCAAGAAGACAACCCAGAAGAAGAAAAACCTAAGGATGAGGCTCAAGTGGTCAAGAGCCTCAAAATTGAACAACTCGAGAAGCACACAAATGAAGTCGAGCAAGCCAAAGGAGAGGAGAAAAGGGAAATGGAAAAGAAAGAAAGTTCGAAGCAGCAATTATCTGCCAAACTTCCTATTAAGCACCTTAGGTTCATCCAAGACTCCGATGAAGAAGAGGGAGACACCACTCAGGAGAAAGAAAAGTCCCCAGAAGAAAAGAAAATTGAAACCTTACCCTTGGCCGAGAGGGGCGAGGGTGACCATGAATCACCTAAGGGCAAGTCTATCATGCCTGGGTGGTTAGAGAAATAGCTCGAAAGAAAAACTCTTGTACTAAATGACCCACGGGTGAGACTAGAGGCTATCTTAGTCCAAACTTAGATCACAACAAAGAAGGCGAAGAAGCCAAAAATTAGATCCAAGGTAACGATGGATGCATCCGGATCTCGGGTCGCACAAATAGCAATGACTGTGGTTGGTCAGGCTGGGGTAAGTTACAACATCTCCACCATCGACTTGGGAACCACCACCAGAGAAAAAAAGGTAGGGCATCTTGAAGTGTCAGTGGCCATAGTGGTGCACTTGATAAAGTAGGACAAGATCTCAAAAGATGAGCTCAAGGCACAGGTGGTCGCCTTGAGAGATTATATCCAGCAATGGTCTTCAGTTGATGACCTGCCTACCATGTCCATAGCTCCACCCCAACTGTTGTCCAAGGAATAGATTGACAAGATGGAGAGAAGGAAGAACTTGGAAAAGACTACAGAAGGCTAGTTCTGGCAAGTCTTGTATGTCAGGAACATGGGAATTATGCGGGCTGTGCGACTAGCCAACAAGTTCTTAGACCTGCAGCAATCTTTGGAAGGAACAAGGAAGCTCTGCACCGATTTCCTTGTGACATATGACTCTACCTTTCCGAAGATCGAGGCTATCCTTAAGATGCCAAAAGACATATGGGAAAAGGAGCTTGCATTCAACAAGGACGATCACTGGCTAATGGATGTGTGGCAGTGGGACTTTGACAATAAGAAGGAAAGGTTGGAGCAAATAATAAGCAGAGTGGATCTGGACATAGAATGGATAAGGAAATCAGGGTGGAGTGTGCCCGTTATCTCAAGTTGATGACAAAGTATGATATGCCCGTGGTAATAATGGATCCAAAAAAAGTGAAACCTTACTTCAAAAAGAGGATGGAGGACGGGATGTCTAGTGAAATAACGATGGAATTCATGAGTTTTTCTGCCCATGCCTTCGACCAATCAGAGCTTTTCAGGGATCAGGGTATGAAGTATGATGAAGACTAAAAAAGGTTAGAAGATAATGTGAAATAGTGGAGCTACCAAATGTTGCGGTATGAGATCATCGAAGTAGAAAAACTCTAGCCAGTTTTCCTGAAGTTCATGGAATATATAGCATCGAAGAGGTAGGAGGATAGCCCTCCTGACGGTGAAGAGTTCCCCAAAGAGTAGCTACAGTAAAACAACAATCAGCAAAAAGATGAAATTGCTACAGTGCTGTCACTAGAGGACAAAATAGGGAAGGGGACAAGATGTATTTTTTAAATTGTAATATATTGAGGGTTGGTGAAACCCTATTTTGTAATGAATCTTGACCACGCAATGAGAATTAATCTTGTCCATTCATTGGATCTTTTGGGCACTATAAATAGGGCTCTCCTCTCATTTGCAAGGGGAGTTGAGTTTTTGTAAAGACATGCTGTAGAAATTTATAATGAAAATGCATTGACTTGGTGCATTTTCAGAGTTTCTTAGATGTTACTTGATTCAACCTCCATTGTTAGATGCTTGACTTAGATTCGTATTGATGTTCTAGTTAGTTGTATTCTTGCTTTGATAGATTTTAGAAATGCTATTTTGTGGTTATGAAATTCCTACGGTGTAGATGGCTTCTTAGTCCACACTTTTTGTTGTTTGTTGATGGTTGATGGCTATGTAAAGTTAGTCTGGGCTTAAATCCAAAGCTGCTCCAAACTTTCATCTTTGTTCATGCATGCACATGGTGAATGAAAGACAAAATATTCATAGACCTTAGATGATAGCACAAATTACATGAGACTGTGAGATTTCTGGTTAAGTGGAACATTGTTTCAAGAAGATGTCCATCATAGGAACTCCATTATCACTGATCATAGTTAGTTTTAGATCCAAGAATCTTCTCTCTTCCCTGCCCTTTTTCCTTTTTTTTAATGAGTGACCTTAGGAAAGGTTCATTGCACATTGTAAAGCTAAATCCAATGATAAAAATGGAGTTTAAGACTGCTTCTTGAACCTACAACAAACATAAAACAACTTCTCCATCTTAGGAACTCCATTTCAAGACCCAACTTCCCATGCTTTGTAACTCATCTGTAAGTCCACCTTGTGATTCCAGCAAATAACACCAAACAACTGAGATATTCCAAGCACTGTTAAGACTTGACATTAGAGACCTTGGGATAGTGTTCTGCAATCTGATTGTGGAAGATTGTCTTTCAAGAGAGGTAGTGCACCTACGCATTTCTTGTGTTGAGAAGTGCATAAAAACACATCAAAAAAATTGGCACTAGAGGGAGGGCTGACGTTGGGAAGGGTTAAAAGTGAAGTTGGATCGAATTAGATTGTTCTTCTTGAAAAGATTTTAAATAGTTCTACGGTCGGCACCAAATAAGGGAGAACTCCAAGAGTTGCAGCCTCCTACAAGGGAAAAATGAGTTAAAGGAAGTAGCGCTGCTTCTTCCTTTTCCTCCATTTCACCTAATTTCATTCCACATCCACCCTCATTTAGCTAGCATTCGTCTTCCACCCGACCACTCAAAATTGCATTTTCACCTACCATCTCTACCAGCCAGGAGATTGCTTCTCCCCCAGCCCTTCCAACCCAAGGTACAATCCAGACAACTACAGCTCAGATGCAGTCTCAAACTGCTAGTCTAGTGTAGGCACATATCCAACTTGCTATTTTTCAACAACAAATATTACCTCCACATCCCGCCATGGCTTGGTTGGCACATAACCCTTCACCGATACATTTCGCCGCTTACCATGATATGCCCAAGAATCTAGAAGGATTTTTCTTGAAGTTCTATCCTCGTGACTCACAAAGAATAGCTAAAGAACATATCAAAATATTTGAGACAACAATTACCGAAATGCAATTCGACCATGAGGATGTTGCATGCCACCTTTTTCTGCATTTGTTGGGAGAAGAAGTCTTCTACTAGTACATTAACCTGCCAAGGGGATCCATTACCTCATGGAACCTAATGAAGAATGCCTTCTTGTAGAAATACAAGATTCCCATCAGTCCTTTAGAACTTTACTAGCAGTTTATGTATGTCTAGAGAGAAATAAATGAGCCTATTAGCTCCTTCAATGATCATTTTCATTGGGCATTCACAAGGCTCTAAGACCCGTACCTCCATGATGATGTTGCGGCTCTCTCGGTCTACTATGTGGTGTTGGACAACCTCACATTAGCATTGGTGAAAAGGATGCACCCACCACTCATCACATTAGTGACCGCCTATGCGGAGGCTGTTATCGCCAGTGTAGATTTGGGGCAAAACATCTCCGGCCCACTACCCTCATTGGGACCAGTGGCACACCCGATGCAAATTCAAGGGTTGAATCAAGAATTCACTCATCAGACCCCTCTTCTGAACAAAATACCCTAGTTGCCCATCGTCCCACACCTGGGGCAGCCACTAAATTATGCGTCTCCCATGCCTTCATATTTGCAGCCTCAACCACAGCACAACTACTCTCAGGCTGCTCCACAACAACAAGTGTATTCATAGCAGCCTTAGGCACAATTATACCTACTAGGGTAAGAATTTTCTCTAGCACATCAAAACTAGCTGGTCGCCTCGCCCGTTTTTCTCCAAAATCTAGTGCCACAGCCAGGCAACGCGACTGGGAAAGACAAGTTAGAGGAATTGAAAGAGATGATAAAGAAAATGTCAACATAAATGAAACACCTAAAAAATCAGAATAATCAGTTATAGGCCTCCCAGCGTAACTTCCAGGCCAATCTTAATTGGGATAACTGAGACAATAGGGACAGTAGGGGCAACCAAGAAGCAAGCACTTCCTCCGTGCAGAATTATGACAGGGGACCAAACGCTAATCAAAGTTCACAAAGGAGACCTTCTCAGAGGTAGAATCATGCGTGGAATACAAGGCCCAATAACGGAGGTGTCCCTACACCTTTTGACCAACCAAAAAGCAACGAAAAGACAACCAGTGGAGTGTACCTTGCTGAGACAGCTTTGTCTAGATGGTGCTAGATTCACAAAACTAGTAGACATTCTGAGTTGGATTGCCCCAAATTTTAGACAGCTGCTGAAATATTCCAAGTAGAGGTGCAAAATGCAGTTGATAATGCCAGCTACATTGACATCATCCCGTCTGAGCCATATGATTCCTCTTGTCTCATGGTTAACCAAGCGTCGTTTCCACGGGGTGATAGCAATGAGCCCAAAGTCGAGCCCGTTCTCGTTAGGAGTGAAGAAGTGCAAGAGGTAAGTAACGAGCAAACTTTGGCTCAACTTTTCGATTCAGTAGATAATGGTCCAATAGATGAAGAAGAGTCATTTGTAGATGAGGTTCACATGTTCCATCAAAGATCAACTCCCTACTTCCTCAGGAATAGACAGGTGGGTGGACCCTTTATGACCTCTATTCCACTGAACAATTTCACCTCCCCCCTGATCCTAATGCTAGCAACAACCCTGGATTCCCCCATATACCCACCCAATACCTCAACAAGAATGGGTCTCAAGACCAGTCACAAAATTAGCCTCAAGGCCAAACCCAAAACCAATCAAGCCAAACTAAGGTCCAACCTACTAGCTCTACAATAGGTCAAGTTTTTAGTCCAAAAATTGAACAAATATGTGAATATGTGGCAAAAGAGTTCAAAAGGGTGAAAATCAGTATATCTGCCTTTGAATTACTCAAAGTCCCTGTTGTAAGGCACACCTTCTTTAGGGTCCTTAATGGGACCCCATCCTCCAGGACAACGCAGGAAACATTAGCTAAGAGAGTTACCTTTGAAGAACCAAGGCAAGAACTGGTAATATAGGAGAATATCGAGAAAAGGAAGGATGTCTTTGTAAATCAATCTGCAAGAAAGAAAATGGAAAAGGAACCAGAGCAAAGTAATAGGCAGATTTCCAAGGGCCAGTCATTTAGGTGGACCAGAGATAAAGGCAGTGATAAGAAAAAAGGTCAGGTCGCTCACATGGATACGCCCATGGGCATCTTTCAAAGAAGGTTGGAAACTCCCCCTTTCCTTACCACCATCTAAATATTTGGGAAGAACTTACATAATTGCCTACTCAATTCAGAAGTATCTGCCAATGTCATGCCCTTGGCCATATGCAAGGTTCTTGGCATCACTCTCATGCCTTCAAGAAGAAAAGTGACCCAGCTGGACAAAAAAGAGATCAACATTGTGGAAGAAATAAATCGAATCCCGATGCAGATTGCTATAGACCCAAGGATACAAGTTATCGATATCCAAGTGGCAGACATTCCTGACGCATATGGGATCATCTTGGGAAGGGAATTCACCAGGGCACTGAATGGATATGCTGCCACAGACCTTTCTCACATGTGGCTACCGTGGAAGGGGCTACCAAACCAAATCAGTGTTGACCACGAACCCTATATGAAATATATGATCACGGAATACAACAATCTCAGCGAAGTGTTGTTTGTTGAGAAAGAACTAGGCAATTACTGTCCCTTTTCTTGCCAAAATGAGGTTGAGCCTCAGGAAGAATGTGCTGTCGAAATACTCTTGGTGTTTTGCAATCCTTTGACCAATTCTACTCAAATACCCCCAAGCACGGAGGTGTTGGTAGAATCGGATGACGAAACTAATAAAGACAATAACTAGGAACTACTCAATGGTTTCCAAGAATTCATGGAAAAGTGTGCTAGAGACCAACTCAACTTAGGAACTCGAATGGATTTGCAGGATCTCTTATTGCTAAATTGGTGTAGGGTTCACAATGCCGCCCACTCCGAGTTTGATTGTTGCTTATGTCAAAGAGTAGTAGAACATGTTAAAGAATTAGCTGCTCCTTAGATGGGAACACCAAAATAAGTGACAGTAGAACCACTAGTAGCTCAGCCCCCTGAGCTAGAGAATTCCCCTAAGATGGAAAAGGCAACCACACAGCAAAAATAAAGTAAGGACTTAGTCAGACCGGAGTCAAAGAACTTTCTAAATTTTGGATGCTCCGATTTGATGGATCTAAGTCAAAGAAAGGAGCTAGTGTTGGGTTCGAACTCATCAATCCAACAAGTAAGACCTTTCTTGCCGCCCATAGATTGCAGTTTTATTACATCAATAACGTAGTGGAATATGAAGCTTTGGTCCATGGCCTTCTCATGGCCTTGAAGAAAAATGTCAAAATGTTGCAAGTTTTTTGGGGATTCTGAGCTCGTAGTTAAGAAAATTAGGAAGTTGCATTCCTTCCATGATAGAAGGCTTGCAAACTATAGGCACAAGGTTTGGGATTTCTCGGAAGGCTTAGATGCATTCAATATATAATTAATTCCCCATGCTCAGAATCATACGGTTGATGCCTTGGCTCAAGCAGCCAACACTTTGCAACCCCTCTTTGTCCGGGCTTAAGAAATTCATAGTTGAGTTGACATCTATGCCATCAGTCCTAGATAATGTTACCCACTTTCAGGTCTTCAATGATGAAAAACATATTCTTGAATTCATCACAAGTTCTGATGTCTTTGCAACCCAAATAATTGATGAATCTAATCCGCAAGAAGCCAAATTGGACATAGAGGGAGTTATTAATCTCAAAACCAATACAATCCCTAGAGGCATGGTTTAGTTGGAACGTATATTCAATTTGGATCAGATCAAAGATCAGAATCAACAAGTGAAGAAGGAGGTGATAAGCAACTAGTGCGATGCTTACAACCTTGAGACAGCTGAGGAAATCAAGAATGTTTTTATTGGCAAGGTGTGCATGCCAGAGGAAAAGAAGGGAATTACGGATGCGTTGCGGAAGTACCATAATGTGGTGGCATGGAGCTACAAAGATTTAAAAACATATGACACATCCATCATCATGCACACCATACCTCTCAAGACAGAAGTGAGGCCATTCCGTCAGCGGCAGCATCCTATCAATGCCTTGTTAGAACCCATCATTTACAAAGAAGTATAGAAGTTGCTCTCAGCAAGGATTATTTTTCTGGTAAGACACTCTACGTGGGTGGCCAACTTGGTCCTGGTCAGAAAAAAGAATGGGGAGATTAGATTGTGTGTAGACTTCCGCAATTTGAACCGAGCTTCGGAGAAGGACAATTATCCAATGCCTTCATTAGATGAGGTGTTGTAGATCGTCAACAGCTCCCAGATGATGTCTTTCCTTGATGGATACTCTGGGTATAACCAGGTGATGGTACAGTATGAATACCATCATAAAACAACATTCACCACTAAGTGGGGGACGTTCGCTTACAGGAGAATGCCTTTTGGGCTCATCAACGCTGGCACCACCTTCCAACATGCTATGGATATTGCCTTCAAAGATCTAATTGGAAAGTGCATAATCATCTACATGGATGATTTAACCATGTTTTCTAAAAGGCGGGGTGATCACGTCTCTGATTTATGCAAAGTGTTTCAGAGGTGTAGGGAGTTTGGGATTTCCCTTAACCCCAAGAAGTGCATCTTCTGAGTGACTGAGAGTAGATTGCTCGGACACATCATTTCATAACAGGGAATCTCCATAGACCCTGAACGTATCCAGTCATTGTTGAAAACCCCACTGCCAAGCAATAAGAAAGAATTAAAGTCCTTCTTTGGGAAGATCAACTTCGTCAGGAAATTCATCACGGGATTCACTGAGATTGTTAAGCCTCTCAATGCTATGTTGAAACAGGATGCAAAAGTTGAGTGGACTCCTGATGCCAAACAATCTTTTGAAGAAATTAAATGGGCCATTGCTGAGGCGCTTGTGTTAGTCAGCCCGGATTATCTAAAGGCTTTCTACATCTACTTGTTCGCTTCAGAACATTCTTGTGCTAGCATGTTGACTCAAAAAGATAATGAAGGAAATGAGCATCTGATCACCTTCAGAAGTGCTCCCCTGAAGGACGCTGAATTGCGATATCACAATGTAGAAAAGCAGGCCTATGCTCTCGATAGAGGGGTGAAGAAATTTTGGCACTACATCTTGTGCAATAAGGTGTTTACCATTGTCCCTGACCCAATAGTAAAAATGTTGCTCATACAAAATGAATTGGGAGAACGGAGAGCCAAATGGGTCACCCTGCTCCAAGAATATGACATGGAGATCCAACCAATGAAACTGGTGAGAGGACAAGCACTCACCCACATGATTGCTGAGGTAGTGGCAGAGGTTGGACCCGAACTCACTGTGCAGCAGTACCAACTTGAGGATGTCTCCCCAGGAGAATGGTACAAGAATGTCATTTTTATCTGCTAAACCACAAGTGTCTGCCGCACTTGAAGGGATTCCAAATGCATGCCCTTAGATTGAAAAGAAATGGTTACATGCTACAAGGGTCCATTCTCTACAAGAAGAATCATGAAGGCATTTACTTAAGATGCCTTGGTAAGGAGGAAGTAGATCGAGTCTTAAAAGCGTTTCATGACAAATTTAGCATGAGCCATGGTTATGGTTCTTCCACGACACACCAGCTATTGAGAGTAGGGTATTATTGGCCAACTGTCTTCAAAGACGCTCATTGTCATGTCCGCTCATGTCACACATGTCAAATAGCCGCCACCAAGGGAAAGAATGTTGTCCCACTACAGCCTGTGCTGGAGGTAAGGCCATTCGCACAATGGGCCCTTGATTTAATCGGTTCGGTAAGCCCTCCATCGTCTACGAGACATAGGTACATTCTTACTGCTACTGATTACTGCACTAGATGGACGGAAGCAATCATATGTAAGCAATGTACAACTAAAGTAGTTACTAACTTTTTAGAAAGTTTTATTTTAAATCGCTTTGGTTGTCCTTATGCTTTGGTGTGTGACAATGGACCTGCTTTTGCTTCATTGAAATTTGCGAGTTGGGAATTTGACTACAAGATTGCCCTTAAGTTTTCATCCAATTACTACCCTCAAGGTAATGGCCTTATCGAATCTACAAATAAGAACCTGATTACTGTGATCAAGAAACTGCTAGATAGGAATCCCAAGGACTGGCATACCCAGCTCCGTTTCGCCCTTTGGGCAGATCGCACTCGCCATAAAGCTTCCCTTCATGACTCCCCATTCCACCTCATTTATGGCCTAGAGCCCATATTTCCTATCCATCTAAAGATTCCCACTCTTCAGTTCATCAACAACTTTTATGAGGGAGGAGATCATAGAGAAGCCTAGTTAGCTCAGCTCTTGCATTTAGAGGAAGTCTGAGACTGTGCAATAGAAATTTTTTCCAAACATTAGGTCGTGGTTAAGAGATGGTTCAACTGCCAAGCCAAAATCAAGGCCTTTAGAATTGCAGATTTGGTCCTGTATTGGGAAAAGGCCCATGAAAAGAAAAGGGGACACAACAAATTTGACAAGCTTTGGCTTGGCCCCTTTCAAATAGCCAAGATTTTCAAAGGCAATGCCTTCCGCCTAAAGACCTTAACTAGTGAGAACATCTCGTTGCCGGTCAACGAGCAACACTTGAAGCATTACTTCCAGGATTGAGCTCTTTCGAGCTCTTCTTTGTAAATATTTGTATATAGGTTAGACTAGGTTTCCCTTTTAATTTGATTGCATCTTTTGGTTTTGCGTCGCTCTTTTTTCTTTTTTCCATTTGTTTTAATTAGAAAAGATGTTCCCTGCCCCTTAGCGGTGGCCATGCTCGCTTGACGAACAGTTCACTTTGCTGTCCATCCTTGGTGTTCTTCGGATAAACATTCACTCTCGACCGTCAGTCTCTGAAGGCTGCCCATGAATGATTCCCTTGTTTGAACTCTGCTCAGAACTTGACCCTTGATTAGATCTCTTTACACACATCTTGGATCTCACACAAAGCATATAATAATCATTTCTAAAGGACTGTACCATGGTTGTTATGACACCCCAATGAGTGAAAAATATTAAGTCTGCTCTAGTGACCACTCCGGTCCCAAACCCATTGTAGGCTTCAGTGCTTACCCGGTCGAACAAATTGATAAATGAGAAAATGTGCATTGAAAGAAATATCAAAACGAAAAGAAAAGGAATTCTGAAAATAAATGACCGTATGGGTGTGCGGGTAACTCTACCGAGGCTATGGATGCTCGGCTGACAGTGGAGCAATATCCATGGGATTGCAGCGACAACTCTGTCGGGGCTATGGACATCTGACTGGCAGCGGAGCAATGTCCAGGTTACTTTTGCTGCTAGATGAGTTAAGTAGCTTGCTTAGTTGGATTAGCAGCCCCTAGTCACCATCCCAAGGAAAGAAATGAATTCACTACACTCACTTCTGAGATGTCTTGAAAATTGACCCAGTTAGGGATCCCGTTCTCCCAGTTCACCTTTGAAACCATGCCTAGTCTGTAAAATCAGAGATACTGGGTCTTGAATGAATATTTGTCTTTAGAACGCTCGAGAGCGTTTCCCAGTGGAGTCGCCATTTGTTGTGCCTTCGGTACACATGCCCCATTCAGAACGAGGACCCTCTTTTTCTTTCGCCTTGTCGGGTCATTTTTATCACCACCTTGTTTTGCATGCCCTATTTTAATGTCTCGGGTGGTTTGTGTGCATGTGAAGCCTCATCTTTAGTTGACTGGGATCCTCCCTTTTAATTTTGTTGGGCTTTGGTGCCTTGTGGGGTCTCTCTGGTGGTTTGCCTCTACCAGCAGCCTTGGGTCCTCCCGGGCCCGACCCTTCAGGTTTCCCTTTCTGGGTTTCCCTATCTTGTTTGCCGTCCTAAACGGCAGACAACTTCCGCCCTCCATGTCCTCGAGCCTCGGCATCTTGATCTTTGTCTGTCAGTTTATGAACCTTTGGCTAACTTTATGCGCCCGAGACCCCAGACTTCCACTTTCGGGGTTCCAACGGGGTTTCGTCGTGCTCGACAGCGGACCTCTAGCGGCGCTCCGCCCTCCGGGCCTCAACCTCCCCTTTGTTGTCGGCGATTTTTGAGCTAAACTTTTCAAACAGTCGCTGCCCTGTGTCCTCTTGTCCGCCAGACCTCGGATCTCCTGCCGCCATCTGTGAATTCAAATTCACCAACTTCCTTGCTCGCCGTACCTAATTTTAATATGGCCATGAATGGCAGTTGGGGTATAAATAACTTGCCCAAACCTGTCATTCTCACTTGTTAGTGTTGTAGAGAAGGATCAGAGAACTTGCCAGAGGAGCCCTTGTCTTCGTTAACCGTCGCCCTTGCACCCATTGCCCTCGCTTGCCAACTGCTAGTGGATCCCACACCTCTCTGCATCGAGTTTTAAAGGTAGGTTTTCTGTCCACCCTCCTGAGTGATGTTTTCATGATTTTCAAAGATTTAAATGTACAATAACGGTTAAAATGACATGTAAATGATAAAACATGATACAATGCAAGAAATCAATGTCTTAAAAATTTGAGAAAAGCTTCTGAGTTACTCTCATGATCGATTCAGAGCTTCTCTTCGGTGCGGTTGTTCTTCACAGGGGCATTCATGCTCTCTAGGCCCAGGTCCCCTCTTGGCAGTCAGAAACTGAAAACAATGAAATTTCCTAAACGGCAATTTGGCCCTTCGGGTCCGAATCTTCGGACCTCTATCCTTCCCCCGCTGTCGAGACTTAAATCTTAACACATTTTAATAGCAGCAATTTAATCCTTCGGGCCCGAGTCGCCAGACTTCCATTCCCGAAAGTGCATTCGGATGCCGCTATTTTGAACGGCGAGGTTGTCACGTCCACCCGATCCCTAGAGCCCGCCTTTCCCTTCATCATCTACATTTGATTTTCACTTGGTGCCTTCCATGTTCCCGGGGCCTGGCTCGCGGACTTTCGTCCACGGGCTTCCGCGGGGTCTTCCCCATCTCAAATGGCGAGCACACGACATCCTATTGCATAACAGACCCCAAGTGATCTTTTGCTATAGGAGGCACCGACAAATAAACCTCGGTGTCCTCATCATTGCCTGGTCTTGCCCTGTGGAGCTCCGTTTGGATTCCACTGCCCCCCAACTTCGAACTACTGGCGGAACTTCGACTACGGGCCCTGACCCCTCCTTAGCCGTCCATATACTAATATGATTTTGAAATGACAAATCCTCGATGGCCTTCCACCTCCCAGACCCCGAGCTTTTGCATGCCGCTAGAAATCTGGCGTTGACTCCAACCGTCCTTGACCGTTTTGGGCTTCGCCATCAGAGACTTCGTCCCATTTTCGCTGTTGAAAAATGGAAAATCTTGCCCGCCCTTTCGAGCTACAGGCTCTACCTTCTGATCGTTGTGAAACTTACAATGAAATTTAACGTCTAACTGAGGAGCCGGGTCCGGTCCTCCGGGCTGACCCCTCTGAACTTCCATCTGGCGATCGTCGTCTCGAGCAGCGAAAGCACCACAGCATCCCGACCCTACGGACCCGATCACTTGAAAATGATTAACTTCTGGCCACCCTTCAACCTGTCGGCCCCAGACCCTGGGGTTCCTATCTCGGAACTCCGTTTCTACTCTGGCGTTCTAAATGGCCATCTCTGGACGACTTTCTAGCCTTGTACCTCTAGATGCTCCTAAATCAATCTAAACGACCTTGAAATTGAAATATAATCTCCACCCATGTGCTTAATTTCGATCCTCTTCATTATGATCCCTTTGTATCATGAAAGTTTGGTCAGGAAAGATCTCCAGGGTCAGTTGGCCCTATTTTCCCTTTCAAAACATCATTCCTGCCAGGGAAGTTTGGCCCTCCAGGCCCGAACCGTCCAAGACCCCTTAATTAAAAGACTAATGGCATTTGGGAGATAATAGTATCATTTTATTAATGATAATTTACTTTAAGCTGATTTCATGGGATTTTGACTAACATGAACACTTTTGTAATCAGTTGCAATGACTGCGCCTTTGCTTGTAGAATATATGGAATCGAGTGTAGGACCTTTGGGGACAACTGTCAAAAAGGATAAAGAAAAGAAGTTGGAAAAGACTCCTCGAGGGAAAGAAGATAAGGACCAAATGAAATACCAATTCCAAGGTGAACCTCTGCACTCAAAGGTTACCACAGATTGGAAGGAAATTACTGACACCAACATAGGCCATGTTAATATTGATGAGTTTACACAAACGGTGAGGGTCAATCCAATGACCAAAAATGCAAGGCTTATTAGACAAAGTGGAATCGCAAAGGCTATAGGCTTCCTTCCATCCCTCGTGGCCCCAGAGCTTGTCATGGCCTATCGGCAGGCATATCAATCAGATACAAGAACAATTGTCGACAGGGAGGGCAACATTCTTGCCGACATGTCGGATGAAGGAATCACAAAGACCTTCCATATCCCTACTTTTCAAGAAATGGAAATTCCCACCATAGAAGAATGTCAGGCAGCATGGGATAATAATCCGACAAGTTGTAAAAGGTTAATAAATCAACATTGGCTTAAGGAAAAGCAGGGCAGTGCTGCGAATGTTCCTCACGAACTCTTCCGCAGTGACTTCCATGAGGACTACCACAATTTGGTCACAATGCTAAGCAGGGTGATGGGCCTCCCTACGACTACCTTCTTTCAGAAATGGATGGTATACTTTGTTGAGCAGATCCTTCAGGGAAATGAAGATGTTACGACAAAGACCTCATTCTATTAGGGAGGTATAATAAGCGACTGCTTCCATGAGCAGTTCATCAATGTGAAGAAGAGTTCTAAGTTCTATATGAATTCATATCTTGTATACTACTTGGCAGACCGGAAATAATACAACTGGTTGTTTGTGGCACCCGATCAAGAGTAGTGTCGAAGACTGAAGGCCTATGAAAAATACCCCCAACTCCAGTACTGAAACTTTAGGAGGGAGTATTGCAGAGTAAATGACACTTTCATCAGACATATCATCAGAATGATTGTCAGGGATTATGAGAGGAGGGTCTCCCACAGTGCCAGGGCATTCTTGAAGCAATATGCCTTCCTCTTCATTCAATACCCGAAGTTCATGTACATCTATGCCCATGGCTTCACTGAAAGACCAAACAAGCTGCCTCGATACCCCATTGACCGGATCATTCTACTGGAGCTTTCTCGACAGCTCCAACACATACAACCAATCCTCAACAACAAACACATAGCGGAGATCTCTTATCCCATGACTCTTGGCCAGGGCATGTATAAACTACAAACTTCCCAGTGCGCTGGCAACTCTGAGAAAGAACTAAAAGATTACCATTTTCACTTGCACACTACTCGCCCGTGGATGGACCCATATGGGCACGTAAGGAAGGCACTTGGACTGGGTTCACTCATCTGCACCACATTGAAGACTTTTGGGGGGATTGTCAAGATGATAAAAAGGTACGTGCAAGGCACTATATGCGGATGACTGCACATTTTGTAAGAAAGGTGCAACCCTTTCCCATACCGGACCAAGTCGAAGAAGATGAGAGCACCATAATGGAACCCAAGTACCCCACAATTGCCAACTTGTCGCTATCAACAATAGACTGGGATGAATAGGAGATTGATGACCTCGACATTATAACTAAACCAATCCTGGCTCGTATTAAGGAATGGGTTGATAGACAAATGGTCTGATTGAAACAGCGAGGGGTGGTCTTGAAATACGAAGGACTCAAGAGTGAGCCAAGTGCCACAGAGGATGCTACTGCCACTACTTCGATGGGCGGGACATCCAAGTTTCCTCCGGTCACTAGACTCAAGAAGAGGAAAGAGATAGAAACGAAGCAATCTCCTGACCCTAAAGTTTATACAAGGAAGGATCCAGGGGGCTTGCCCTCTAAAAGACTCAAGCAAACAGGGGGCACGACGGAACAACTCTTGATGCAAGAAGAAGAAGTAAAAGGTACTGATCAAATAAAACCTATTTTGTATCCCCCATCATCTACCTCCCTAGCTATGGTTGCCACATCCCCGCCGACAATGGACATCTCTGTCCATCTTGCTCCTTTGCCTCTGACTGAGCCTGTAATTGTAATTGACTCTTCCTCGGCCATGACTACTCCTCCTTCCTCTGCTGCCATTTCACCCACTACGTCACTCCCATTACCTATGGTGGCAGCACCAATGCCCATTCCCACCTTGCTTGAAGCCTTCTCAAAGAATATGCAGAATATCCCTTCTGAGCTCTCCCATATCCTCATGGATCGCACGCTTCAAGCAACCTTGGCTCAGGTCCTCACTATTTCCCAACTTTCACAGCCTTCGACAAGGCTGCCGACTTTGGAAGATACCATGCTAATTTCTAAGGAGTGGGAGGAACGAGAGCGAGAGGCCTCAAATTCATTTGAAGAGGAGGCCGATGAATACCACGAGCACCCGGAGTATGAACACCGCACTATTGACCAGGTGGCCTACAAAGAAGAAGGAATTGGTTCCTTGGAGAGCGAGGATGAGGAGGAGGATGGTGGTGGTAAGGTCATAGTGCAAGCCTTCGACAACAATCTTGAGGAAGAGTTGGCCCGACAGTCGAAGGGAACTAAAACGGAGGTAGAAAGGTCACCTCTTGGAGAGGGATGATAGCAGCAAGAAGACAACCCAGAAGAAGACAAACCTGAGGATGAGGCTTAAGCAGTTAAGAGCCTCAAAATTGAACAACCTGAGAAGCACACACATGAAGTTGAGCAAGCCAAAGGAGAGGAGAAAAGGGAAATGGAAAAGAAAGAAAGTCCCAAGCAGCAATTATCCACCAAACTTCCTATTAAGAGCCTTAGGTTCATCCAAGACTCTGATGAAGAAGAGGGAGACACCACTTAGGAGAAAGAAAGGTCCCTGGAAGAAAAGAAAATGAAAACCTTAGCCTTGGCCGAGAGGGGCGAGGGTGACCATGAATCACCTAAGGGCAAGTCTGTCGTGCCTGGGTGGTTAGAGAAACAACTCAAAAGAAAAAATCTTGTACTAAAGGACCCACGGGCTAGACTAGAGGCTATCTTAGCCCGAACTCAGATGACAACAACGAAGGAGAAGAAGCCAAAAATCAAATCCAAGGTAACGATGGATGCATCTGGATCTCGGGCCGTACAAATAGTAACACCTTTGGTTGGCCAAGCTGGGGTAAGTTACAACATCTCCACCATCGACTTGGGGACCACCACAAGAGAACATAAGGTAAGGCATCTTGAAGAGTCAGTGGCCACAGTGGTGCACTTGATAAAGCAGGACAAGATCTCAAAAGATGAGCTCAAGGCACAGGTGGCTGCCTTGAGAGATTATATTCAGCAATGGTCTTCAGTTGATGACCTACTTACCACGTCCACAGCTCCACCCCAACTATTTTCCAAGGAACAGATTGACAAGATGGAGTGAAGGAAGAACTTGGAAAAGACTACGAAAGGCTGGTTCCAGAAAGTCTTGTACGTCGGGAACATGGGTATTAGTCGGGCTGTGTGAATAGCCAACAAGTTCTTAGACCTGCAACAATCTTTAGAAGGAACAAGGAAGCTCTGCACTGATTTCCCTGCGACATACAACTCTACCTTTCTAAAGATCAAGGCTATCCTTTAGATGCCAAAAGCCACATGGGAAAAGGAGCTTGCATTCAACAAGGACGATCACTGGCTGATGGATGTGTGGCGGCAGGACTTTGACAATAGGAAGGAAAGGTTGGAGCAAATAATGAGCAGAGTGGATCTGGACATAGAATGGATCAAGGAAATCAGGGCGGAGTGTGCCCATTATCTCAAGTTGATGACAGAGTATGATATGCCCGCGATACAAATGGATCTAGAAAAAGTGAAACCTTACTTCCAAAAGAGGATGGAGGATGGGATGTCTAGTGAAATAACAATGGAATTCATGAGTTTTACTGCCCATGCCTTTGACCAATCAGAGCTTTTCAGGGATCAGGGTATGAAGTATGATGAAGACTAGAAAAGGTTAGAAGATAATGCGAAAGAGTGGAGCTACCAAATTATGCGGTATGAGATCATCGAGGTAGACAAACTACACCCAGTTGTCCTAAAGTTCATGGAATATACAACATGGAAGAGGTAGGAGGGCATCCCTCTTGACGGTGAAGAGCTCCCCAAAGAGTAGCTACAGTAAAACAACAATCAACAAAAAGACAAAATTGCTACAGTGCTATCACTAGAGGACAAAATAGGGAAGGGGACAAGATGTATTTTTTAAATTGTAATATATTGAGGGTTGGTGAAACCCTATTTTGTAATGAATATTGGCCACACAATGAGAATTAATCTTGGCCATTCATTGGATCTTTTGGGCACTATAAATAGGGCTCTCCTCTCATTTGCAAAGGGAGTTGAGTTGTTGTAAAGACATACTGCAGAAATTTATAATGAAAATACATTGACTTGGTGCATTTTCAGAGTTTCTTAGATGTTACTTGATTCAACCTCCATTGATAGATGCTTGACTTAGATTTGTATTCATGTTCTATTTAGTTGTATTCTTGCTTCGATAGATTTTAGAAATGATATTTTGTGGTTGTGAAATTCCTGCGGTGTAGATGCCTTCTTAGTCCACACTTTATGTTGTTTGTTGATGGTAGATGGCTGTGTAAAGTTAGTCTGGGCTTAAATCCAAAGCTGCTCCAAACTTTCATCTTTGTTCATGCATGCACATGGTGAATGAAAGATGAAATATTTGTAGACCTTAGAAGATAGCACAAATTCCATGAGACTGTGAGATTTCTGGTTAAGTGGAACATTGTTTTAAGAAGCTGTCCATCACATGAACTCCATTATCACTGTTCATAGTTAGTTTCAGATCTAGGAATCTTCTCTCTTCCCTGCCCTTTTTCCTTTTTTTTAATAAGTGACCTTAGGAAAGGTTCATTGCACATTGTAAAGCTAAATCCAATGATAAAAATGGAGTTCAAGACTGTTGCTTGAACCTACAGCAAACATACAACAACTTCTCTATCTTAGGAACTCCATTTCAAGACCCAACTTCCCATGCTTTGTAACTCATTTGTAAGTCCACCTTGTGAATCCAACAAATCACACCAAACAACTGAGATATTCCAAGCACTATTAAGACCCGACATTAGAGACTTTGGGATAGTGTTCTGCAATCTGATTGTGGAAGATTGTTTTTCAAGAGAGGTAGTGCACCTACACATTGCCTGTGTTGAGAAGTGCATAAAAAACACATCAACACTACACAACATGGATTGGGCGCAGGGTGTTTTTCATCACTCCACAGGGAGACTGCATACCAAGATCCTACAAATTGGAATTTCCTTGCACAAACAATATCGCAGAATATGAGGCTCTAACCATAGGACTTAGAATAGCAGTGCAGTGGCATATCATGGCTCTCAAGGCATATGGAGATTCACATCTCATAATCAATCAAGTGAATGATGAGTATTAGACTAAGGCTGACAAGCTAACTCCATATAAGAAATGGGTAAAAAGTCTTAAGGAGTGCTCCATTGAGATCACATTCAAGCAGATACCTAGAGAAAACAACAGAGTGACATATGCCATGGCGACAATTGGATCCTTATTGGATATCCTTGCAATTTTCCAAAGCATGAATCCCTGGTAGAGCAACTTCTTGTGTCTACATTTGAAATACCAAAGTCCAAATTTATGTGTGAAATCATTGGTCCTAGTGATCCCCGGTACCATGATATATACACTTATTTGAGAATAGGAGTCCTCCCAACCGACATAACCTCAAACCTTAAGAAAAAAATTGTCAAGAAAGCATCCCATTTTTTCATCCTAGGAGATACCCATTACCGAAGAATCATTGAGGGAACCTTATTACATTGCTTAAATATTGAGGAGGCATTGACTACCTTAACTGAGGTACATAACAACATATGTGGTTCCCACTCGAGCGGTATGACCTTGGCAAAGAAATTGCTGAGGACGGGGTATTATTGGCCTACTATGGAAAGAAAAGCACATGATTATGTCAGAAGGTGTCTACAATGTCAGTAGCATGGAGACCTAATCCATGCACCAGCTCAAGAGCTTCATCCTATTGTCACACCATGGCTCTTTTTGCAGTGGGGGCTTGATCTTGTTGGAAAAATAACCCCCACCTCATCCAGTGGCCACAAGTTTATCATTACCGCCATTGAGTACTTCACAAAGTGGGTGGAAGCCATACCAATGACCTATATTACTAGAAAGCAAATATCAAAGTTCATCCTGAACTATTTAATATGCCGCTACAGTGTCCCACAAGCCATTATCTCAGATAATGGGACACCATTCAAAAATCAGGATGTCTGTGACCTATGCTACAAATTCAAAATCCAACATTACTTTTTCACCCCATATTATCCCCAAGGAAATGTCCAAGCTGAGGCTACAAACAAGATCATACTAAAAATCCTGAAAAAAATAATCAATGAAGTTGGTTGTGACTGGCACTTGCAATTAAATCTCACCCTCTGGGCCTATCGAACCAGTATCTGCACACCAACAAGTGCCACCCCCTTTTCCCTAGTCTATGGATCAGAAGCCATATTACCCATTGAGATTGAGCTCCCATCACTAAGAATGTCACTGCAAAATCTCATCACGGATAGGGAATATTGGGTGTCAAGGTTAAATGAGCTAGAATTGCTAGATGAACGGCGAATGGAAGCCTTAAACCACTTGCAAGTGTATCAAAACTTACTCAAGCGGAGTTATAACAAGAAGATTAGGAGTCAGACATTCCAGGTAGGAGAACTTGTGCTCAAGGAGACCCAAAAGAACGTTTCAAATCTAGATAGCAAAGGAAAATTTGAACCCAATTAGTTGGGACCATTTGTCATCATAGCAAGTTACAAGTTAGGGGCATATTGGCTATCAAAACTCAAAGGTGAGCCTTTGCAGGAGCCCATGAATAACTCCCATCTCAAAAAGTTTTATGCCTAAATCTTTCAGGGTATAAAGCCAAAAATATAAAAAAATTAGAAAATGTCCTGAAAAAATGGTCACCCTAATGAAAACCTAGAAAACAGGCGTCTTGGTGACAACAAAAAAAGTAGAAAAAACAAAAATCCAAAAAAATTAGAAAAAAGATTAAAAACAGTAAAGATAAAAAAATTGTCCTCTAGTGAAAACCAATTCAGTGGCGCTTTGGGCAAGTACCTTGGTGAAAACCTGGCAAACAGGCGCCTTGTGTAAATAAGCACTTTCTGTCCACTAGGATATTCATGGCTTGTTCTGCATCATTCATCCATCACACTTACATCATCCATCCATTATGCTATCTCCATCCATCACCCATTTGCATCTCATAGCTTGGTCTTGTGTTCGTGTCATGATCCCTCTTAGTACTACTCAACCCATTCTCAAGGTCAGTTTGTCCTGCCTTTATCGGAGTAGTCTATTGCATCACGCCAGGGGAATGTTCTTACATAATATCAAATTTGTGTAAATTCTTGAAGTCTTCCTTAAAATCAGAAAATCCAAAACATCAAAAAATTAGAAAAAACCAAAAATATTCATAAAATCAGAAAATCCCAAAAACATCAAAAAATCAGAAAAAACCAAAAAAAATCATAAACTCAAAAAAATCCAAAAATATTCAAAACATATCAAAATCCAAAAATAGGTCAAAACTTTAGTCAAAAAGTCAAAAATAGAGTTGTCTTGTCCAACTACGTCATCTTTGAGCTTTGAACGTAGGCAAGGTTGATCTTTGATCATCCCCCGAGACACTTAGGTTAGTCCTTTAGGAGTCTGTCATAATAAATTGGCAATTTGTTTGTTCATAGCTCATCAAATAATCAAGTCTATATCAGTCAAACTATGTGGTCTTTGCGTGGATAATGTAAGAAAGGATAATCTGTTGATCAGCCCCCGAGGCCCCTAGGATAGGTCTTTAGGTTAGTCTCTTGGTCAAAATCTCAGAAAATCCTAAAACATTGGAAAATTGAAAATCAAAACATTTTATAAAATCATGAAAATACCAAAAAACAACCTCAAAACATTTCAAAAATATCAAAACATCCAAATATTTGAAAAATCCATCTATCTCATCTCACTTTCACCCGCAATAAGCATTACTCATAATAAATCAATCATCATCCTCAACCTTTGGTGAAACAGTCAAAAATAGTCTAGCAGGTGAAAAGTGAAAATTCAATTGTCAAGGTCTCAAGTCTAGGTCAACACATAAACAAGTTGATCAACTCTTTATGTCAATAGCCTATCATCCAATCAGTCCCAAATCAATCATTTGATATCATCATGTCCTAGGATGCATCCTTCCTACAATGGACATCAACATCAGACATCATCATAGTTTAGTCTTGGCTAGCGGTATTGAAGAACATTAGCTTGTTTGTTTTCTTTATCTTTGTCTTTTGACCTATCTTATTATGCTCATTTCGATGACCTCTTGATGATGTCCCAAATGAGGGGACTTAGAGAGAAAGAAATGGGGCAACGATCATTATCTTTTTATCTATTGTGCTTGTTGGATATTCTTGTAATACAACCTTGGTCATGCATGCTTTGTTTAGGTGTAGTTAAGGTGTTTTAGATATCTTGTTGACCACATAGGAAGGCTTGCTTTTCTATGTTTTGGTCTGGGATGTTTGGAATATCTGAACTACATTTTGAATGAGGTTCCATATGCCAGGTGTGAACAAGGATACTCCTATCTGATTGTCAAGTCAAAGTCCATCACACTAGGTGCAACACCATTCTAGTTATTTATACCTTGATGCACCACATCTATGTGTGTTATCAAACATAAGGTAAATGTCCCTTTTAAAATCCCAACTCCTTGGTAAGTGAATCATCATCATCATCATCATCTCTTGACTTGTTGGAGTCTCTTATTTTCTTCTATCTTCTTTCCGCGCTAACATGGTACCATGACAATTAATCATAAATTATTATCACCATTGCATCCATTCTGCATCCATAAACCATTAGCATAATGCATAGAATATCATATGGAAAGCATTGGTAATGTCACATAAATTGTACTTCCATCATTGCATAATAAACCATACATGTGCATTCATTACATAAGAATAAAAGAGACCATCTCATATCATATACCTCATCAAGGCATCAATTGCATAATCATATAGTCATATCATGTACATCATATACATAGGCATTATTAACATCTATCACATCATATGCATACATATCATCCATTTGCATTATCATAACATGAGCATAATAACATAAACACCATCATTAAACACATCATTACATCATCATTAAATACATCATTTCATAGACATCATTAAATGCATCATCGCAACATATCATGTGCATCATCATAACACCCATAAATACATCATCATAACATACATGAGAAAGATAATAAAAAATAAAAATATTGCATCTTGAATACATTTTATTATCATCCATTTAAATGCATAATATAGATCTGTTAGTCTAAGCATTCACATATCGTAACATTTGCATACATCATCATCAACATAGTACATAGAAAAGATATTGAAAAAGAAATGCATCCATAAAAGCATCATCATCACATAGCATCACATAAGATAGAATCATTGCATCACATATGGACCATCACATATAGAAAGTAAAATCCATCCATAATGCATAAAATATAATAGGACATATCACATCATAGCAGGTCAAATTATCTCATCTCATATATATCACAAAATAATACTATCATGGTACAAAATCCAGACAAAGAGTGTATCAAATACATAAAGTACAAACGCCCATGGGGCTATCAAAAAATGAGCCCGTAGGGCACAAAAGAATGATGTCTCTGATAAAAAAATAGGCTAACCCTGCTAGCTTCCCTCACCCTCGACAGGCTGTCTCTCTTCGTGATCCTCAGGGATTTGTAACCCGTCTGTTGAGAAAAGTCTGGGACCCTGGATGCTCGGGGCACGACCTGATGATAATGGACTCTGTAATAATCGGCCTCTCAAACTGCCTCCTTGTATGCGCGTAATGAAATTGAACTCCAGGAGGAGGAGGTGGACATTCTCTCGAGTTGCTTTCTGCGGCCCATCTCCTGTGTTGCCCTAAGCTCTGTGGCCTATCTCTGCTGGACAACCTAATCTCTCTCTAGCTGTAGTTGGTCCCTCTCTGCTATCAAAGCAACAACTTGAGCCTACAACTATTGTATATGGGCATCTATCTAATCAGGTGGAGGTGGTGGTGGGGGTCCCTGATCCC
This sequence comes from Sequoia sempervirens, assembly GCA_007258455.2. Lineage (NCBI taxonomy): Eukaryota > Viridiplantae > Streptophyta > Pinopsida > Cupressales > Cupressaceae > Sequoia > Sequoia sempervirens. The sequence goes on from VDFB02254392.1 coordinate 107,900, forward strand.
ACTGAGGTGGTTGATCTTCCTGTCTTTCCTACCACCCCTGGTCTTGATCCTACCTCGGTGCATCCTGTCATGGCTAATTCTATGGCCCTCTATCCTGATCTAGCTATTGGTCTAGCCCGCCTCTACCCCGACCCCTCTATCTGTCTCTATCCCCTCGGCCTCCCTGGTCCCAACCTCATCTTTCCCCTTTGCCTCTTGCTCTGCGTCGTGTCGATGGTGTCCCTAGCACTATCAACCGAAGAGGTGGCCTGAACTAGTCTTTGTAGGCCTAATTAGTCCCTGCATCGGCCTGACCCTGATCATATGGCCATGGCTTGGCCACCAACTATCTGAAAGAATCGATGGCCTCTTACATTGGAATGTATCAGCCCCACGAAGACTCCCTCATAGTCCATGCAAATATCATGATGTATTGGTCATTGGGTTTGTCCTAAGGCTTCTCGAACTGTCTCTATATTTGACCAGGCAGGTATCACTCAATCATAGTGTGCTCATGGCCCTACATCAACCAGTCCTATCGAGTGAAAAATAGTTTTTGGGCATCATCGTACCATGTGGGCCATCCAAGATATGGCCGCCATGCGAATACTCGCATATAATCCAAAACTCTCCTCCAATGAGGAATCTCGTATTGTCCCATGTGTGTAAATGAAACACCTCCCTTGTACTTCCAAACAACTGGATTGTCTAGCTCCATATCAACAACCACAACTCTCAGGCAGATCATAACGATGTGCTCCCAGGCCCAGATATGGAGAAGTGTAATGCCAGCCCTGATGGCTCTGCCCTCGCCATATGTGAACTCAAGCAAATCTCAATACAATGAGGCCAGCAGTACTAGCCCCCATGCAAAGCATACATGTCTTCAGACCATCAGCTCCTAAGCAAGCCCCCATCCAAAACTGAAGTATCGGCCCCACTGATCTGGTGCAATGAGACTGAAATGATGGCCATTATGACTAACTGAAAGGAGACACAGTGAGCCTATAACGCTCTAGCTCGATATGGCCCTCTAAAAAGACAATCTTTTCAAGGCCCATCACATCATAGGTAATGCTCCATGGATGGGCAGTCTAAGTATCTGCCACATGTCCTCTAGTGTGACTGTGGCCTCGCTTGTTGAAAAGTGGAAGGAAGATGTCTTGTTGTGCCATCGCTCTGCGAGCGTTGTCATCATACCCAAATGAGTCCTCATTGGTGGTGCATATGCAATGTACCAGAGGCCAATCACCCCCAAGTGCTCCTGAAGTCGCTTGTGCATGCCAACCAATCTGTTGAGTATAGAGGATCTGCGCTCACGTGAATGAAGAATCTCTGCCTCCTCCTGCATCAGAAAAGTCACCACATTAAGTTCATAAAAAATTGTGATCTTGATTTGCCCAAGCGTGCTTGAAACAACATATGCGTCGCTGTTTGCAGGTGCAATGCAATTTGAAAGTTCCAAACTACGCTGCTAGGAGCCCAAAACTCTCAAACTCTAACGTTGCAGTGTAGTTTGAATCGTAAATCAGTTTAATACTAAACCCTAATTTTCAAAGTGGCTCACTGAGGCACAGTTCTCACATGCGGTCCAATTTGGAGTTTGAACCCTAACTCCAAATTGCAATGCATTTTGAGGCCGCACGACACCAAAAGAAAGTTTCAAGCAACACTATATTGGACTATTGGTAAAAACATAACTTCCTAAGCTAATAAATGCACATGAAAATAAAAAATGAAGTCAGGTCAAGTTGACTCACCGGTGGTCCAGTGCCAGGCGGCCTCTAGTGCACTCGTACTTGATCCGAAATGTCACAGAAGTGGTTGTTGCGCCATCTCTCGAAGGGGTCAGAGCTCAAAATTGTAGAATCTCAAGGGCTATGTGTGCAAATGAACTAGAAGTGGCCTCCCAAGGCCTATTTAAACTTGAAAATTAGGGTTTTTTGACTTCGTTTAGCCGTCTAGCTAAGATTTTGGACCCCTGATCCAATTTTCGCCCAACCAAGGGCCATTTTGCATTGTTTTGTTGCATTTTTGCACGTTTGTGGCATTTTGGAGCCTTTCTAGACCCATCAGGCACCTTGTCCTCCTTTTTTGCAAGATCACCCAAAAATTGAAATTTTCATCCAATCTCTCGAGGGGGTAATATATCAGCATGTTTCTTCTCACCGGGGCAGCAGTGGGGAAATTTTGAAAATATATATTTTTTAATTTTTATCGAGACAATTTATTCTTTGAACTAACACAACAAGTACTTTGCTTCAAAGAGGGGCAAAATGTAGACATCGAAAATATACCGACACACTTGATCCTGATTACTAACACCATTTCAACTCAAATCATCTTCTTAGTTAATCATCACCCTTTGTCCCTTAATTAAATAAATCATTATTTATCTGATTAAGTCATTCTCTCTTGTTAATTAAATAAATCAATGTTACTTAATTAACCCCCTAGTTTCTATTTAATTAAACAATCCATTTAATTAATTTCTAAAGTCATTATATTAAATTAAATCAATCTGTATTTAATCTAACATCGTCTCCCTCTTTAATTAAATAAATCAAAACCTTTATTTAATTAAATCTAAATCATATTCCTCTCAACTTTAATTTAAATCAATCCAAAAATATAAATCAAATTGTCAAATCACCTAATCTCCTATTAAATTAATCAAATCCTGATTAATTTAATCTTAATCATCTAAATCCTCTAGATTTTTCCACTTTCACATGAAAATACATTTAAATGATTTATTAAATCTCTATTTTCTTTCAACATGGCATCTTTAGGGGAATATTCCTCCAAGTTTGAAAATCTCTCCAAGTGGGTTTGTCCTTCCAACAAAGCATTTAACCCTCTTTCATGTCCTTGTGCATTGAGCCAAGTGGCATTTAATTCATTCCTTTCTCCCTCCAACAAGTCATTTCATGATTTTCAAATTCCACCTAATATCATTTATTGTGCACATTCATCAAAATGTTCCCAAGCTTCCTCCATTCACATCTTGACAAGTGGCACTTGCCCATTGGATGTTGAATGATCCCACATTACTTTATTTTTCTCATTCTTCCATCTTGTTCTTCTTTAAATAGAAGGTTTTCCTTCTCATTTTGGATACACAACTTAGAGCAAAGTTACTATCTTCACATTTAGAGCCCTTTCATCCATTTCCATAGCATTTTCCATTATCATAGCTAGGTTATTGCAGATTTTATCAAGGAATCACATTGTTCTTCATCACCAAGTGGATCAACCTTCATCAAGATCATCAAGCTTGCAAAGAAGTTGGGAAAGGGCCGATTTCCACATCAAATTGGCACCAATCTCCCCATGGGATTGAGATTTTGCATGTTTAAATAGTATTTCATTACTTTTCTTGTATTGTTCATTTTCCTTCCTATTTTGAGCATTGTAGATGAATTTCATGGGGAATCTTAGTTCTAACTTGCATATGGATCTAATATTGTGTTTGTTTGTTATGTTTATGTAGGTCTAGGATTGGGGTTCACACTTCCTCTCCATCTTCAAGATCCCTAGATACATTGTTGAGAAGTTGGAAAAAATTCAAAGGAACTTCCTTTGGTCTAGGATCGAGGAAAAGAAAAAGTTTGTTTTGGTTAGCTTGGATAAGGTCTATAAGCCCAAACATTGTGGTGGGCTTGGGATCAGGAATATTCTTAGCATCAACAAGGCCTTGATGACTAAGGTTGGCTTGGATCAACCGAGGAATAAAAAGGATTGGTGCAAGATTAGTAACTCCAAGTATCTTCACAATAGACCTATGATCAAATGCCTGTCTAATAATCACCCTTTGGGTTCTTTGGCTTGGAAGAACATTTGAAAAATGAAGGGGTTACTCATGACTGGGATGAAATGGAAGATTGGGAATGGAAAAACTATCAAATTTTAGGAAGACCCTTGGTTGTTAGACACCCCCTTGGTGCTCTTTGACTTCAAGAATCTTATGAGACCGGTTCAACACTTTTTTGGGTTGTACATCAGAGATTACCTCCTCGGCCAACCCAGGGCTTGGAGGTGGAAGGACCTACTTCTTTATGGTCCTTTGTCTCTAGAATTATTAACTTTGGATAAGTCTTTTCAGGACATGCTCACCCTTACTAGATTACCTCTATCCAACATGGAGGATGATTTCTACTGGACTAACGATCGAAAAGGTAATCTTTCTCTTAAATTAGCCTACAATCTACTGTCGATCCAGAGTGTCGAAAGTGGACCCTAGAAACAGGTTTGGAATAGGCACATGATCCCAAAATAAACTTTTTTCTGGTGGAAAACTTGCCATAACAAAATTCTTACACAAGATAATTTGAGGAGAAGGGGATTCTAGATCCCTAACAGATGCCTGTTGTGCAAATGCAACGAAGAATTGGTGGATCACTTGCTGTTGCATTGTCCATTTGTTGCTAGTGTTTTGGAGTTGACTTTGGAGAGATTGGGCACACAATGGATGATGTATAAAGACATAAAATCCTTTATCTCAAGTTGGGATGGGCCATTCCTTCACCCTTTAAATCGTGAGATCTGGAATCAAGTTCCCCCCATCATTTGTTGGTGTCTTTGGAAGGAGAGGAACAATAGGATTTTTAGAATTATTGAGATAAGCCCTAAAGAAGTTTTGGTATAGGGCAAAGGATAATTTTCGAAAATATTTTGATCTTTAGGGGGGAAATCCCAAAAAAAGCTCCTATTGAGTGGGAAATTAAAATGGCTAAAGCTTGGCACCAAAATCTTGATGCTAACTCCTATGATGACTCCATGTCCCAAGCAAGATGAGATACTATTTGGAAACCCCCGGACCGTGACTAACATAAACTAAATTTTGATGGCACCGCCAAAGGAAACCTGGGCAAGGCAAGCATAGGAGGCATAATCAGAGATTACAGGGGTAAGTTTGTTGCTAGTTATTCAGGGGGTATAGGAATTTAGTCATCCATGACTACGAAAGCTAGTGCGTTGTTGAAAGGGGTCCAGTTAGCTGTCACTCTGGGGATAAGGAACTTGCATATTGAAGGGGATTCTAAGTTTGTGGTTGAAACTATTAATTATGGAAAATTACTTGGTTGGAGTACTAGGGAAATTTTGTAAAACTATTAATTATGGAAAATTACTTGGTTGGAGTACTAGGGAAATTTTGTTAGACATATTTCATTTGGTGGTTAAGTTGAATATGAAGATTACCACCCACATTTTTTGGGAGGGTAATCAAGTTGCTGATGTGGCTAACCTAGGCTCCCATTCGAGATATTCTAAGTGTTGGAGGAATTTGAGGAACTTACGGTCAGGAATACAAGGTTTAATCCTTAAGGAGCAGGGCATGTGTATTGTTCATGATAATATGTAATTTTGAGTTTGTGTTAGCCTTCTGGGGGATCCACATACTTGTCTATTGGGTGATGTGGATGAAGTTGAATGTTGAGGTGTTAAACTTGTGGAATCATTTGAATAAAGGGGTGGAGATTGATAATAAAGAGATAATTATGAGTGGGGAGTACAACCAAATAACAACCAAGTTGGGACGAACCTTATGCAATATTTATTTGAGGTCTTGTCTCAGCCTTCGCATATCCTTGCAGATTTTTAAATTCAAATTTGATGTGACTAATAATTATGATGTGAAGCTCTTTCCTTGTCCTATCAACTCTACTAAAAAGTTTCTAATGATAGATGGTTGGATTTTGGGGAATTATAAATTTATCCCTGTTGCTAAACTTTTTTGGTACTGGTGCAAAGGAAACGTGGAAGGAAAACCATCCAATATCATAATTGCTTGCAAACTTGGCCACAGGTGTCTCAAGATTTCCATTAATGGGAATGTGTTGATTGTCTTTTAGGATTTAACTCTTCAAGCATGTGTCCAATACATCATCTTGATTTCCCGAAGTAGTCTTGTTTGGTTTAAAATTGGAATTGTTTGGGCAACCTTTCACTTTCTCAAAAATTCTAACATTTTACTTTCACAATTTTCTTGGTTTTCCAATGTGTAGAACAAAGATATGGGTGGTGATAGGGTGAGGACGAAGCCTAACAATTGTGGGGAATTTCTCAAGGACTCGCTAGTTTGGTACTTATGTGTTGAAGGTGGCCTAGTGCCCTTGATGGAAAGTTTGGTTGGCCATGATTTAAAGATGTCTACACAATTTGTAAGTTCCTCGAAAGAACAAAGGGTTTCCATGGGTGGTATTTACTTTGAGGTGAATGAGGAGGTGATTTCCCAAGCTATCGAGTTGTCGTGCATCGGGAAGAGGTACCCTAAGCATACCAAGGCTGAGGACAATGAAATCCTAAATGCCTTCTTTGTGGGTAATGAAAAACCTATTCGCTCTCAATCTGGCTTTGAAAGAGAAGCTCTCTCGTAGCTGTGGGACCGGGTTTTTCTCACTCTCATGAAGTATGTCACTTTAGAGGGTAGATATAAAACTTTTATTTTTATCATTTTCCTCTCTTAAACCACCTTCATCATAAAATTTTGCTGAGTTTCCCATTCTTTAACTCACTGACTTGGAAAGCTCTGTTGAGAAGTGCCTTGAGTCTACTACCAATAACCTTGAGGAACCCATTGCACTACCACTCCATCAAGGCCTCATTTTGAGGCTCTATCATTTTCACCTCACTCTTTGCTCACCCAAACCCATCTCCGCTATCCACATTAAGGAAATTGAACCCCCAGTTCAGACCAATATTTCCCTGGTCAAGTCCAAGGGTCCCAAAAGAAAAACTCCTCTGGTGATTACTAAAACCCCTAAACCCAAAATGATTTCCAAAAAGAAAAAGGGGATTGTGGGGTATACGCAGGATCATAATGGAAAAAATAGGCCCTTAAGTGGCAAAAAAATCAAAGTTAGGCAAATTGATTTAAAAATTTGAATAAGTTATCTATATTATTTCAAAAATATGTAAGAATATAATTTATAGAAAATTGAATGTAGTTTCTAAATAACTAGGTTTATTTAAAAAAAGAAAAAATCTATCTGGTGAAAATTTGAAATTTCAATGCAATAGTACTTAAATTTCAGGGAAAAAATAAGAAGTAGGTGTCTGTTTGACCACCCTAACCATAGTAAAATGATAATATTTTTTTATAATATTTTAGATATAAGTAGAGGACTCATTTTTGGATGTGATGCATATATTTTTGTAAATTTTTTCCAAGTAAATAATTAATTATGAATTTTTTATTGCAACTTTAAAAAAAAAAACCTGTATGTCTAACCACCTTAACTTGGTCAAAACTTCATGAAATTCAATTTTTCTTTTTTTAATCCTATAGTATGCAAACCATAGAATGTGACACGTGTTTTAGATTCAAAAAATGTGATACCGTTTGAAAGCTATAGATGTTTTTCAAATAGCCTATCAATCAGGACTTTAGTCGTAATTCAAATAGAAAATGAATAATAATTATTTATTAAATTCAAAGTATAGCATAATTTATATTGGTGGAAAGCTGAAAATCTCATTTAAAAAACCTTTTCATTTCATCAATTTTGGGTAAAAAAAAGTCATCAGCCACATACCCATCAGATTGCCACTTTTTGGTCCATCATGATCCTGCACATACCCAGTGGGGATAGTCCAATCTCATGCTACAATTGGTCTTTGCGAACTTAAGTGTAGCCTACCAAATACTAACAACAAACCTACTGCTAAGAGGAATGTTAAGGATGAGGGGAAGGATTTAGTGGAGCAATCGGCCACTGATAGTGTCAAAAAGAATAGGGTAAGAAAAGACTCCAAAGGGGGTACTGTGGTTGCTGCTACTGTGGAGACTGGGGTCGAAAATACTAGCATCAAGAGATCTGGTAGACTGGCTAAAAACAAAAAGAAGGTGTAGATTAGTAAAATTTCTACTGATTAGGAGTGGTTCGACAACAAAGGGGATAAGGAGGACACTAACAAAGAGGAGGAGTTTGTTGAAGGACCTAGCCACTTTTCAGACCTCAACAAAATGCTGAAAGAGAATTCGACTTCCCAGTCCTCGAACCCTTAGGGCTTGGAGCATTCTACCATTTCGAAGACTGTGGAGAAAGGGGAGGATCAACATGGGCTTTTGGAACGAGTGGAGAAGATTGAGAAGAAACTTTGTGGTCTGTCTAGGCTCACTATCAAGTTGGTCCATTGTGTAGCTAACACCCTCTCTACCGTGCTTAAGGATGAAGTGGAAAAGAAGGCCGCGTAGGATGGTCCCTACTAGGCTAGGGAGGATGTTGTCAACCTCCTCTCCCAAAAGTGGGAGAATGCTAGCTAGTCTGTTGTTGCTTCATCTATTGGGTTTTTTGGCCGGTTGTTCGTCTGTTGCATTTGTTAATGTTTTGGTTTTTTGTTGTTTTCCTTGGACTTGATCTTGTTTGGCCCATTGGGCTCATTGTGTAAAGGGTACAATGCCTTATAAATACTATTTATATAATCAAAAACATGATGAGGAATTTTAAGAGTTTTACAAGCAACAAAAGAAAGGTAAATTTAATGATTTTGTAACTAAAATTGATCCACTTGTAATAGGGTTTATTTTTTTTAATGGGGAAATTGTGAGTGCCCAAGGAAATAAATTTTTATCTTGGGAGAGGCTCGTATCCAATTTTGATAGACATTTTAGGGATGCCAAGATCATATATAACCTTCAATGGTATGTGTACTAGCCATATATTCAAGTAAAAGTCTCAAAAATTTATGAGTTATAAAATATGTAGCATTTACAAACCTAATAATCACAAGTTGGGTTTGTATTATCCATTACCTATATGTTTTATCTATGATAGAGTATTTATATGGAATTTTTAAGAAGGTTACCAATGTCCAAGTAAGACATGAATATAATTTTTTGGTGGTTGATAGATTTAGCGAAATTATATTTTATTTTATTAAAAAGAAACCTATAAGTAAGAATGTGACTAAGTTTAGTTTTCACACATTTTTATGCTGAAAATGTTCCATTTATAAAAATTACCAATTGAATTTAATGATCGACAATTGAGAATGTGGTAGAATGATGGTTGACCATTGAAAAATATCTAACCATTCGATGAACCCAATATAAAATAAATGAAAATAATATTAAAAATAAATAAAAACACTTTATACAAAGAAAGAAAGCAAAGAATCAGATATTTTTTCAACATTTCTACTAGAAAATATGATTTACATTCATATTATAAAGGTAAAAAAGAAATAACAAAAAACCATAATTATTATATCTTACAAATTAAAATAGTAATGATTATATTTTATAAAAAATATTTTACTACATTGAATTTACCTTATCTAATTAATCATTGCACTTTATACAAAGAAATAAAGCAAATAATTAGATATTGTTTCTAATTTTCCACTAATATTCAAATTGTATAAATCATATTATAAAGGCATCAACGATTGATAATGTGTTAGCATGACGCAAGACTATTGAAAAAGATCTAACTGCTCGATGAACTCAATATAAAATAATCAAAGAAAGAAATAAAGAAAGCAAAGAATCGAATATTATTTCTACATTTCCACTAGAAAATATGTTTGACATTCATATTATAAAGGTCAATTTTTTTTATATTATATAAATAAAAAAACTATTATATTTTATAAAAACATATTTAAATACACTGAATTTAGCTTATCAAAATAATACAAAGAAAGAAAGTAAAGAATTAAATATTGTTTCTAAATTTTCACTAATATTCATAGTTTATAAATTATATTATAATAATGCAGAACAATTAATTTAATGTTTTAAATGTATACTCAATATTATTCAATTTCAAACATTATAATAATGTATATATATACCATCATTAATAAGCACTTTTATTTAATCTTCCTACATAAAAAAAAAACATTTATTTCAAATTGCTTTTCTTCTTAGTTCAAAGCATTTCACAATTTACATTCTACTATACTTAATGTCAAATACTAAGCTATATCCATACAAATTCTAAATTAACAAAAAATCATCGACGTACCCATTGCACACCAAGGTGCAATTACTAGTTATGTTTATTTTAGTTTACTTAAGAGTATGACATCAAAAGTGGATTCAAGGTTCTTAGGAAAATTTTGGAGTGTTTTTGGCATAAGGTGGACACCCATTTAAAAAATTCCATTGCTCTCGATCTTGGAATAGATGGGAAAATTAAAGTTGTTGATATAAGGTTGGCTTAGTTATTAAGGAGGCACAATTAGAGGTATCCAAGAACATGCGATGAGAGTCTTGATTACATATAACACTCCTAGAACTAGGAAATACACACTTCTACCAATCTGTCACCATTTGAGACATATTTTGGTTACCTACCTCCTATTCCCTTATATGTTGTGGTAGAAAATTCATGCAAGGATGGAGGAAATGAGAATTAGATGTTTAAAGGATTGGAAAATTCATTGAACATATATTATAATCACACATTAAATGTTTACGAGAAACTAAAATAGAGTTGATACAAGTACAAGAGAACACGATCAACACCATGTTGAGCATTAGTTCAAGGTGGGTGATAGAGTGCATCATATGATCAAATGATCAAGTGCAACCATTATTAGTTAGAGATTTGTTTCTAAAAATATCTTCACAAGGAGATTATTGTTTGTTGATTTTAGAGATTTAAATAATCATGTATAGGTTAATTGAGGTTCATTATAGGAGGAGAAATATTCAAATCTTTATCATAACATTAATCTAATATTTTATATGAAATAAAAAATTATATCATTTTAATTAGTTGTATTAAAATAGGAACCCTCGTGTTCAAGTAGAATGTATGGGGGAGGGGAAAAGGAAAATAATGTAGTAAATTATTGTAACGCCCCACCAAGGATTCCATTAAAACAAAGTGTAAAGAACAAATTAACCGGTTTTTTTTTTTTTAAAGTCATTCGTTTACACAAATGTTTTAAGGATTGCAAGACGACGTTATTTAAACATTACAAATAAGAACATAGATGATCCAAGTCTTTGGCACATTTTGATCATACTTTTATAAATACTTTGTTGTTTTTATTATGCTAAAACAAACATCCAGTCTATTTATGGGATAGGATATAGACCTTTTTATGACTTAAATATGATGAGTATATTGTGATAAGAAGTCCCATGATTATTACCTTTAATGTTTTATTAGTCTGATAAATACTTTATGGCTTTTTGTGATCATAAACCTTCCTACAGCCTCCACTACCAAAACTTCCTGCAGCCATATCTGAAACAATGTTTGCCTTAGTTTAATACTTAATGAATGAATGAATAAAGTAATGGATTGTCTTAAAGGATGAACGTGTTGAGCTAACCTTCTTCCTCAGGAAAAGATGGCGAGATATTTTGCAGGTACCACGATTGAAGGAAGGGAATTCAATTTCCACTTGAAGAATTGAAGACCAAATCCATAAAGACTGGTTCAACAACAAAAGATGAGGAGACAGTTTCAACTCATCCGCCATGCAGGGAGAGTGTTCTAGAAATCTAGGCCAGTCGTCTTGGTGGTGCATGAATCTAGGATGATGGCGCTTTAAGACTGCTAAACCAATTTGACTTAGTTCTTTCATTGTCATTCACCTCTTTACTTAAGTTGGTTAAATGTAATAAATGCCTCCCGTTTTATAAGGGAAGGTTGGTTAGTAGTTAGGATTAGTTTTCAATAAATAGCCCATTCTCCTTCAGAGAAGGGGCTGGAAAAAATTGCTATTGTAACACACTTTCAGTCTTAGAAATTTAGCCAAGAGATTGTGCCATATACTTGTTTTGCATTGAATCAATAAAGCTTATGAAGTTTTTCACCTAATATGTTGTCTGCTTTTGGCACTACCTAAGGGGGCCCATCTAGGGAACTGTCCATACTTTTATTCTGCAAGTTAGAATAGTTGCATTTCCCTTCATAGAGGTTAATGTGACTATTCCTATAGCTGGCACAAACACAGAGCTGTCAACTATTCCTGCAGCCACTAGGAGCAGAATAGGTTATCTTTCGAGTTTTTCATTTCCAAGCAAAGTTAAACAGTAAAGTTGTTTCTAGTACTTAAATTCCAGTATAAGGCATTTTAGGAATCATGTATGTCTGGAAGGGTGATTAGTGCATATCTTGTGCTATCCCATTTCAAGTTTACGTCCCTGGGTTGATAATTAAATAAGGTTCTTTAGTAGGTCATGACTGCCAGTTGTGATGTTCAATCCTTGTGTAGAGGAATTCATGTTCCTAGTTATTGAGCTGATTAAAGAACACTACAAACATCACATCATAATACTAAATTTGTAAGAACATAAGTACATAAAATATTCATGAATGATCCAATTTCATAAACTTTATACAGTTAAGATATTTATATATCCAGATTACATCAAGTGAGATTTTCCTAAATCTCTAGATACATCATAATATTGATACAAGAGTATACCCATACTAAAGAGGTAAGAATACAAAGAGGGTAATAATCTTAACATATCTAACATCCATGTCTTGAACACGTTCAATGTCCATCATCACGAATAATGAAGTAACAGGAACTTGTTCCATGAACAAAGCTATCAAAGTATAGCAACATCTGTAGGAGTACCCAATGGTGAATAATAGCACAGTTTCCTCCCAACCGCGTGGAACCCGAAGGTCCACTCCCTCTGTGCTAGGAGATAATGACAGGTCCAAAAAAGTAAGAACCAAAAAGACAGAATAAAACATTTACTTGGCTTACACTCACATAACGACATAACGATGTCAAAACCATAACAAACTCCCAGAGGCAAGAACACAACTAAAGTTAGCTCTACACAAGAGACCACAATCATGCAATAGGCAAAGAGTGTCATCACACAGTTTGGGATAGGTTACCCTGGTGGATCTTCCTATACTACCGGCCCTCTCCAAGAGTTACCCTGGAAATCTCTACCGATTCTTAGCCCCTAAACAAACTAGTGCAGAGTCGTTCCATCTTTCAAGAAGACAAGATAGGTGACTAAGCCATTCCAGGCCTTCTCAATCTTACCCCAATCTAAACAATTATTAAGGTGAAAGTTGAGGCATACAATTATCTGAATTAATATTAAATACTACCCAACCCCTAGTACATTAAATTCACTGGATTACAAAACCTACGATAGGTTACCTAGACAACCATTTAGGGTTTCTGCCCCTACCGCAAACCACTCTTCCTATAACATGACATAATATCAAAATACAAGGATAGCCATCATATATGTTGAATGAAACCATGAAAGAACATATTTCAATCATGATACAACTCAATAAACATTTCAAATGTACCATCAGGATAACAGGTACTCATGTACGACTTAGTCTCAAAACAAATCAAAGTATAAGAACAATGATGTTCATGCATCAAAAGTTTACATCACAAATTCACTTCCTAGCCTCTAGAAACTTAGCAACTCACAATCACAAATACTAAGTATGAATATTCTTTTAAAATAAAACTTAAAAATATTCCTCTCACTAAAATAACATCATTAACAAATATATATATATGGGTTCTGCCACAATAGTGGTTTACACTTTCTGAGAGATCCTAATTTTTGCTGAAATCACATATTTTTAGAAAGTATACTGATTTAAGCCTTGAAAATTTCCATTAAAGGATTCCAATTGAATAGGGTTTGATCAAACCACCTTAGACCAAGCCCCCTTAGATAGAACCCCGCTAGTTTTAAACCATACCTATAACGAAGTCTCCTTTACACCTATCAAAATACCGATAAAAAACCACTTTTGATTTACCTTTTGTTGGATCAAATGAATTCATTTAAAAATTATTTTTTCCTAAGTATGTAGTCCTTATTATAAGATTCCAAAAAGTATAATTTTAATTAAAAAAAAATTTATTTGTTGTGAATGTAGGTTTTTTACCAAAAAATCAAGCTCGATGTTTGCGCATGTGGAAAAATAGAAGATTATCAATTTTTATTTTTGAAAAATATGAGTGCACCAGATATTGGAGTCCTTGATCCAACAAAAATATATATATTGAATTTCAATACATACAAAAAAAGTTACGTGTTATACGGTCGCGTTATGTCTAAATTATAATTGGTTTGACTTCAAAACTTGATTAAAGAAAAAAAATTCAATAAAAAACTATCTAACCAAGCGGAAGCACTAGATATCGAAGTTACAAATCTAAATTTGAAAGAATTAGAATTTAATCCTTCATGGAAAAGAGGTTATGCGTTATACGGTGAGCGTCACTTTTTAAAAATGTTGTTTTATGAAAAAAACTAGTTTTCAAGGGAGATGGAAAAAGAAGTGCAATCTGATTTCAAAATTTTTGGAAAAAATATATTTAGAATCTACAGAAAAAATGTCAAAACTCTAGTTTGCATCATCTTCAAATTCCTCATGGTTTAGCCGCTATAGGTGCCCGAAAGTGAAGATTTAGTTAAAAAAATAAAATTTAGTGTCTAGTTTGGTCAAAAATTGTAAACCACTATTGTGGGATCACCTATATATATATATATTGATAACAATAAATGTCTTAAATATTTCCTCAAAAAAAAAAATCAAAGGCTTTCCTAATTATGAATATTATAAATTTACTTCATTAATAAATCTATCATATAATTACCATTCAAATCAGATGTTTAAAACAAATTAAGAACAAAGAAATTTGTGCACTCAGTAAGGAAATAACAACAGTTAATATAACTCTAACAAATTTCAAAACAAACAAAGACTACATGTTATATACTATGCATGAGTTGGGTAAAGAAGACCATGACGTGCATGTTACTTCACTTATTATGCTAAGTCATAGAAAAAAAAAAACTACGCCATAGACAGTGCTAATCATATCTAGCAGTTAACTTTATGCAAACATTATAAGATTTTCAGAGGTTTAAAACTAATATTAGAACTGGATGTTAAATATAAGCAATATTGATTTGAATTGCATGAATATAACGACTCAAAGGAAAAGAATATACTAAGAGCTATAATGGCATGTATTACATGACACTTCGCTTAGTTACATATTATTTCCATACAACACTTTATAGATCTCAAAACTTTAATTTTCAATAAACTAGAATATTAGAATTATAAGAATCCGCCATAATGGAGAGATGGTTGCACATCAGATCCAATTGAACATTTCTAGCCACGGAGACCAAAGATTTGTATACGATTGCTAAGGAAATTTGTTAACAAACAGAAAGGGTATCTCTAGCCATGCTAGATGAGGAGGAGGACAGATGTTTCTATGGTATCCACATAGAATTCAGACAATAAACATAGAGGTGGTGCGCAGGAATTTAAAAACATGTAAGGCGCAGATTGAGGATATGATAGATTACAGAATTTAAAGAAATAGTATAATAAAAAATAACCCAAAATTAATGTGGACGCGCACAAGGAAGTGATATACATTCAAGTTGGTATATGGTGAAAGAAAAATTCAAAAGATTGTCAAATTAATGATGAGCGGCGCTAATAGTTGCAACATCATTTTCTATTATGATCAAGCACTGCAGCCTGGGACAAACTCTAATTACATAAAATCATATGGGTTCTTTTAAACAAGGAGACTACAGATTCTGTAACACCTTGCCAAGGATTTCATTAAAACAAAGCGTAAAGAACAAATTAACCGAATAATTTTTTTCTTAAAAGTCATTCGTTTACACAAATGTTTTAAGGATTCCAAGACGACGTTATTTAAACATTACAAATAAGAACATCGCATCATAATACTAAATTTATAAAAAGCATAAGTACATAACATATTCATGAATGATCCAATTTCATAAACTTTATACAATCAAGATATTTATATATCTAGATTACATCAAGTGAGATTATAATAAATCTCATATCAATATATTGTTATTACAAAAGTTCTTTCATAGACATCAAGAGAATATACAATAAAGATGAAGAACATGTCACATTTTTTAGCCTTGTGCATGAGTACGCTTAGCGCCCAACATCACGAACAATAAAGAATCAGGAACCTGCTCCACGAACAATGTTATTCAAGTATAACAACATCTGTAAGAGTTCCCAATGGAGGAAATAGCACGGTTTCCTCCCAACTGCGTGGAACCCGAAGGTCCACTCCCTCTGTGCTAGGAGATAATGATAGGTCCACAAAACAAGCATACAAACTTGACAAAGAATAGACATTACACTACATGGCTGACAATCACATAACGACATGACCACATCAAACCATAGTAATCACAACATATGCTTCCAGAGATGACCATATTACAATAGTTAACTCTACACAAGAGACTACAAACATGCTTTAGGTCAGAGTGTCATCACATAGTTGTTCTAGGTTACCTTGGTGAATCTTCCTAGACTACTGACCCTCATCTAGAGTTACCTTGGTAGTCTCTACCGATTCCCGACCCCTAGACAAACTCATGTGGAGTTAAATTACCTTTCAGGAAAACAAGGTAAACGACCAAGCCATTCTAGGCCTTCCCAACCTACCCTTAATCTAAACGAGCATTAAGGCACTAGGTGAGGCATACAAATTATTTGAATTATATTATGATTATCACCCAACCATGACTACATTAATTAGGTTTCCACTAGATCACAAAAACCCATGATAGATTACCCTGGCAACCACTTAGGGTTCCAGCCCCTATCGCAAGCCACTCTTCCTATTTAAACATGACACATCAAAATACCAAGGATTGCCAACATGCATATAAAACAATGCCATAATAGAACATATCTCATTCGTATCCCAATCATTGAACAATTCACACACCTCTAAGGTGACAAACAACTCTTGCATGGCTGAGTCCCAAAATAAATCAAGGTACTTAAAACAACAATAAGCAAATTGAAACACATAATTGCAACTGGAGGGGTACTACATATTCATGCAATAACAAACATTCGTTATAAGCATGCACAAAATGAGTTTTACATGGAAACTAGATTATAACCATTGAATTTGTAAAGACTCACTACCACCGAATTCGTCCCTTGATTTATTTTAGAGGAAATTATTTAAAAAGAAGCAATCTTTTACCATTGTTTCAAATGGTAATCGAAGAAAATCAAACTCATAATTTCTTTTTAATAGAAATCTTCCCCAAACAGTGCTAGTAAATCTACAAGGAGAAGACAAAGTAGATACCTAGCTGCGCTTGTATTTTGCATGAGGAAGAGGGTTCAAACAAAATAAGGAAAAGAGTAAGTGTGGTTTAAATTTGGTCTGAAAGAATAATTGCATAAGAAAATGCTTGTTACGGTAATCATTAGATCTGAATATCTATGTGTAGAACGACGCCATTGGGAAGAGAAGTTCTCATCAACACAAGAGTTTTATAATGCTAAAAGACATTAAGCCACAATTAAAGAATTAAGTGTGGGCTACATCAAGAATTGCAAGATTAAGGAATGAGAATTTTGTGTAAAAATTTGGCTACAGGTAACGAAACAAAAGTCAATTTCCCTAATGTCTTTATATCGACACTAATTTTCTACAATTTCCTTTAAAATGTTTGTGCAGGTTGATATAGAAATTATTTTCTACATATAAGCAATACCATTCCAAACGGATAGCCTTCAAGCAAAATTTTCAGAAAATACAGACAAAAATATTGCAAAACAAGAAGGGAACCTATTTTAAATGCTTGAAAACTGAGCTGAAAAAAAAATCTGAAGCTTCTATCAATCCTGCTCAAAACACTAGCTATTTGATGATGAAATCCAAAACAATCCAACCCAATAATATGCTTGCAAACAAATTTGAGATGAAATTTTTTCCAAAACAACTGCCGTGCAAATTTTTTCCAAAAGCTATTGTCGTGAAAAAATTCTTCCAGAATATTGTCGTGAATGAAAATTGCACACCCATAAACTTTTTAATGCATTTTAATTAACTCCAATACATAAAGCTTAACTAATTGTAAATCATGCATTCCAAAATTGATCAATCAGTTCTAACTCAACCATTTAAATCCAGATCACATTTTCAACTCCAAATCCAGATTCTATAACATATTGAAAACTATCTCTTTTAAAATATCTATTTGCACAAGTAATTCAACAATTACTTTTATTTAAATACCTTTTTACAAAATTAACATTCTCTTTTAATTAAATGACTTGTTTAATTTAGATTAACAAATTAAACCATAAACATAAGTTCATAAACATTTAATCTAATATATTAACAAATAATCATTTAACTAAAATAATAAATTCCCAAACAAAACAATACAGACAAGATCGACACAACAAAAATAGACTACACAACAACAACAGGTGACAAATAGAGACTCGTTCAATGAAGAACGATGGCTTAAATGAGGACCTGACACTATCTCCAGATCAACATAATTTCATTGGATTAGGGTACGCTCAGACCTGACAAGTGGGTGGAGTTGATACCTGATACCTGTAACTTCATAAAACATCACTGTTAAACATATAAACATATATCAAAAAACACACTGTGAAGAAGAGTCACAGCGTAGCAAGGTACTCATGAGTGAGTAGTGCTACACTGTTTTCTTCACCAAAACTGACGAGCATTATATATCAAAACAACCATTTCATCATAATAACCTCATAAAAACTCATAAACAACATAAACCATATCATACACGTGCCAACCATAATGTCAGCTCACAAACATAATTCAGATGTTTAGGATGTCAAACGTATCATCCACAGAGTATAAAAACAATAGAATGTCGGAGTCATAACTAAAAATAAACAACATAGTATCATGAGTAACTAAAGCATCTATTTATCAAACTGAATCAAACTAAAACAGAGTGTCGCAACTGGAGGGACACTACAATTATTGCTAGAAGGGAAAGTGGTTATGATAAGTCAACAAAATTAGGTAGCAAGGTTACACTTGTTATAGTAGGAAAATTAGGTAAAAGTGTGACATGTCATTATAAGTGGAAGAGAAGTAAATCTATCACAAGAAAGAGATGAAATAATGGATGAAGGGATTGTAAGGTGACAAGGAGGTAAACTTATGACACTATAAGGAGTAGAAGGATCAAGTGGTGACTTAAAGGAAGGACTAAGCAGTGACATACTTATTGGCATGACAGAGTTGCACCACTCCTATTAGGTTGAAAATCTAAAAGGGATGTCTAATAGAGGCCAGAGGTGAAAACCTACAAATGTGCCAAAGGCTTATAGTAAGAGAGCACACCCCTATGTAGCATAGTGATAGACAAAGTGATTGTAATTTAAGAGAACCATAGTGTGACATGTACAAAATACTTGTACGATAACTCTAAAGAGACACCAACATGAAGGGACATGAAAAGAGACATACAACTATACATTCATGAACATATATGTATTGTGCATATATACAAGAAAAATGATTTACAAAGACCCTTGTTGTAGAGATATGAATACCAACTTGAGTTTCGCATGTTTATACAAACATAGAGAGGACTCAGATCATAAAATTATAATACACATTCTCATATTTATATGATGAATGACGACAGTAATAAGTATGATACTATGACACCAATTGGAGAATGCCATACAAAACTCACACACTATGAGATAAGCTATATCAACAATTCAAATCAAAATACCAAGTTATGATTATGTTTCTTCATGCATCGATTGTATAGTTTGTATTAATGCTTCAGTAGATGACTAGTGATTTCCGCAATGACACAAAGGTTTTACCAATTTAACGTATGAGAAATTAGTAATGATAATGCAAAAAAACACTCAAAACATATAATCCCAATGCTTTTTGTATTATCTCTGTAAAGTTAATCAACTCTAAGAACCCTTATATACAAAGTTTGAGTTGATAAGTCTTCTCTAAAAATCTCCTACGATAAAAAATAGTCTTATATTTATAAGCTTCCCTTTGATAACTATCTTGTAACTATTTTTTAAAATATAATGATTTAAAAATAACCTTATTTGATTATATTTTACATAACTTTTCTGAAAATAAAATTCGTTTTCTAACTTCAAATTACAATAAGTGATTTAAGTCCTTTTAGAAAAAATAAATTAGATAGAGCAAAGACACATAAAGGAAAGAATTTGTCATACTCCAACTTCATTGAATTCTTTCATCTCATCAAAGATAATAGCATTACCATCCAACAACTTGGGTATCTTTTCAATCGGAATCGTCATCTTCTTCGTCCTTGTCAGCAAAAGTGGAGGCCATTTTCAAGGCTAGTTTAGCAGCCATTTCTGTCCTGGCTTCAATCTCAAGATTTCACATATGGCTGCCATCTCAAGCATCAACTGTTCAAGTTCCTCAAAGGAACGTTCCCTCCGTTCTCTGGTTTCAGTATCTCCAATACCCTCTTCAGTTTCAGGAGCCCCAGACAGATCTTGTGACGTAATGGTTGAAGTCAATGAACTACTTGCTTCTGATTCGTTATTGTCATGTACAGATACAACAGGAGTATGAGATGCCAAACAGTCTTTCTTTGGTGGAGTTTAAGTGGCTATATTCTGCTCTTGGACTTGAGTTTTGTTAGCTTGGCCATTATTGTTTCCCCCCTCCTCCCTTACAAGAATTTCATGTGTACCATAATTGACAGTCATCCAAGGCTGTTCTACTCCATCCCAAGCTTCAGCCAAGCTATCTGATAGAAGCTCATATTTAATTTCAAATTTAGAATCATCATCAGAAAAGTCATCATTTTTTGAAGATACAGGGGATTTGCACCCCCATTCCATTATTCTTTGATAGATTGCCATACCCTATTCCAAAGCTTTCATTTTGCCATAGACTGAGAGGATGCTGGTAAACTAGATTGTGAGATTCGGCCTTACAGAAGCCATTTGCATGTATTTGAAGGTTTCCAATGCCTTTTTCTTTAGATATGCAATCATTGTGTTCCATGAGATACATCTCTTTAAGTCATTTTATCAAACAGTTCACATTCCTCGTTTAAGCTTCCACATTTTACAGACACGTCTACCAGTGCATGTGCAATCACAATAGAAGGTGTGGAACTTGGCTTTACAGCCAACGATTGAATTTTCTCAAAAGTTTCTAAATCCTTTTCAATAGATTCATTCTATATATATCCTGCAACAATGGTGTTTCCATGGAATGGCAGTTGTGACGCTTGCAAAAGACAATTTCATGGGATGTGTAGCATGGTGGAGGTTGGTAGCTTTTGTAATGATTGTCAAAACTCATTAAATCTTTGAAACTAGTTTTTAACATCTCAAAATGAGGTTATGAAAACCTTCCAAACCTTTGGCATATCTCTTCATTTTTCTATTGGCTCTTTTTCTTTATGTAAACCAAGGCATTGTTAGGTTTTGACAATTTCATCGAGCCTCGACATAGGTTTCAAAACTTCATAAAATTCCCAACAAACACTTCAAACTTTGTTTAAGAGCTTTTCTACTTCAAACTTAGTTTAAGAGCTTTTCTTTGGAAGCATTGTTTTAGTTATGAAAAGGGTATTTGATGCCTACATAAATTTTTGAACTTCTGTGAAGTGCCAATAATACATAGAAATTTATTTTTTAATTTGGTCATTTTCTTTATCTTGCATAGGTTGCAAAGGATTATGTTTGAAGCCAACAACATTTTCAAAACTTACTTTCTATTTCAAGAACACTTTAATGTAAATCTTTGTCAACATTTTAGGTGTATTGAGTTAGGTATAGTAGGTTTTATAATCATATAAAAAAATTTCTTGGTGAATTTTTGCATTTTGAAGAGATTCCATAATTGTAAAGTGTCAACAATCAAAATTAAAACTTTGAAATGTTTTGAAGATTATGACTTCATCCAATCAATTCAAAATGTTGAGCAAACACAAAAATTTCATATCTCTTGACTAAAAATATATTTTGACTTGAAAATTCATCACATCATACATAATAACTCCATAAAATTTCCCATTAAATGTTTTTTCTCTAGCCTTTCCAAAACTTGCATTTTAGTTGTTTTTGTAAATTGCATAATGAAATTTTATAAAATTAAAATATCCCAAATGAAAAGATGTTTTGACTTAAAAAATTGCCACATCACATTAAGCAAACTCAAGAATATCTTTGTAAAATTATTTAGTTTCAATCTTGATTTAATTGTTTCAGTTAGACTAGGTCAAACTAGAGACACGAAACATGCAATGCCAATATTTTGCAAGTACAAATGCAAATTGATGACCTCAATTTTGGCAATAAATTTGATATTTGAGAATTATTAGAATGTTTGTGACTAAGAGAAACTTAACAGAGGTATTTGACACATGATGACGCTTGCCAATTTGACATAAAAAGTTTAATTTTTATGGGGTTAAAATGAGGCTAATCGGAAGATAGATAAGAGTATGTGAGATATAGATAGATATCGAGAGATGACAATGGATGTTTAATATGTATTGAGATTATTGTCTAAGAGGAAAATATATATTAACTAATAGCTATGTATCACATTATACTATAATGAATATAAGAAGGATGATGGATTTGATATATGTACTAATGGTATAAGAATGGATGTTTACTTGTGTTATCTACATTATACACATTAATATATAACCCACAACATGAGTTCTAATCCTCTTCCCCATTTATCACACTAGGGTAAACTATTACTTTGATCTCAGATTTATTTTCAACATTTGATTCTATTGTCAAGACTCTGGTAAGTGGTGGTAAGGAAATGTTGAAACATCATGGGAGAATATTGCAATGATATTTTTTTAGAGAATTAATTGTAGATAGGAAGGGTGCAACTGTGCACACTATGTCCTAGCCCTGATGGGTGTTAAGCACATAGGGGTGATAAATAGAATGGAGGAATCCTAAAAGGGATTTTAAAATATATGCTATCGATGAGGGTAGTCTAGATTAAGCCATTATGGATGGATAAAAGGTTTTTTAGGACGTCACCCATCCTAGCACTACTCTAACTCAAGTGTGCTTGATCTTGTGGGAAACTCCATGGTTAGGCATGTTTGACTCAAAGTAGTACTGGGATGAGTGACCTCCTGGGAAGTCTCGATGCCTCACCCTTATGAACATCATCTAGATGTAATGAGTGATAAAAGGACTATTCATTCTCATAAGAGACGGACTCAAAAATTACATAATTGAATCTTGATAACAATATTATAATTTTCCAACTAGAGAAAATACCTCCTGATTATGAATTTATAAGATAGAGGAGCTCTTTACTGAAGGATTTGTAAATGGGATAGTAAGCTAAGTGGGTTTGAGTAAGAGTAGTATTGGGATGGGTTTCGATGCTTCATTGAACTATGAGAATCACCTACATGCAATGAGTGCTAAGTGGATCATCCATTTTTAACCAGTTCATATGCCTTGTCAATGCTTTCATTTTTAACCAATTCCATTTTCTTAATCAATTTTGTTCATATCCTACAACTATATCCTACAACTGTGGCCATGAGACCAAATTTCTTTGAAGAACATTGTCAAACAGTTTGCCTGCCTTGTGTATGCTTCCACACTTGCGTACATGTCTACCAGAGCGGTTGCAACTACTGCATCTGACAAAATTCCTCTATCCTTTATGCTTTGATGGATGTCCATACCCTGTTCCAAAGCTTCCATTCGACATAGGCTGTGAGGAACGTTGGAAAAGGTTGTAGAGTTTGGCATTACACCTGGCAATTGCATTTTCTTGAAAGTTTCTGAAGCCTTTTCAACAAATCCATTTTGTGAATATTCTACAATCGGGGCATTCCATGATAACAAATTTCTTGGAGACATTCTGTCAAACAGTTCACGTGCCTTTGTCTATGCTTCCACATTTTGCATACATGTCTACCAAGGCAGTTGCATCTACAACATCTAGCAATATTCCTCTTTCCTTTATCTTGCGATGGATGCCCATACCCCGTTCCAAAGCTCCCATTATGGCACACAGGCAGGGAGGATGCTGGCAAAGATTGCGGAGTCCAACTTTACACCTGCGAATTACATTTGATTGGAAGTGTTTGAATCCTTTTCAACAAACACATTTTGTGCATATCCTGCAATCAAAGCATTCCATGAGACAACATTTCTTTGAGGCATGTTTGATGTGCTTCCACATATCTGAATAATCCCTGTGCGCTGGCAAATAAGAACTGATAGGGTTGGAAAACTGTTTGGTGCATATGGTGAAACGGTGCGAGTGCAGCGCAGGAGCTTTACCGGCATCACCAAAACTTGGGCGGGAGAAACAGTTTTAAAACATTCAACTTACGGGCATCTATCTAACTGCACGAGATTAACGACGAACGGGAACAGCCAACAGAGGTGGGGCGGGTTAAGAGGGCCCCACAACAGCCACGTAAATAGTCAAATGACTTAGTATGTGCTGTTTAAGCCCAGCCGTGTGGATATTGTGGGGCTTGGGACCGAAGATGTATTATCGGGCTTTCCTAAGGTATGTGATTCCTATTATATTCGGGTTCAACGAAGATCTTTCCATACTCCCTCCATTACGAATTGATTGTATCGTGAAGTTGTGTCCTTACCTGCCGCACGTTATAAGACTGACCATCTATATCCTCCATTAATTATCATGGGTATTTCAAAGTCAGAGTCTGGACCATTAGAATGCATTGGTATGCATTGGAAGACAGACAGACGATAAGGATGGAGTTAATAGGAGCAGCGTTGATGCTCAACGACTACTAAGGTTAGGTCACCAAGGTGACACGAAAGAGCTCATCTCATGTGATTACTTTGACGAATCAAGTCTTTTTGAATTTCCGGGGTCTTTACGGCAGGTCTAAAAGATGAGGATGAACTCATATTGTCCTCAACGTGAGCATAGTGAAAGCCAAACAGTCGGAGGCTTCATTTCCAGTGACTCCCACAGGTCTTACAAAAACACTATGCAGAGTCAAACCGTCAATTCTAATTACTTAGACACACCGCCAAAAGAAATCACATAAGCATAATGTTCTATTATGAGACAGTGAGATGGAGGCATCAATCTTCTAACAATTAATTGCATGATCTTGAAGTTCTACTAGAAACAACAATCATATTGATGCAACACTTTATGACACATTCGATCGTATGCTAAGCAATAAATTAGAAACTATATATATATCTTCTTGAAAAAATTTCATTATTGGATGAGACATACTACAAATTCACCGCTATCAATTCACCGACAAAAAATTCACCGCCAAGTAAAATTCACCGCGAGCAATTTACCGCGGCGGAAAATTAACAGCATTAATATTTTTAATATATAATTATTAATGCCGTTAATCTATTGGATGAATACTTGGATCAGACTTCTTATTCAAATTTTCTATTAGAAATACTTGATTTTTTTTTTCTAAAAGTATAGTGATAGAATTATATATAATAGTTCATTCTATTTCCTTTATAATTTGGAAACTCAGTTAGCTTATCTATTGGATGGTAACCTTTGTCAATCCAATAAGAAATAAATCATAAATTCATTGATCTGGAGCACGGGTCATTACATTCATACTGCTAGAGTGAGAGACCCTTGGATATCTATCAATTAGTGGGATAAACTCCTTAATGGCCCCGTTCCTTTAAACCCATGGTTTTTATCCTTTTAACACTATTTTTAGAGCTTCGTAGCTCACTTCCAAAATCTAGTTTGGTATAATCAGTCTCTAAGGCATGGCCTTAGTTTTTTTGGATCTTCCATTTGGTGGAAGAAATTGGTTAAACTTGAAAGTAAACCCTTGGGAATTATCCATCAACATAATTTGATTTTTGAAAAAAGCTAAGGATTAGAGCATCAAAAATTACAAAAAATGTATTTAAAGTCAATATTCTAATATGTGACAAATTTGTTGAAACATAAAGTGTATTCATTGAACTATAACCTACAACCATAAGTAGTTAGAAAAACATGAAAATGATTAGTAAAATGGATGCGAGTCCCACTAAACATACCATAAATATGTACAAGAATTTTTATTATATAAGAACAAATCAAATAAGATAACATATTCTACCCAAAATACAAACAAACACTCAAGATAAAACATAAATATTAGTAAGCATTAATGAAAACGAGCATAGTTCTCATCAACACCAACCCTGTTACAAGATATGGTGGTTGTGCTCAAGGATGATGGAGTGGTGCATGTCAGTGTCTTCACCAACACCATAAGGTTGCATTTCATGAAGGCTTGTTATGAGTGACTTGGGTTGAGGCCAAGTTATAGAATTTTTATTATAAGATTGGACTACTATGATTAAAAGTAAAGATCAAAGGCTTAGATTGGTTTAGACCCTTGGGAGGATGAGAGGAAGACAAGTATCCTCACATGATTGGTGAAAATAGAGGGTAGATGGATTGAGGGTAAATCAATTGTGGAGATTCTCATTAGATAAAATGGAGCGATAAGATGAAAAAGAGGTACTTTGGAGTACCCTTGAAGGAGGGCCAAGTCCTTTGACTCATGTACAAAGGACACATGCCTTTTGTACAAAGGCCATACCATTGTATACATTTGGGGATTGTGCATGATTTGAGGGGATTTGACAAATGTAAGTATGCGTAAGTGATGGATTAATGAGTAAATTAATTTTAGCCCACTAACGAAAAGTGGATGAAAATAGTAATTAAATAAATAGGTATATTTATTTAATTTTTGGAAAGGAGATAAGAGATTTAGATAAATAAATATGATTAGATTTATTTACTTGAGGTAGACATGAGAAAAATGATGATTTAAGTGACTTTAAGCTAGAATCGGGATTAGGTGAATAGTGACAAATGATGAATGAATAGTAATTTTATTAATTAAATAATAAAATAATGAAGGGATAGAAATTGGATAAATAGAAATTTATGTAAAGGAAATGGTCGAATTCATATATGTCAATTTCAGAAATTTACAAATATAAATAAGACCAGAAACCACTTACAATACCGAAATTTTATTTAATCATAAACATCAATTTAATACAAGACATTAAAAAACTTATAAAAATAACTACGAATAATTTTTATATAAAAACTATTATACAATTAATTTTTTTTAAAACACTCTATCAAATTCATGCACTTTGAAAATATTGTATCTTTTACATTGAAAGTTGTATATCATATTCATAATTTCTATTTGTGGGTGTTTTTTATTCTTATTTTAGTATTTGCACGATATTTTGTTTTTGAACAAATTTCAAGGAAAAAGTAACGTACATTTTTGGAATTATAGTAAAGGAAGAGTCAATGTTGTTATGAAAATGTTAAAAGCTGACTTAGTTTTTCAAGCACTTTCACCTTTCCCCATCATTTCCTTGGTACAATAAATTTTTGACGATAAATCAATAGTTTTGTGGGGACTTTTTTTTGAGGACGATCTTGATTGGGTTTTTTCTTCTTTTTCTTTTACCCTCTTCATTCATTGCGGGTAAATCTAGACATTGAGCGTACAACACCGTTGACATATGAAAACACTTTACTTTCTATTGCACGGAAAAATTGATGTCCTTTTCCCTTTCAAGCAATAAATGATAAAATTACCTACTGTCAATGTTTAAGTGCTGCCCCCCAAAATCATGTTGTTTTAGATCAGTGTGTTTTTTAATAGCCTATATAGGTACTATAATAATAGTTCGGGGACTCTTAAGGAGTTGCATTATTTTAGTTGTTAGACCGGTAGGTGGACAATATTTAAAAAGATTGCATTCTGATTATAAATGAAAATATTCTTATTTTGTAATGAGGGAGTGGTGGAGACATAATGGCATTGCATCATTATGTGTTTAGCATAGAAGTCATGTACGTATCACATACAAAGATAATTTAAGAGTGGATAATTTAAAAGTCGTGTTTGAAGAGGTTAAGCTTAACAAATTTGTAAATGTTTTGATTGAGATCGTAATAGAAGATTGTGTTGGCAAATGGTCAGCGCTCCCCTCGGGATTCATGACATGGATAACTACCTCTTGTGGATCCGTTAACTCTGGCAATTGTATTGGGCATTAACAGGTTGATCTTTTGGTGCAACAACAACTGTGGGCCAATAGATTGGACATCAAAAAGAGCTTACAAATTCATGCTCTTGATCATAAATGAAAATATCTATATTTTGTAACAAGGGAGTGGCAGAGACATAATGACATTGCGTCATCAAGTGTTCAACTTATAAGTCACATACATATCACATACAAAAACAATTTAAGAGTGGATAATTTAAAAGTCTTGCTTGAGGAGGTCAAACTTAACATATTTGTAAACATTTTGATCAAGATCGTTATAGAAGATTGGACATCAGAAAGAGCTTACAAATTTGTAGGGCTTTGGGACCCTTGTTTTTCAATGTTGAGTTTACATGTTGCTCATATGTTATTACACTCAATCCTATAAACTATTTGATCTTATAAATATTATTAAAATCTTTCATTCATTCATTCATAAATACACAAATTATTACTTATTCTTGTAGTCAAATTGGAATGGAAAAATGAGTTTTAGGGCCTCCTCTTGGCTACACTGTATACAACCTAAGAGCAAATGGGGTCTAGGCCTCTTGGATCCTAAAACTCCAGGGACTTGCCTTTTTGCCAAGTGGATAATAAGAGTTTTGTCAAGAGATGAAGAATGGGAAATTTTGGTTCAGTATCGTATCACAATGGCTACTATGAATAATAAGTGGCAAAATGTGGGATGGTTGGATAAAATTTTGCTTGCTCATTTTTTCCATGTTAAAGCTTCTTTTCCATTCCAATCTATTTGGAAGGATTGGCAACAAGTTTGCGAGTTTTTAAATTGAAAAATAAATTCTTTACAACATGGTTTCAACTTTGTTACTTCCTTTATTTGGTGGAACAAGCTTGTTCAATACCATGGGTAGCTACATATTAGCTTTCCTAAACAAGCCCTATATTTCTTTAGAAAAGGGATGAAATAGTTTAATGATATTTAGAATTTTGATTCAATGGATTGGGCCAACTGGCAAGATATCAAGAGTGTCTTTACTCTAAATGATAAATTTAAACGATTCTTGGTTTTCGTGAAATTGTTGGTTCCTATAGAGCTCCTTATGAAAATTTGCACATCATTATATTGCAGCTTCTTCAAGGATTGGTTGTGGATTGAAACACATCCTTTCTTATGGTTTCCTCTAAAGAAGATATACTTTAAGCTATTGCTAGAAATGAAGTTGAACTCGAGACTTAACATAAAATGGAATTGTAACTTTCAAGAAAAGAAATGGAGAAGTCTTAGTGCTCAAATTTGGAATTTGAAGGTTGAGGCTAATGCCCAAAATTTGGCTTGGAAATTTTTGCATCATAAGTTACCTATAGGGGATAGATTAAAGCATTTGAAGCTCCAACCAATCAAATGTCAATTCTATCAACAAAATGAAAACATAAAACATATCTTTTGGGATCGTTTTAAAGCTAAGAAAAAGTGGAATATAGTTTTTGGTCAACTTCTTGTTGTTTTTGATTGTGCATTACGACAAAAACAAGCAATATTTGGTTTCAAACTTCATAATTTAATTTAGTTGGTGATTTTACGAGACAGTGTATTTTATTGCATCTATGGAAAAGCAGATGTGTGTTTTCTAGCCATATTTTGAATCATGAAATATACATTCTAATGTTTTACTCTGACATCATGTTTCAATTCATCGTTTTATGTTCATAGCGAAAGAAGGAGCTCAAAGATGGTGATTTCAGTAAGAAATTGGATGAAATTAAACTTTAGATTTTTCAGCTACAAATGGGGAATATTCATGGTGCCAGACAGTTACAATTTTTTTTAAGTTCAAGGTCTAATTGGCTTATGTTATATATGTCTTTTGTTGTAATACTACTTCTTCTAGCTAGGGTTTGTGTTTGTCCTCCACCACTGGAGTGATATGTTTTATTCGATGTTGTTGTTACTACGTGAGTCATTGTTATGCTAGTTGCACTCTTACATCAAGGTTTTATGTTTGTAAAGGATTAGCTGAATCTGAATGTTGTTGTTGGAGTTACAATTCTTAGTTTTTTCTTTCTTAGTCCCTTTGTTGGACATTGTATCTTTATTTCAACTTCTTTCAATTAAAAAATATATACAAAGATATTCTACTTATTCAATATGCATTTAATATCTTATTTATTTCTTTCTTAAAATTTTAATGCTCGTACTAAGCTCTTAATTCCAACTTGACATATATTTATAAGAAATAAACATTTCACAAATTGTTCTATTAAATGTTTTTTCAATATATTTGGGGGCGACCCTTTGGTGAAATGGTGGGGCTTCTTGCCTGTAGTGCTAACAACCAAGGTTCAAACCTCATGGGTCTCTCTCTATCGTGTCAACAATTGAGATTGGGGGAGACCCTGTGGTGAAATGGTGGGGCTTCTTGCCTGTAGTGCCAACAACCAAGGTTCAAACCTCATGGGGTCTCTCTCTACTATGTCAACAATTGAGATTGGGGGAGACCTTGTGGTGAAATGGTGGGGCTTCTTGCCTGTAGTGCCAACAACCAAGGTTCAATCTCATGTGGTCGCTCTCTATCATGTCAACAATTGAGATTGCCTACCCTTAATTTTTTGGGGGTGACCCTTTGGTGAAATGGTGGGGCTTCTTGCCTGTAGTGCCAACAACCAAGGTTCAAACCTCATGGGGTCACTCTCTACCGTGTCAACAATTGAGATTGGGGGAGACCCTGTGGTGAAATGGTGGGGGTTCTTTCCTATAGTGCCAGAAACCAAGGTTCAACCTCACGGGGTTGCTCTCTACCGTGTCAACAATTGAGATTGCTTACCCTTAATTTTTAGATGAAAATGTCGATGTTGCTGAAATCACTTGTAATTAGGGCTTCTTTTCATGGCACTTTTGGCTTTCATTTTGGGGTTTCTTCAGTTGGGGTATCCTCTTCGTCGGGTGCCCTTGCTTCTGGTTTACAGGGCTCTACGGACGACTTGTATGGGCTCTCTATCATGCGAAATGTTTCTTTGCCTGGGTTTGGGCTCTCACGGGGGTCAGGATGTTTCGATTCAGGCATTCATTGGCTCCTCCTCTTTACCAAATGGAGATGTTGACAGGTGTGCAACACTAGCTTCAGGTTCAAATGGGGCTCAAAATGGTCCATCAGGTAATGCCTCTATTGCTGGCGATGTTGGGGTCTCACCTCTTAAACCTTCATCTGCTTTTATGGGTGCTTGTGCTGCAAATGGGGAATATTCTTGTGCGCTCTCAGGAGTTAAATCTACCTCATTGTCCACCTTTGTGGATGTTGTAAAGTGTGGACAGGGAACTTCCACACGCCAAATAAAAGCCTCTCTATCAGGCGCTCTTGTAGTTGAGCTCAGTTTTGGGTTTGAGTCGTGTGGGGTTTCTCCAAAGATGTCAAACTCAAGAACCACTATTAGAAGGTTGGTTCAATGCTCAAACAAACATCTGAAGGTGAATTTCGATGACCAATTATCAAAAGAGTTGCGTAAAAAAGAAAAAAAATTCTTTAAGAATGGGTTGATTGGTAGGTTCAATCAATTTTGGCCCAATTTTGGCCCAGTCTTCCTTAATTCCATGAATGGATCTTGAATTCATGAGGTCATGAGGTCCTATAATGGAAAAAGATCTAGAAATTTATTTGAGTGCCAAAGGTTTTTTCACAATGGTTTTTGATAGCAAGCAAGAAAAAAAAGCCATTCTCAACCGCACTTGGATGTGGGGTGATAGTACATTGCTCTTAAAATCATGACATCCAAACTTTGATCCTACCACCAAATCCTTTTCAGTTGTGTTGATCTGGGTTCGCCTCCCAAATCTCCCCTTGTACTACTAGTTTGAATTGTGTTAAACAACCATTTGTAATTCTCTAGGTAATTTCATTTGTACAAATGCGAACTCAAAAAGTTTCATTCACACAACCTTTGCTTGAATATTGGTAGAGTTGGATACCTCCAAAGCCCTCTTGGAAAAAATCAACTTGGATGCAAATGGAAAAAGTTGGCTGCAAACATTGGACTATGAAGGCTTAAATTTCAGATGTAGAAGGTGCTACAAAGTTGGTCATGTTGCAACAAAATGTTCAATAGGGAAGTCCCAAACCAATTGGGAGGCATCATGGTGGAAAGATGCCTCTCCCAAGCATCACTCCATCTCGAGCTCACCCAAGAATAGTGGTCCCTCAAAGTTTGATCTCAGCTCAAAGGAGGAAGGAAGGTTGGATACAATCTCTCCAAATTCTAGTGTTGTGGTTGTGGGTACTCATACCACAGCTGTTGAGTGCTCCCTCTCTCAGGCTCCAACTTTCGTTCAAGTGGATTCTTTAGATGGGGTTGAGAAAAGTGATTAGCAAATAATAAGAAGAAAAAAGTGGTGCAATAGCCAAAATAAGGATGTATGCAAAGGAATGCAAGCTCAACCCCTTTCTACCACCGAGGAACAAACATTGGGGGGAAATGATGAATTGATTAGTGCTCGAAAAAAGAAAAAAGCTTATTCTCAAGTTAAAGGAGATTAGTAACAATTTGCTTCCTCAAATTAAATCTGGTGTTAGCTCTTAACAATTTGCGTCCTCAAATTAAATCTAGTGTCTTCTCTCAACAATCGTTGGCATAGTAGGATAGAATTGGTAATCTGTTAGTTATAGTCTTTTCTTAACAAATAATTAGGTAGTAAATTATTTGGTCAAGTTGATCATGGATGAATAAAACAGATGTACTTGGTATCTATGGGGATGAGATCCCTCTTTTGTGATCTCACTTGGTACAGGTCAAGCTAAATTCCTGTTAGATTAAGAAACTCATCTCTTACCTATAAAAAAAATATTTTTTCAATATATTTAAATTAATATATTATAAACAAGTTTTATAATATATTGATGGTCTCAAATTTAGAATATTTACTTTTAAAATTATTTTTGGAATTTTAATTTGTTTAAAACTTTATCAGGTATGAGTTTTCAACAATCCATAAAAAATACTTAAAGCTTTTTGAATATAATATTAATAATACTTTAATATATTAAAATAATAATTAATTTAATTTTTTTTTATCATACTAGTACAATTATAATTATTTACTTTTGACTTATATGTTTGTAAATCTTGTACTAATACAATATCAATTTTAAAAGAAAAAAACTAAAATTTTCTTCCCTCCTATATTTTAAGAGAATTTTATTTTAAAATTTATTTAAATTAATTGTTTTTTTTTTGATACACAAGTTTGATTTATATATTTAAATAAAAAGAGTACAATTGTCTACAAATGCAGGAAAGCTTCCGCCATTAATTACTAGCAAACCCAACCCAACCACCTATACCAGAAAACCACCCCGAGGACGGCCAAAACAAGACCTAGCCAACCAAAAATAGGAGACCCCTCCTTCCATAATCTACTACCCCACCACCAAAGCCATCTACCAACCCAAAAGGCTAGAAAGGTTCGGCCCTGACCATGAATAGACAAGTCCCAAGCACCCAAAATTCACAAAATGGCCATTAAGAGGCCGAAATTACAAACCCTGAGACTGGAAAATGCCATTGGACCATAGAGATAAACTCAAAAAACTACCAGAACCAACATCAACATGAAGGCATTCACATAAATTTATTTAAAATAGAAAAATCTTCAAAAAGTTTTACCCACTCGACACCACATGCTGCCATCAGGCCGAAGAATTTCTTCAGGAATTCGATGGCCATCGCTGCCACCATCCTATGTTTGCTCGATGTCGGATCACTCAAATCAAGAAGGAACAAGAATAACTTTACAACCTCATTCAAACCTCGAACAACTGCAAAATCACTCAGCCTTGGAACACCTCTGCCCTCCACAACAAAACTCAACACCTCATTTACCCCTCCCACCAGATCCTTGCAAAACATCTTAACCAGTAGTAGTTTGGCCTCGGCCTTAGAATCACTATTGTCTAAAAGAGATGCCAAAAACCGAGAAGAGATGTGAAGATTGTCCCTACCAAACTCCTTGTTAGCCAAATGACCAGCTCCCAAGATCATCTTTGTCACCACCAAGACTAGCGGGTCCTTGTTTGTGAGAATCTGCTTTAGCCGTTGGTCTTTTACTTCTTTGAAGGAGGCTTGTCTAGTCAAAGATTTGAGAGAGATTGGCATGTCCGCCCCAAACTTCGCCATGCCATCCACAGAGATTTCGATGACAAAGCGAGAATGCTTTGCCATGGACGCCACTGCCAGAACAAATAGAATCCACCACTAAAATTGCCACTAACCGGTATAAACAACACAGATGAATGAGATTAAGGAGATAAATTGCCCACTTAAACTTTACATTTCAATTACTGCCATGTACTCGCCTGCCGCCATCCTTGCTAATGACTTCCATCCACACGTGTTGCATTTAATCCGCATTAAACGACCTCCAGCAAATGATGCCTACGACATCCTTGAGCTCTGGGAAGAGAATTGTCACCTCCATCACATGACCAGCCTCCTAGTCACACTCTTTTATGCCCCCCTTGACCCTTTCCTTTCCACCACCTCAACTCCCAACTGTCCCTCCTAACACGTCAATGCAGAGGTGAGATAAAGAAAGGAGGGAGGGGGAGCCCACCCAACCTCCCACTTATTTAAATTAATTGTTAATTATTATAATGCGATTTATTAAAATTTACAAATCACATGGCTAGAAAAAATATTCAAATCTATAATAGATTGTGCTTAAACATTAACATAGTTATTTTTACTCTATAATTTTATTTAAAGGAGGATAATTATTATTTAGCAATTTTTTTTTTAAATATATATTAGTTTATATATTTATTTAAATAGTGACATATTTGTAAAAGTGAAATTTATACATTTGTGTTATTTTTTATTTAGTTTATATTTATTTGGAAAAATAATTTAATACATTTAGATTGATAAATGGTACAATCTTATGTGAATTTTTTTACCTATCTTTGTACACATACATCTTCATACATGTGGTTTTATACATTTATTTATATTTTATCAATTTTTGCACATCTCTTTATATAGATCACATTTAACGCATCCTCATAATCAAGTGTTCATTCCTTGTGCAAACTTTACTATTTCATCACCCTAACTTGTTTTTGAGTACAAAATTAATCTTGCATCTATAGATTTAACCCCCTAGTTTCAAATATTCAAATTTAATAGCTAACTCCCAACTATTCCATTAATTAGTGTAGCCTACTAAAATAAGTTTTTCACAAATTGTTGAGCTACATCTTAGTATTTAAAGACATTTATTTCATGATCTCCTCATATTCAAACATCCTCTATGATCCTAATGAGCAACCACTAGAGAACATTTTGAATTGGTACATCAAAAATAATAAAAATCTTCATGTTTATTATAGAACATTACTTCTTCTTTGTTCATCCTTTGCATGATCGTAAATCTAGTCTTTTATAGAGGTTGACTTATGAGAACATGTCCCCTAGTAATTTTGGCAATGCTTTGAAGATATTTATTAATACCACTAGTCTAAATACATAGAGCAAATAGAGGCAAATTTGATGATTAGAGAGTAAGAGCATAGAACCAATAGAATAATATCCATGCATTAAAGAACATATTTATAAATACAAAATTGATCTAGAAATATAAACTTGATCTAGAATAAAATACAAGTCTTATATAGAATTCAAAGCAACACACAAACTTACATATACCTACAAAAACTATCATTTATTAATCTAATTTAATTTATAGTCATGCATTTACATCTTATTAGATTAGTCTAAATTATATTAGGAAAAGTTTAATTTTTATTTGCAATATTATCCCCTTTAAATTAAGAGTAGTTTGATAGTAGTGTATTAAATATGATTATGAGAAGTGTTTCTATTTCTCTTTTAAAAAAAATAAAATTTGTTGATATTTTTAAATATTAAATATAATTGATTTGTTTAAAAATAAAAATAAAATATTTTAAATTATATCAAATAATATTAAATTGTTAGTTATTTTTAATTATAATATATTGTAATGATAATTTTTGTATATTTATATTATTTTTAATTTATTTTGAGGAAATATTTTGATTTATGTACATAATAATAGTGTACTTATATATAATTCGAGATCATTCAACTAATTTTTGCTTATTCTTATACATATACTATAATACCTAAAATTTATTAAGGATAAAATAAAAGATAATAAGTTTTAAAAAAATATTAATGATTGCAATATCAACAACGAAGCAATAGAAATAAATTCATTGATGTTGTCATCACACATTATAATATTGCACACAAACACCTCTACACATGTGAAAGGCGTGTATATATACACACAAGTGGAGAGGTGTCATCACCTTGACTCACAATGGGTGGCACATAACCAATGTGACACTCATACAAGCATAAGTGAGACTTAACGTCACATGAATAACTCAACTTAAGGGTACAAATAGAGGTAGTGATGTAAATCTAACTGAACCAAAAGATAACAAGATAAAGGAGATGAGGTCTCATCCTACACATAGTGCATGGCTAATCATGCCTACCACTACACTCAAAGTATAAAGAAAAGGTAAATATAAATTATACAATTAATTTTAACTTCAATATTCCCCTCCTAGTTGGACTATAGATCACCTAATTAGTGGATTCTTGTCCCTCTTAGCTACTTTCACTAAGGTGATTGTTTATCATGTCTTCAAGGAGTACAATCAACTAGCTAATTTTTTTCATAAACTTGGAGTTCAAATTTGAGGGTATGCAAAGATGGTTGTTCAATGATTACTTTCCCTAATAGGTGACAATTATCTCTCTTTGTGACAATACAACTCACCCGTGACAACAAGACACTATTTTCCCATTTATCGATGACTATATTTATTGTGCACAATATGGTGTATTCCAACCAAATTTTATCCCATAATATTGATGACTATATTTATTTTCCCATAATATTGGAAAGACAATGATTCTATCCCATAATATTGATGGAATTTGTAGCCAATTAGAACTTAAGTCGGGTCAATCTCTATGGTGTGGAGATAAATCTTTTAGAATAACTCATTATTGAGGCTACTAGCTTATCAACCAAGGGAAGAAAGCTACATAAGGATAGAAGGAACGAAAAAATGATGTGGTGAACATTTCCTAAAGGAGGGTGACTTAGTCAATGGGGTACATACGAGTTATATTAAACTCTTTATATCATGTCTATTGGAAGCAATTGCTTTATAAATCATAAGGTACATACTCAGGAGGTCTACTTTTAAGTAATATATACATACCATTTCTCCTTCTTAAGTCATTTCAAGAATAATAAGGTCAATTTTCCTACTTTCTTCTTTCATCTCTATAATACTCAATGTTAGAAGCTAAAAGAGTCAAGGTGTGCTCTCCTTTACATCTATCTTTGATCTTTTTGCTAGTTAACCATACCATGAT
Organism: Sequoia sempervirens; assembly: GCA_007258455.2. Taxonomy (NCBI): domain Eukaryota; kingdom Viridiplantae; phylum Streptophyta; class Pinopsida; order Cupressales; family Cupressaceae; genus Sequoia; species Sequoia sempervirens. The sequence goes on from VDFB02254392.1 coordinate 145,165, forward strand.
TCATACCTCCAAGCCTTCCATTTTGAAGCACACTCCCTAGATCTTCTATGTTTGGTTCCCCACTCATCCTACCCCCAAAAGTAAGGTATCTTTCTCCACTCCATCCCTAGTTTCTTCTTCTCCTTTTAACCATGCTTCATCATAGTTTGAGAGCCCCCTTGGCTCTTTTGATTCAAAGTATAGGGAAAGTCCCATAGGGTTAAGGAGTCCAACATGGGGGAGTTTCACAAGGTGATACCCCTTGCATTGATAAAGGTAAGAATAAAATGTAGGAAGATGAGGATATTAATGTGGGAACCCAAATCCCAGAGGTTGATGACCTTTAACCAAGGTCAAATGATTGGGAGGAGAGCCAACACTACCCATCTCCCTCCCTAAAGGACACTATTTTTTTCATAATCTCCTTAGTTGATAAAATAAATGAATTACATAAGGAAAATAAAACACATCATAAGGTATTGAAGTGGTTCTTTGTGGAGATTACTAGAAATAAGATTCAAAGCTACCTATTGGATGATTAGAACACAAACCAGGAGCTTCTTAGTTTTAAATCTTGTAGTTGGTTAAAAAGGATGAAAGGCTTGATAGGCTAGAGGTTAAAATTGGGTTAGCCCATAATGTTGTGTCCTAGGATTTGGCCAAAGTGGGACATTGAAATCAACATTTTAAACTAGATTTTCACTTTCTATCACTCGTATCAACTAAACCATTAAGAGTTTGAAGATGATGTGAACTAGATACTTTTGAGATTTTTATGTAGATTGTAAATGTATTTAAAAAATAGATGATTTGTGAAACTTTTTTATGTAAGTTTTAATTAGTTATTTTTTATAGTTATCGACATTTTAAAAAGTGACATTACTTTAGTAAAGCATAACTTTATTTGTAGAACAGATAAAATTATAATTTATTAAATGTAGATTGATAACACCAATATCTAGTACACAAACATTTTTTCATAATTTAATTTTGTTACAAATTTTATTTTTATTAATTTTTGAAGTAAGATTAATTATGATTTATGCATAGGTTTATTCGATATCACATAATTTTTTTTTATATATTATTTTTTTAAATATTTTCGAAATAAGGACATTAATACCTAATGCACATATATTTTTTAGAATTTTTTTCTATGTTTTTCTATGTTTTTCTATTTTTATGTGTGTGTGAAACAAAGACCTTGATATTTGGTAAAAAAACTTGTATTCACAAAAAATAAAAATAAATATAATTTTTAATCAAATTAAATATATTCAAAATTATAATTTTTGGAAACTTTATAAGAAGGTCTACATACTTACAAAATGGAATTCTACTTGACTTCATTTGATCCACCTCATCCAAGTAAACCTTCCAATAATGTTGGAGACACAAAAACACAAAGATACACACACATAGAAGATTATGATTTGCAAGGTTAATGACACCTTAATCCTAAGACCACCTTCACTTTCATCCCTTCACACATATCAAGAGAGCTCGCTTGTGAGATAAAAATCCAAGCTATCAACTCAAAAACATGATAAGCATGTTAATCCTTCACGAGAGACTCTTATCACAACCAAAGAAATACATGCACATACAAGCAATCACCAACATACTTGTATTTGTAAACAAATAATATTGTTCCTTTTCTACAGGTAAATATATTCGAAGTTCTTCATATACAACTCCATTAAAATGCCTCTTCAACTTTCTTTAAACACACAAGGAAAAGAATGATAGAAATATCATTTTAACCCACTCCTTTTCTATCTTGTACCTAAGTTTCTAGGTGTTGAACTAGGCGAATGTATTCCCTTGCAATACAAATAACAACCCTTAAAAGGTATTTCCAAATATTGCTATTCAAATATCAAAAAGGTAAAAGAAGAAAAGGTGAATCAGGAAAATAAAAGAGTAGAAGTACATATCGTGTATGGCTAGATCTAGACATACAAGACGAGTTTGCGATTACAGACTAGACCCAAACCTATATATTTGATCCTAAACATAGCATAGACTCAATGCAAGATTTAAGACATTTCATTAATAAAGATTTATGCTTTTTAGACTAATGACACTTTCATTTCAATGTTTACAATAAATGCTTTAACCCTTCTTCATATTTAATTGTTTAATTATCACTCTCACTACTATCATTATTAAACTAAATTTATGATTATATGTATGCATCTTATTATTAAATTAGCATAAATTAATGTTCAGCTTATCTTCTTTTGCAAATATTTAAGTATATTGTATTTTAAATATCAAACTTTAAAATTGTGTTTTTACTTCTGAACCAAAAACCTTCCTTGTTTTCATAATACACCACTTTAATGAAAACAAATTATGCTAATGATGGGTCAAAAGTTCAATTATTTTAAAATTTTGATTTCCACTTATTGTAGTGGAAAGTGGAAAATTATTTACCCAACTAAACAAAATGAATGGAGGACACTCAATCAATGCACTTAATATCAGGCACAGGGACGGTGCAGATTCATTCCAAGCAATTTGGAGCCAATTATCCCAGGCCAAAGAAATGTTCACCCATGGAAGTGGCCAACCAGTAGACGATAGACGACCCAGAAGTCATCCTCCACTGCCTACCCAATAAATAAGCAAAACCCAAGAAAGAGATTTGTCCTGTTGAAAATTATATCAACATAGGACTAAAAGATTCCGCACACACTTAAGAAAATAGACTGTAAAGATACCTGAAGACACATTAATTGCACACTTTGTCTCCCTCTGAGCCTGCAAAAAAGTGTTTTACCCACCAAAAAGATTGGGTCATTGTGAATCCTACAGTTCTTTCTTCCATGTTCGGTGATAACAGCCAAGGCTATTAATTATGGTCTCCTCTACGGATCTGTATACCTATAATATTTACGTAGATTAGCAGGCCCGAGGCCCGTCACGGGCTGCTTGGCTGCCACCTTTTGGACGTACGCTGTGAAGTGCGCGCCCATGCAAAGATCAGAGTTTTTAATATCTCTGTCCACAATTTTGACTCAGGAAAAGTCCAAAACGAGGGGCTTAAAGCGACTGCGGGGTGCAGGACGAGGAGAACCGACCAAAAAGTCTTATCAGCGAGTCCAAACGCTGGAGCGCCAAAAGTAGTTTGGGGATATACACAGTACAGGCATATATACAGAGGGAGCATATACACAGTACGAGCACGCCAACTCCGGTTCTGTGGGTTTACTCGAGTGTGTTTGGAGAAATATCGCTGTGGTTGGTGACTTTATCTGTTTTTGCAATTGCATGATCGATTGATGTACGACGACACTGCGCACTAGGGCACTGTGGCCAGTGACTTTTTGCTGAGATCTTCTTCTGTTTGGAGGATGCTGTTTTCCAAGGTGCTGAAAAATATTTCTTTTAAGTGCCAATAATTTATGTTTGCTCAGCCAGCCATGCTTGTTCTTCGTCTGTAGCATCTGTATCTAGTTCTTTTTAAGTCCATCTTTCTTCGTCTGTAGTACCTGTATTAGTCCTTTGGAAGGCCATTTTTCTTCGTCTGTAGTATCTGTTTCTAGTCCTTTTGAAGGCCATTCTTCCTCGTCTGTAGCATCTGTATCTAGTCCTTCTGAAGGCCATTTTTCTTCGTCTGTAGCATCTGTATCTGCCTGTTTAGAGGATGGCTGTCCAGTTTTAGAAATAGATTTAAAAAAGAAGAAGTTTTGAAGAGAAAAATAATGGGGAAGAATGGCGTTGGAGGCGTTGTTTTTGCTGCGGTGGTGCTGTTTTCGTTGAGGTTTTGTGACGCGGGGAGGAGTGAGGTGGAAAGCCTGATGGAGTTCAGGCAGTATATCGGCGACCCGGGCGGTTTTCTGACGTCGTGGAGGTCGTCAGACGGGAGCCCGTGTGCGTGGAAGGGCGTCAAATGCACCGTCGACGGCGCCGTCAGCGCGGTCGATTTGCAGGGCATGAATTTAACGGGCAGTTTCTCTGCGGACGTCTGCGATTTGCTGAACCTGACGGAGCTAAACCTTGGGGGCAACAAATTTAACCAGAGTATGCCGCTGGAAATAAGCCGGTGCCGGAGCCTGACGGCTCTTAACCTCAGCGGCAACTATATCTGGGGGACGGTGCCGGAGCAGATTTCCGACCTGGAATCGCTGCAGGTTTTGGACCTCGGCGGGCTGTCTTTGGAAGGCCGGATACCAGCTTCTCTAGTGGGGCTGAGAGAGCTAAGGGTTTTGAGTCTTGCCGGTAACTTGTTTAGCGGCCCTGTGCCACCGGAACTCGGAAACCTGACGGAGCTTCGGGTGCTGGACCTGTCGGAGAATGATCGGCTCGGCCCCGGTTCGATCCCCGTGGAGATCGGACAGCTTGCGAAATTAGAGGAACTGCATTTGTCCATGTCGGCGTTCACGGGTCGAATCCCCAGCGAGCTGGGAATGTTAAAGTTACTGAAGGTGCTGGACCTGTCGCAGAATAATTTAAGTGGCACCATTCCGAGCGAGCTCATGGGGTTGCGTCGTCTGCTTTACTTGCGTCTGGATCATAATGCGCTGAGCGGGGAGATACCGGCTTCCATTTCGAATCTGAGCTCTCTCAGAGTGCTGGATTTGGGGAAAAATGAGCTGAGCGGTCGTATTCCTCACGGCATTTCAGAGCTCTACGACCTGGAGCTTCTGGCGCTCTACATGAACCAGCTCACTGGCCCTCTGCCTCCAGGTACTTCTAATTTTTAAATTATTGGGTATTTTTGTTTTTTAAAGTATGTCCCACTATTTTGGTAGGTATTGTTTAGGGTCCAGGGATTTCATCTCCAATCACCGCCTGTTTTTCTGCTAGTCAAATCCTAATAATTCCTAAAATCACTAAAATTTGTGTGAAAATAAAGTTTTCTAAGAATATTTCAAAAAATGACAAATTATTTATTTGTATTCGTAATAGTTGTCAAGATCGCTAAGATTTGTGTTTGTGCAGTGACCCTGGGATTGTTGGTAAAATTGAATGGTGTACATAAAGTCCACTAAAATCAAATCTTGTACAGTTCTAACATGATCTTAAGATGTAAGAATGAAGTTGGCCAAGACTTGAGCGTTTTCAAGGCTTATTAGATGTTTACTATTTAAGTCAACGCTTATATAATGCTTACTATTTAACATAACACTGGACCAATCGGATCATATTTTATGGTAGCATTAGTTCTTTGATCTCTGTACAAATAGAGCGACCCGTTTCTCGAGTGCATAGAACTCCACACAAACATTTAACTGAGATACGGATCTCTATGATCTTTATGGATCTTCATTTCTGTCACCTTGCTTCTTTACAACCCAGGACAAGCGAGTAATAATTTCTTGTTTAATATTATCTTCAGCACGAACTCCAAAGGCTCTATTAACCTGTGTCTCCAGGACACTTGCATCCTAGTCTGGGTGATGATGATGAGCAGCAGCACACAGGTAAAGGTTCGTGTGAGTTGCTTTCCTAAACACTTGATGTGATAAAAGGCCCATTAGTTTTCTCAAAAGGAGGACATCAAGAAAAGGCAATTTTCTGTCAATCTCTAACTTCTTGATATAAATAATATTATCCACAATGTTGCTTAAATGGGAATGGTATTCCTGCAATTTGTCTCTGACATGCTTCTATCTGAGGCTATTATCATCTAGATAAAGTTTTCACCATCTAGGTTCTAGGGGTAAATAATTAAGAGTTTTCTCTTCAGGAATATGCCACCACCAGAGATAGTAGTGACGCCATTGCAACAGCTTCAAATTACTCAAATACCTCCTTACATAATAAGAAAGTTGATCTTAAGCACAGATCAACAATGGTCTCAACGTTAGTGTGATCCTTACCGACCTTAATAGCCTCCCCAATCAGAACCTTACTGAACAACACCACCACATCAAAATTAACGAGAATTTCATTTTCTTTCATTACCGATTTGTAAGTGGGAGAGTCAATAGGGTAATAGTCAGTCTCGTTGAGAACACTTTTTTTAGTCTCAGGTGCACCTTATATCCTAGAGGTTTTTTTTCAGAAAATTCCAGTGGGGCCTAACTAGCTACTGAACCCATCATCAGGGGAAAAACCTCTGAATTTTTTATGGAAAGCTAATGAAAGTTGTACTGAAGGGTTGTAGTTCAATTGGTGGGAATGATGGTATCTTCCTTGATTATGCCATACATCAAGCTAATGATACCCTTGATTGTAGCAGCATAACCAAAATACAACTTCTGATCAAGATGTATGCTCTCTCATAATGTTTCAATCTGCTTTATAGAAAGAGAAATGCTGATATCTATATAATCCAGTTATTTTCATTGAAAAAAAAGAAAAAGAAAACAAGTTTATGTTTCCTATTTTTCAAAATTTCGTTTTTGATTTTGCTAGTGCAAACAAGTTATTAATAATGCTTGCAACTAACAGAACTTTTCTATGCATGCAGGTATTGTGAATCTCAAGAAACTCTTGGTAGTGTCGATTCACACAAATTTGCTGACAGGCACACTTCCTCCAGAGCTTGGGCTCAATGCTAGCTTCACCTCCTTCGAAATCTCGCTTAACAATATACGGGGTTCAATTCCCCTGAATCTCTGCCATGGAGGTCAGCTACAGAACTTGAGTCTTCACACCAACCATTTTTCAGGGCCAATTCCCCAGTCATTCAGCCAATGCCACAGCCTCGTCAGGCTCACTCTGCAGAACAATGAACTTTCTGGGGACTTCCCCAATGGTCTCTGGTCAGCTCCCAATATGACCATCATTAGACTGGAAAACAACAGGATCTCTGGCACCATTACTCCTGAAATTCGTCAGGCCTCACAGCTAGCTCAGATTCAGATTGATAACAATCAATTTAGAGGCACTTTCCCTCCTGAATTAAGCCAGCTTCAGAGCTTGTACAAGCTCTCGGCTTCCCAGAACCTTTTCACAGGCAACTTCCCCCCAACAATATGCAATTGCCCTGTTTTGAGCATCATCAACGTTTCACAGAATTCATTATCAGGCAACCTTGCAGAATTAAGTAGTTGCAAGAAGTTGGTATCGATTTCTTTTGCAGAGAATAACCTTGAGGGCGAAATACCCCCTTCTCTAGGGACCCTTCCGGTGCTTACATACCTTGATTTGTCAACCAACAAGCTCACAGGCAATATCCCTTCGCAGCTGGCGAATCTCAAGCTTGTATTGCTCAATCTCTCTTTCAATAGGCTATCAGGCAGAGTCCCTGCTTCTCTGATTTCAAGTTTACCTGCATCGTACTTAGAAGGAAACCCTGGTCTCTGTGGAACAGGACTGTCCAAGCCTTGCACCTCAAAGTACTTAGATCAATCTGGGCACAATCACAAACACCCTGTCATTCTGATATGGACCCTAATCACTGTATTTTTTGCTGCTGGAATCATATTTGTTCTGGGGTTGATTCTAATACACAGATCCTGGAATAGACTTGGGTACAATCCTGGAAAGCCAACATGGAATACTGCATCATTTTGCCACCTGGGGTGTGATGAAGATGAAATTGTCTCGAAGCTAGATGAGAAGAATGTTGTGGGAAGTGGAGGTTCTGGCAAGGTATACAAGGTTATATTGCCTGGCGGTGAGCCTGTGGCAGTAAAGAGGCTATGGACAGCAGGCAAGGTCGGGGGAGGAAGACAGGCCAGTATTCTCAAGACTGAGATTGAGACACTGGGCAAGGTTTGCCACAGGAACATTGTGAAGTTGCTTTGTTGCAGCTCCAGTGAAGAAACAAGCATTCTAGTGTATGAATTTGTGCCAAACGGTAGCTTAGCTGATGTTCTGCATTCTTCTTCAGATGTTTTGGATTGGCCTCTTCGGTTTAGAATTGCCACGGGAGCAGCCCAGGGTTTGGCTTACCTGCATCATGATTATGAGCCGCAGGTCCTTCACAGGGATATCAAGTCAAAAAATATACTTTTGGATTCCAACTATGAACCCAAGCTTGCAGACTTTGGCCTTGGAAAGATATTGGGAGAGACTACACATCTTCATTCCATGTCTTCAGTTGTGGGGTCTTATGGATACATTGCTCCTGGTATGCTGCAATACCTACCTAACATGAAAACGCTATTTTCTATTTTAAATGCTTTGACGCTTATTAAGATGGAGTTTGTTAAAGATGTGCATTTATATTTACTTTCATGTCTATTGAGTAGTTTTCATCTTTTAAACTTGTTGAACCTTTCCCAAGTTTTTGTCAAATATTTGCAGAATTGAGTTGTACTTCTCAGTCTTTGGCTTTCCTTTAGAAGCTTTGAGCAGTATTCTCGTGTCACAAATTCTGTGCTTTGGATGATTCAATATACTCTAGGAAAAACAGTCTGGAAGATTTGCAAGTATTGTTATGTTACATTAACTCGTTTCTTTTTCCCTTGTGTTTCTGTTTTGTGGAATTGCAGAGTACACCTATTCTGCTAAAGTAGATGAGAAAAGTGACGTGTACAGCTTTGGAGTGGTGTTACTGGAGCTGATAACAGGAAAAAAGGCAGTGGAGGTTGATCATGGTGATTTGATTGATGTAGTGAAGTGGGTCCGAGGAAAGGTCAATACCAAAGATGGGATCTGGAAGGTTCTGGATCCAAAGATTAGAGAGAGATCAGAGCATGAGATGATGGCTGCATTGAGAATTGCTCTCCTTTGCACCAGCGTACTTCCTCAGAGACGGCCTTCAATGCAAGAGGTTGTTGAAATGCTCCAGCTTGTGAAGTCTACTGGATCGTCAAATCCTGCAACTAAGTTACCAGAAAATATTTCTGATTCTTCCCCCCTCCCATAAAATTTGTCCAGCTAAACTTCTAGATCTCCCCTATTTTCTCTTTCATTCATAATGACAGAGGACTGTAAAATGGATGACCAAGTAGCTTCTCTTTACTTGTCAATTTAAATCATATAGGATCCTTTATCTCAAAATCTGTTTTTCTTATGTCAATTGATCCCAACCCCTTGGCATAGTGTATTCCACTGGATCGAATGCATCAGCTTGTGTATAAGTTTGAGGTTCTTGTTGAAGATGTAATTCAACAGATGAGGCATCTGATTATTTGTGTATTTCATTGTATTTTGTTTATGAATATTTTTCTGTATTGAAAAACTAGAATTCATCTCATCACTTGTATGCTGTTACCTTTTCAAGCCTTCGTTCTTTGATCTTTGATTAACGGAATTGAATTTTATTTGACGAGGGAGGAAGCTTGACCCTTACTCAAAGAGTTAGTGACCTAAAATGTTCCGCTGTTAAGAGACGCTGTGTTCTAGTCAATAGAGATCCTTTGGAAGAGAACCCTTCTAATTAAAAGATGGTTCCATCTCATAAACTTGGAAAATAGAGCAGGATGCCTGTGAACATAGTGGCAAAATTAATCGCGATGAGCATATCCAAAGAAACAATTCCAATTCATGGCCAAGCCTTCTCAGATTAGTTACTCTTGCCTTTTCCTTGTTCTCGAGAGTAAGTGGATCAGATTTTTTTTTTTGGGAACTCAGTCGACTGTTAAGAGCCAAGTCAGATACAGGTATGTAGTTCTTATAGTTTCTTCAGCTATTAACTTCATTAAAGTTAAAAAAATAAATTCGCACAAGCTTTAAATAAAGGTAGGAAGTTCTTGCATTTGCTTCCACCATGAACTGAACAAAAACAAAATGTTTTCTGCAAATAAAGGAATAAATATCAATGTCCGCAATGATCAAAGTAGTTCAACGGGAATATAAAACATACAGCTAGATTAGAATAATAAGGGAGCACTTAATACTTCTCCATTGAGCTACTAAAGAAAGCAGAAAAACATTTAGACTCCAATATGGGAGAATGTTCCAAAATAGCTCGGGAAAATAGTACAACCCACTGTCTATCATTGTGAAGTATCAGAAACATCAGACAAACTATCCATTTGAAGAATGCCTCAAAACAATTTTTAAATATCGTTCGGAGAATGACAAGGTTTAAGTTTTGGCGTAGCTGATGATGTGCTGTTTTCCCGACGCTTAAGCTGTGGAACCATCGATGGGGCTGACTGGTAAGTTGAGTCTAGTGAGGAATATGTAGATCTCATGGGCGCAAGAGTTGTTACCCAATTTTGACTGGCTCTATGATTCTTTGGTGGGGTTGTAACTGTTAGTTAATCTTGATACTGCTCCAAGACGGCTATGGTGAAGTCTTCTTCTTCATCATTTTATATATATATGGGAATTTTTTTGATGTTTCGTACCAGTATCGTCGAAGAGAGATTATAAGAAAGAAGTCATCAAGCAAATCAACCTAGACAATCTTGAAAGAGTTTGGTTTTTAAAAGCTGTCATCTCCCAAAGGAGGACCAAATTTATGCAGTCAAGACAATTAAAAGAGACTGGTTGGTTCTATAGCATCTATTAAGATGCAGTAAGTCGATGAATCTAATAGTAGTAGACAGGGCACTTAGAAAAAAGATGCTCCACTTTATCTCAAGAAAGTGGGCAATAAATCAAGTAAACGAACAAAGAACAAATTTCTTGTTTTGTCCGAGTAAGAAACAAGTAGTCCTCATCTATCGTTCGACATGTTGTCTGTCAGCTGTTCATGTCCTGGTTCTGTTCTGTGTGCTTGTTTTGCCGAGCCTTAGTGGCTCCTGTTTGTAAGGGATCGGCTCCCTTTTGAACTAGCTTCTCTTTCTAGTTCATGTCCTGTTTTGAACTAGCTTTTGGCCCCGAGGGCTCTCCGTGTAAAGGGTACAACACCCTGTAAATGCTACTTACTTTATCAAAAACAAGTCGGGACATAGAAAGCTACACACTATTATGGAGGCCCAAACATTACTAATAGATTGGGAATGTATTTTTTATACTAAAAAAAACTATGTTCCACCAAAGTTATGGTATGGGGATGGCAGGGGATGGAGGGTGCATGGAGGGTGCAGGCATGTTTCTTGGGAGGGCATTGGCTAGGATGACATCATAATTATAAAAGGGAAAATTTTATAAATATAGGAAATTTCAAATATTCAAATTATAAGTATTGATAAGGCATATATCTTATATATTATAGAATTTTAATATACAACATTTCAGTTGAATTGAAATTTCATGAGTTGACAAACAAATTAACAAAATTCAATTGATTGCATTGTCAATATGCATATAAATTGTATAAAAATTATAACAAAATTTTCAAATGATCAAGTTTCAACTACAAAATGGCAAAAACATGGAAATATGACATTGCTTCTAATTAACATTTGTTAACATCACATCAAAATCTGAGTGTAAGTCTAATTCACTATCATTGTGAGAGATTGCCTCTTTCAATGAAATTCCAACCAATCCTTTGTGTCTCCTCATCAACTTGTGTAAGTCTAATTCACATCATATCAAAATCTGAGTGTAAGTCTAATTCACTATCATTGTGAGAGATTGCCTCTTTCAATGAAATTCCAACCAATCCTTTGTGTCTCCTCATCAACTTGTGTAAGTCTAATTCACATCATATCAAAATCTGAGTGTAAGTCTAATTCACTATCATTGTGAGAGATTGCCTCTTTCAATGAAATTCCAACCAATCCTTTGTGTCTCCTCATCAACTTGTGTGGCATTTTTGGGATCAACATTCCAAAATGTGGTTGGAGGTTGATGCTACTTGGGGCTTTGTTGATCTTGAAATCACATTGCACCATGCACAACCATCAATTGGAGAACTTTAGTTTTCCTAATCGACTACAAAGTTGTAAGGATGAGGTGCAATGCCTTTGCGTACAAGCCTTTGTGATACATGGCGGGCTCAAGGGGTGGAGCCCTTGCCACCAAGCCCAAATTATAGCCTTTGAGGCCACACAAACCTTCTAGCAAATGCTATTTTTTATTATTTTATTGGGCTTTCATATAGTGAAGTAGTTTTGATGCTATTTTGTTTTCATCTTAGTGTGATTCTATTATTTTCACAATTGATCTCATTTTTTAGTCTTCTTTACAATATGAAAATGACCATGAGTTTGTTTCTAGTTTTTAGTTATGTTAATTTTTTTATGCTTAGGATGTTGGAGGTTTGCTGGTGTTGTCATTGATGTCAACTCCTAGTGTGTGAAGATTGTTGGAGTTGTTGAAGTGTGTTGCATGAGAAAGAGTTATGGTTCAGCCTTCAATATGGTAGAGAGATTGTGAGAGATTGTTGCACTATGTTGTCATTAGTGTTGTGATTTGATGTCAACCTTGTTTTGTTTTTTATTATTACTTTGTAGTTTGTAATTATCTTTTAGTTGTCATGAAAGTTGTTAAAGACAATTATGACAACTTACAAAGTGTTCTTAATTGCCAAATTAGAAAGAGTGAAAAATGGGAAGTTATATGTGAGCTTGGAAAAAGATAAAAAATATTTTTTAGTTTGCATGTACACATTATTAAAAAATGGATAAAATCACAAGTTGGAAGAGAAAGTTTCTTATTTTTGTGATTTATGCTTAAATGGTTTTAAAATCCATTCTTGATTTGTGTTTTCTCTCATGCCTATATATTTAGTGCTTGAGCTGAAGGGAAAACAAGTTAAGTTATAGGTTGTTGAAGCAATGAGGTGTTGTAGTGATTCAAAGAGAGAAGTATTGTTGTAACTCGTTTGAAGGATTAATACAAGTCTTGGATATCTTTGGGTGCATAGTTTTTTTCCAAAAGGGTTTCTCCGCATAATTCTTGAGTTATGGTTTGCATTTTTATTGTAATCTATTTTCATCTATGATTTATTACTATCTATTTATTTGGATGCATAAAATTATCTACATATTTTCATTGTAAATTTTTATTTTGATTTTCAACATTTGGTATCTGTAAGTATGTTAGCTCAATTTATCAAATAACATCAAAATAGAAGCAATTAGGATCTTAAAGTTCATCAAATCAAAGAACCTACTAGATAATGATCAATCAAAGGCACACTCTGAATGAAATTCAATTACACAATACTAGAAAGACTCAATTCAAAAGCATTTAACACAATTCGAAGCATTTGAATCTAAACTAGTATGCAAACCTTTGAATCCCATTGTGAATTGATGCATAAGTGTGAAATGGATGTCCATTGCTTAGTTTATACATTATCCATTGTTGTAAAAGCTTGATTGAAGATTCTTGATGAGGGTTGATTCACAAGAGATGCTCTAGAATGTTCAAGATATGAGTATGAAATCTTAGAGAGTAACTTTGCTATGAAGATTGTGAATGAAATTATATGAAATAGGCTTGGTATTTATAGATTTTTGAGATATGGATCAATGGTCATGATTCAAGATGCTAATCAATGATGAAATTGAATTGAGGATGAAGACATGGATCAAGAGAAGATCAAGTGGTTGATAATCCATGAAGCATGGATCAAGGATTAGATCAAGGTTCATTAATCCATTAGACTCAACAATATCCCTTGACTTTAGGAATTATGTCGGAGATATTTTGAGTTGGAGCGAAGAATTTAAAGGGAATATTCTTTATGCAAGTTGGAGAATTGAAGGAAAATTAGCTAATTAAAAAATTCATGAAAATCATTTCTTCCTCTTCTCGATGATGGATCACTGAGTGTGATCCGAAATGTTGACAAAAAAACTAACACAGTTGAATCCAAAAGCTAAATTTATAACTACATGGACTATGGAAAACTCATACCAACTATAGAATTAAGAACTTCAATTAAATACTTAGAAATTGTTTAATTAAGAAGGATTTACTAGCATTTAATTAAATAATATCGCATTATTTAATCAAAAATGAGAAAATGATGAATTAATTAAATAACCTTAATTATTCAATTAATAGGAAAATAAAGTGAATTTAACTAAATAATTGGACATTATTTAATTAAATAGAGGAATTAGGTAAATTATGTGAGAAATGGTGTTAATAAGTGAAATCAAGTGTGATACACTCAAGAAATTTTTAGGTGTCTACATTTTTCCCCTCTTTGAAGCAAGGTACCTGATGCATTGGTTGATGTAGAGAGGAATTTGTACACTAATCCTTAAAACCTTCACAACAATAGCTAAGACAAAATATGGAGATTGCAAATTAACCTCAACAAATTGTTTGTACATGAAACCACTAAATTATTCTATTAAAGAAAAATTGATTACAAATGATTTTCAGTCATCAATAGACTGATGAAAGCAATTAAAACCCTTACAAACATCAAATATGCAAATGAAATATCATTCAAACACAATCTATGCTCAACTATGTGAGCTCCTGCAAACTATTCACCTTCTAGCACCTCAACTCCACCTGCAACTCCTGCAGCTTATCTTCATGTCTTCAAATAACTTCTTGACTTCGCTCTTCTAAAATCTATTTTTTTTCTTCATTACATGTAGCCCTCATGGCTACCTTGAACACCTGCAAAATCACTCTTCTCCTCTATTTCTCTTCTCTTTACAAGTTGATTTTCTGCACTCTTTCTTGTGCAACTCTTATGAGCAACTTGCAAGTTCTTTCTCCAAACTTGTTGCTATTGATTTTTGTTTCTTGACTCTATTAAAGGCTATATTTAATAGAGATTAAAACCTTTTTAAGGCACCAAAAGAAGCACCCAAATTTGCTCCATTTCCCTCCATTTATCTTTTGAAATTAATCATTAAATGCTTCCAAATATGGAACACAAATTTGGTGCACCATATTCCATGACTTGCTGCTTGTTTGAATTGATTTTGAATGGAAGCCAAGTCTTGATAAAATAAATATTTCATCATTCAAAACTCCACAAGATTCTCTTGAAGTTCCAACCTATTGAAAAGACGGTTGTCGTTGCACCAAAAGATTGACCTGTTAATGCTCGATATAGCCATTGGATTTATATAAGATCAAGATCCACAAGAGGCAGTTAAACCATGTCACGAAGCCCAAGCGTCACATTGGACTACGCCTACCATAGGAAGAGGAGACCAAGGGTCACACATTGCAACAATCGCCCCCAACGCAAGCGCAGGGTTCGAACCTATGACCTTGACTTTGATACCAATTGTTGCAAAGACGACTGTCGTTGCACCAAAAGATCGACCTATTAATGCCCGATACAACTGTTGGATTTATACAAGATCAAGATCCACAAGAGGCAGTTAAACCATGTCATGAAGCCCAAGCATCGCTTTGAACTATGCCTACCACATGAAGAGGAGACCAAGGGCCACATCTTGCAACACAACCTACACCAAAATGCAAATTTTAAACAAGAAAATAAAATATTCATTTTTGGTGATGAGGGATTGCTTGTGAGCTTAAATGCTCCTACATCAGAAACACCGAGTAAGAAGAAAATGTTCCATGAGTTGGAGACTCATGAACATTTAAAATTTGTAGGTTTATTTTTTATCCACTTTTCTTCCTTATTAAATTGATTTAACTTCTTCTTCACCTTACTTTGTACCTTTCTCTTTTCTTCTTTTCATTTTCTCTCTTTTTCCTTCTCATAAATTCACCTTGCTATACCATGGTTCATCTTTTCATCCCGCTTTATTTCTCAACACCTTCTTGTATTTCATTTTGTAACCTGTTATTGTTGTACCTTACCATCTCTCTTTCTTCAATTCCTTTTATCATTTCACCCTCAAGTAAATTAGCTTCATTAGGAATATTTATAAAAATTGATAAATCAACAATTACCTCTATTTTCTTCTCTTTGCTCATTGCTGCAGCTTTTCCTCCTTCAAAGAAACATGTATCAACTGCAACCTTCTTTCTTTTCATCATCTTCTATAATTTCTTCTTGAAATAATTTTTCTAATTTCTTATCTCCTCTTTCAACAGGAGACTATCTTCTTCTTCATCATTCACTTTGTCAAATCTAAGACTATCAAAATCCATTCTCTGAATTGTTACAACATTATCCACAACTTCATCTACCTCTTTTGCATGCAAATTTTCAGTAACATAATTAAATGATACCTCTTTTTCGCCTATTGTATCCTTCTTTTCACCATTTTCCTTGTCCTTGCTAAATCCTACAAATAAAACATTTTTAGATAAAACAAAATCTTTAAAATTACCATAATTCCATGATCCATAGTAACCATTTTCTTCTTCTTGTTCACTTGCATACACAACTATGGAAAACTATTCCTTTCTTCTTTTACATTTCGTTAAACAATTTCCACACTCTCAAACTTCACCCTCTCAGGTATAGAATGTCTCACATTCGATGATCAGTCTACACACCACACACACTCCACCCCCAGGTCTTGGTGCAAATTGCCTCCAATCAGTGCTTCTACATGCACACTCAAGAATACTAGCTTTGATACCATTGATATAAAGAGGAATTCGTACACTCAAATACCTCTTTAAAACCTTCACAACAATAGCTAAGACATAATATGGAGATTGTAAATTAACCTCAACAAATTGTTTGCACATGAAACCACTAATCTTTTCTATTAAAGAAATTTGATTGCAAATGATTTTCAATCATAAATGGATTGATGAACAACAATTAAAACCCTTACAAACATCAAATATGCAAATGAAATATCATTCAAACACAATCTATGCTCAACTATGTGAGCTCCTGCAAACTATTCACCTTCTAACACCTCACTCCACCTGCAACTCCTGTAGCTTATCCTCATGTCTTCAAATAACTTCTTGACTTTAAACTCCTATTCTAAAATTTTATTTTTCTCTTCATTATGCAGCCCTCATGGCTACCTTGAACACTTGCAAAATCCCTCTTCTCTTCTCCTATTCCTTTCCTCTTCACAAGATGATTTTTTGCACTCTTTCTTGTGCAACTCTTAGGAGCAACCTGCAAATTCTTTCTCCAAACTTGCTGCTATAGATTGTTGCTTCTTGACTCCATTAAATGCTATATTTTATAGAGATTAAAACTTTTTTAAGGAACTAAAATAGGCACCCAAATTTTCTCTTTCATTTCCCTCCAATTGTCTTTTGAAATTCTTCTATTTGTGCTTAAAATTCATCATTAAATGCTTCCAAATATGGAACACAAATTTGTTGCACCATATTCCATGACTTACTTCTTATTTGCCTTTGATTTTGAATGGAAGCCAAGTCTTGATAAAATAAATATCTCATCCTTCAAAACTCCACAAGATTCTCTTGAAGCTCCAACCTACACCAAAATGCAAAAATTAAACAAGAAAATAACATATTTATTTTTGGTGATGCAGGATTGCTTGTGAGCCCAGATGCTCCTGCATCATTGCTTCAAAGAACTAATACTACTTAGTAAAAAATGTAAATTTTTTTTCCCTAATGCCCCACTATGCCCCAATGAATGAAGGAATACTAGTGTGTTGCCCCTTCAAGAGATTGAGCAAAAAACTAACTTTTGGGTCGATATTGTGACATGGTGACAAGAGTGGTTCAGCTACATAGAGGATGAAAAATAATTTCTAGGAAGCTCAAATGTTCAATGTAAATAGATTTTATGATGTATACACACTCATCGGCTATGGATAGCCTCATGTATATTTTGATGTATATCACATAGACATTTGATACTTGGATAGAAATGTTAGTATGATAAATATAGAAGAATGGGATATAATAAGAATGAGATAAATAGAATGAGATGGAGAGATTAGCAGTGTATTGAGATTGATCAAGATACCAATAAATCTATGATTATTTGAATGGACCCCAATATTTTATTGAATATGTGATGAGATATAATAGATGATATCACTTTGATCTTAGATAATGCTTTTCATCATAGAAATCCTTATTTTTGATATACAAAATAGACACAATGCACCAAGGTATTAGGAACCAGGGTGGCATTGTATCTAATGCATGGAGTTTGACTCTACAAATAGATAGGAGTGTTCATGTTCATACCTGACACACAAAAACCTTGTTTGATCATGTGACAAAATGAAGCTATCAAAGTAATGAGACTAATACACAAAAGGTATGAAGAACCTGACATTTCCTAGCCATTTGTTTTACTTGAGATCATTTCTACACACACAAGGAAAGTATTCACCGAGGTTGTGTTACAAGAACATCCAACAAGCACAACACACAAAAGAAATGATTCGTGCCCCGTTCCTTTCTCTCTAAATCAGTTTTAGATACCCTTGAGAGATCATTAGAATGGAACAATAAGATAAATCGAAAGAAAAGATCAAAATAACAAAAATGTCAATGTTATCATATCTCTTGCCAAAGGGTGTTGTTTTAGATGTTATCCAAAATGAATGTCTATTGTAGGTGTATACATCCAAATTTGACAACTTTCATATGGTCAAAGACATCTCCTTATTGCTCCCTTTACTCATCTGTTTCATCCTCTTTGTTGGTATTAATTAAATCATTCATTTAATTAATATTTCATGTCCTACGTAAGGTTCCTAAAGTATTTAATTTAATAAATGTTTTTACCCTCTTTCCTCTCTAAATTAAATAAATATACCACTTTATTTAATTTAGTCATATAACCTCTTGGAATTTAAATTCATTTTTAATTCCTCACTTTCTTTCTCATTGTCACATCCTCCAACTTTTGCAAGTTGGTCTCTAATTCCCCTTAACCATCTAACTCTCTTCTAATCATAGTTAATTTATGGTTAGGATGTGCACATCCCTAATCATCATTAGGGTCACATCCTCCATAATCTCCCACTTGCCTCTAATATGTCATTAATTTGTCTAATCAAGGACTTGCACAACCTTAATCATTTAATTAGGTCAACCTAATCTCCATGTCATTTATGGAATGTGTTCTAAGTCAACCCTATTAAATGCTTTTTCCTTTTGGAGAAGACACCCCTTTCCCCATGTGAATTTTTAATTCACATTTAATCCTTCAATGCATTTCAAAGAATTTTAAATTCTTTCTCTCATTCCATTTCTCACTTGTCCTCTCACCCACATGTGGACAAGGACCTCCTTTATGAGGAGATCTTGTCCAAATCTCAAGGTACTATGTAGTACCTCTATGTCATGTCCACATCATCTTTTTCAAACCACTTCACATGCCACATGTCAAGATGTGAGGGCTTGTGAGTTCTCAACTCACCATAGCCCTACATCTTGGCCTTGTTAGTTTAATTTCAACCGTCTATTTCTCTAGAGAATTCAAAATTCTTTATAAATAACCCCTCTTTTCTCTCATTTTAGGGGGAGATCATTGTGCTAACTAAACTTTTGCAAATTTTTCACTTGAGCCATACTTAGCCAAATACTTGCACTTGCATCCATTCTCACCTATTTTCCATCCATATTGCATCTCAATCATACATATTTTTCCATCAAGAGGAGCATATATCACGTCAACAATCGAAGGGCCAACCAAAAGAACAGTTCAACGAGGTAAAATGTTCCATTTTGTTTTGTTAAGCTAATCATTTTCCCAATCTTGAGGTGTTAGGTGTTTAGGTGGTTCCTTACATGTTTTGTGTTGCTGATCATTTTTGGGACCACATTTTCTCCTAATCACATTTCTGGCATGCTCGGTGGGACCCACAAATGGGTATGTATCTTTCATGTTCTTTGTTTTTTTCACTTTTTGTAGGTGCAGGTTGGAGAGGGGCGGACCCGACCTAGCAGAGGGGTGAACCCAACCATCCAGGGGTGAACTTGAGCTCGAGGGGCGGACCTGACCTCCAGGGGCAGACTCGACCTTGTCTAGGGGCGAACCTACCCTCCACAAACTCCAAAAATTGATATTTTGCAGATTTTTCATAGAGGGGCAGACCTGACCTGATAGATAGGCAGAATTGACCTTCAGACAAGTGAACCTAACCTTCAGATAAGCTGACTTGACCTTTAGATAGGTGGACCTGACCTTTAGACAGGCGGACTTGACCTTTAGACAGGCAGACCTGACCTCCAAAAAATTGGACCTGACCTTCGGACAGGCGGACTTGACCTCTAGATAGGCGGACTTGACCTAGACAACATTTTTCAGAAGGTGAAATTTTAGTTTTCAACACTTTTTTTGGTTGTTTTAAGTGTTTATGACCTCCTAACGTGTCTTGTTTGAGTTTGTGCAAACATCTGATCAACATTTGGAAAGAAACAAAGACAAGAATCACTAACAAGTTTCCTTGTAGGGTTAGTTATTTATCAACTGCTACTTGTTGTTTTGCATAACTTAGGCACATAGTTTAACTAGGGGTGTCAATTAATCTTGTGTGCCGTGCTTGATGGTAAGCTATTTGATGTATCTAATCCCCTTACGCCATTTGGTGATCCTGGGTGATGAGAAATCGTAGCTTACCAAGTCCTTTTAGTCACCTTTTCTCTTTTCTTAGTGGGATCTGCTTGGGGATTTCATCACCCTAAGGGACGATTCCAACCACTCGTACCTGCAGGGTATATAAAGGAGGGAGAGAAAAATATGTACATCAATCCAACCATGTTGTAATTGGCGAAGCGTCGAGATGATATGAAGAGTTGGTCTAAGCCTCTAGTATCTCGCTAAGGTTCCCGACTCACGCTTGTAACGGGTTGGTGTTCACGATTTGGGCCTCACGTACCGGGTGTATATCGAGGAATTCTTAGCAACCATGTTCATCCTAGAATAGAATAATTTTTTAGCCATACCCCTTATACTAGTCTTAGGATTGTGTTGTTTGAAATGTCTTCTTTGTGCGAAACCAGTAGTTTTCTGTTTAATTGACTCAGCTGTATGCTTTTGATTTATGCTTGCTGTGTTTTGGTTCCTTTGCCTTAGTCTTCTTTTCAAAACTCAAGTTTAGATCTGTCTAGGGGCAGACTTGACCTCCAAGGGTGGACTTGACCTATTCTAGGGGCGGACTTGACCTATTTCAGGGGCGGACCTGACCTCTGAACCAACCCCTTTTCAACCTGTTTTAGCCAATTTTGACCAACTTTTGTCAGACAGGCGGACCTGACCTTCAGACAGGTGAACCTGCCCTCCAGGGGCAAACCTAAACCATCCCAGGGATGGACCTGACACTTGACCAGTTAGTTTTATCATTGTAAACACCCGTTTCATTGTCTCACACACTCGTTTCACTATTTCGATCACTCGTTTCCCCATTTTGAACATTCTTACCCCTGTTTTGAGAATCCATTCACCCTCCTAAACATTTATCCCCTAGACCGAGCATTCATCACCCTATTCGGTGTGCTTGTTTACCCATCTCGAACAACTCTTTTCTGCTCGTTTTCAGTTTGGATAGCTGTTTTTGATCATTTTCAGTTCTAGGGGCCGACTTGACCCATCCAGGGGTGGACCTGACCTTGAGGAGTGAACCTGACCTTGAGGGGTAGACCTGACCCTTTCCAGGGGCGAACCTAACCTTTAAACAACTTTTTCGGTCCTTTGTCTAGCCATTCCGGGAGTCATTTCTTCATTCAGGATTGCCATTTTCATGTTCTAAGTAATCATTCACCCATTTTGAACATTCGTTTCCTCATTTTGAAAGTCAACCTCCACCATCAAGCATCCATTCACCCATTCTAAGTCCTCATTCATCCATTTCGAACCCCTATTCACTCAGTCGTTCTTCCCGTTCTAGATATCGTTTCCCCATTTCAGATCACTGTTATTCCATTTAACTTTGTTAAAGAAGTTATCCAAATTGACCTAGGTGTTCGTCTCTAATCGTCATCTATCAAAACTGACTTAGGATTTCCATTTGTCCTAAGTCGGTCATCCTTGTCGGCTCAATCAATCCACTTCTATCTCAAGTTGGATTTGGTGTCATTATCATACATCTATCCTTTAGTCGATTAATCAACACCTAGTGTTACCAATGATCACTCTTGGACTTGGTTTTGGATTCTGGTCATCATCATTCATCTTACCGTCTAATCTTTTTAATCTATCATCAATTCAATCCAATCCTTATATCATCAATCGCCCAGTCAATCTATTCAATCCAATCCAATTTGACCAATTGTTTACCAATCAACCCAATCTAATCTCATCAAACAAATCCACTTTGGTCGAATCAATCATCCAAACCAATCCTATTGAGCCACATCCTTGTCGGATAATCCATCATCTAATTTGGTCAATCCTTTCATCATCATCTAGATCATCCTAACATCCTAGTCTATTCTATCATCTTGCATGCCCATTTAGACTCGATCACAAACAAGGAAAATGGCTGAGCAACAAGCCTAAAATTCCCAACCAGATATCCCTCAAGATACCAACAACGCGGCTAATGTCTCACAAGATCCCAATAACGATACAAATATCCCTTGAGATCATCAGAATGGTACATCATTATAGTCCAATATTGATGGGAAAAACACATCACCACCCGGAGATGAGAACATGGTCAATCAACCCGAACTTACACTTGAGGAACACTTTAGTAACCCTACCAATGTGTAAATGACAGATCGCCTTCTCGAAAAACATGGGGAAGAAATCTTGGCCCACCTAATTGAAAGAGGTGTCAAACCTCCATCAGGTGTCGACCTATCCAAGTATGGCAGTTGCACATCTAACATACCCCAAGGTTCACAAAACGCACTAGGTAGTTCGTACATTCCCAATGTTCCTCCAGTGGAGTGTTGACACCAACTTGAATTTGGCAACGTCATTTTGTATCACGTTAACAATCCCCCACACGCCACAATCTCAGTCATGGGGGCTCGTCAAGTAACTAATCCCAATAATCCTTTTGCCTATGACATGCCACAAAATGTTCTGCAACCTTTGCCATTAATGCTGACAACACCACCCCTTTCAAATCAACCTCCCGTCATTACTGGGGGCAACCCTTTTACCGCATTTCCTCCACGTCCTAGGGCCACAAACCTACCATTTACTTCATACACGTCTCAACAACCTCCCCAATCTAACATACCACCTCCATTACCGCCGCAAGGTACATCCCAACTGAATGTTCCCTTTGGTACCCAACAAACTCCTTTGTAGAACACCTCTACATTATCCCAACCGCCTCATCAACAACAACCCACGCATAACCCCTTGATCTCTTCACAACAACCACCACACCAATTGCAAGAAAATCTATCCAGACCTCCTGCCTAGACCATATCCTCGTTGCTTGCATCCATTCTATGTCTGCAAGTTCAACCACAACACAACATCCCATCTCGGCCCACACAACACTTGACATCACATCAAAAAAATCCACAACATTATTATTATCATAACCAACAATAGTCCCAACAACAACCACCTTATGTGGCCTCCCAACAATCGCAGCAGTACCTTCAATACCAACAGACCAATGTGCAACACCACATTCAAGCTCCTCAACATCCTACCGCACATTTTTATCAAACAAATCCATATTATACCTCACAACAACAACCACAGTACCAAAAAACTCCCTCGGCATACCAACAAGGGATATCATCATCTCACTATCAAAATCCATAACTCAACCTTCAAACACTCTCAACAGGATCCTTCATCGTCCTACCACCCATATCCATCCAACCCATCTTTGGCTCTCATGCCACCAGTCAACTCAGATCTGTTAGAAATCAAAGCTGCTCTGAATGATCTTCAAGTTGTGATTGACAAACAATTGTTCAAATTTGAAGACATATGTCCCTATCCATTTGATCCCTCCATCTCATTGATCCCCTTCTCTAAAAATTTTGAAATACCAAAATTCGACAGATACAAGGGAAACAAAGATCCTAAGGCCCACTTACAAGAGTTTTACTCCCAGTGTCAGGAAGTTGTGCACAATGACAACTATCTCTTACGTCTGTTTCCATGGAGCTTGACAGACAATGCCCTAGAATGGTTCATTAGTCTAGAACAAGGGTCCATAAAATCCTTTGTAGATCTTTAAAAAAAAAATTTCTTACTTCTCCTTCAATTTGGAGGACACTGATACCTTGGATCTCCTCAAAGAGAAGCAACATGAAGGTGAAACCTTTGCTAGCTACCTTCAGAGGTGGCGTGCACTAGCAAGCCGAATGAAAACCCCTCTCAAAGAGAAAGACATGGTCACCCTCTTTGTGGAGAACTCTCATCTTGACATGGCTCATAATTTTAGGTTACACTATGTCACCACTTTCGTTGAGATAGTGGAAAAGGGACCCATCCTTGAATGTGCCCTTATTGCCAAAGGGAACATCAAGATACACAACCATGACAAAGAAAGGCCATTCGGTGATAAGTTGCACTTTTGGAACAAGAACAAAAATGTAATGAATGATGGTGTCACTGACACTAAACATGTTCAAGTGGCCAATACATCCCAGAGACAACAACCATCTATACCTAATGTCATATCTATTCCACAGGGGGCATCTCGTCCTCCTCAATAGTCAAACCAGAACAGTTAAGGGAAAGACAAATGCCAGTATGCCCAATTAGGAGAAACCTTGAGTGTCATCTTCAATAAGTTGTTATAGGTCAACTATTCAATCACATACCCTGTCACCAAACCACTTGATGAATCCAAGCCCAAACCTGCCTGGTTTAGGGAGAATGAATATTTTGAATTCCATATAATTAAAGGGCACACTCTGAATTAGTTTCAATGTCTCAAAAACTATGTCCAAGACCTTATTGATCGAGGAGATATCAAAGTCGACAATAGTCAAGCTTCATCATCTAATGCTCAATTGTAGATATACCAAAACGCCTTCCCTAACCATAATTAGGGCACAAGCACCTCAAACAACAATCCCCAAGACAACAACACAAATAATACAAGCTATAAAAATGTACCCCTCAATTATGATGGCATTGTCCATTACATTGAACAGGTAGAACCTCGTGTGTCTATGATACATGTTAAAGCTAAAGATCCCCAATGTGTTGCTACTACCCGATGGTCCCGCATTACATTCCCTACAGCCTCCACATCCGCCCAATCAAATCCTGTAAACTCTTAGTATAGCATTCTTGATCACTTAGGGAAGACCCCTGCTCATATTTTAATCTTGGATCTGCTTAAGTCTTCTCTTGTACATAAAGAAATAGTCAATAGAGATTTACAAGAACTCACATACCTAACAACATCGATCCCACATAGTTCCAGGCTTTAGTAGGACACTTGGCTTTATCTCACCAATTGCACTTTAGCCAAAATGACATGCCAAATATTGATGCCAATCACAATTGTCCCTTAGATATTGAAGTCTTGGTTGCCTGTCGTAAAATAAAAAGGGTCTTGGTAGATAATGGCTCTACCCTCAATCTATGTACTCTGGAGTTCATAAAATAGGTGGGGTATACTCAAGCCGATTTGAGTAATCAAATCATCATGATCAAAGCTTATGATAATGCAAAAATAAATTTTGAAGGGATTATCAGTCTTCCTATCCAGGTTGGACCTGTAGTTCAGTATACTACTTGTCATGTCCTTGATCTAGACTTACCATATAACCTCCTCCTTGGCCGCCCAAGGCTCCACACCATGCAAGCCGTCCCCTCCACGTACCATCAATGCCTAAAGTTCCTGATTAATGGACAAGAGATTACCATTTATGTTGAACCCCAACCATTTGAATACTATCACACATTAGAAGCATCATTTCCCCATTTACATTATTGTCCTAGGGTCGAAATGAGGGCATTTCAGTCATCATCCTCCAATCCATCATCCACCACAACGGTCAATCCATCTTTTGCCACCAATCCTATAGTCACCAAAGTCCAAATCATTGACAAGGGGTGTGGTGAATATGAAATGCATACCACTCTAAATGTGGCAACCATACCACCGTCACCACACATGTAAGATCAACCTTCACAGGCTACTCCAAAGGAAGACAAGACTATCACCTTCAGCGCAAAAAACATTCCCACTACCACTTTCCGGTCTCCTAGTATAAACATAGATACACCAGAAGAGGATATCAGTCAATGGGTATATCGTGAAGAACCCCAACCATATCATCCTCTAAAGGAATACTTTTAGGAATTATACCCTTGGTCAACTAAGTTCGCAGAAAGGCATAACTACCAAGGTAGGGGCCTAGGTAAGGAAGAACAGGGACGGTTACAACCTATTGATGTATCAAAGTTGCTGAGGAATATAGAACTCAGATATGACAAAAAGCAGAAAGGCCCTACAACATCATCTAATACTTCCAATAGTGTTATTGTGGACAATGGTCCCTTGGAAGACATACCCGAGGAGGAATCCATAATACGTGTTTACAATGATGTTGATCACACAGATCTGTCATCCATGTTTGATTGCTTATCTGTCTTTACCATCAACCTTTCTCTTCGCCATCCCAAAATCATTGATTGGGACCTATGTGATAGCACACTTGCCAATGTCTCCCTAGATACATATGTCAACCTCATGGGATTGAGGGAAGATGAATGCTCCAGTCGCAAAAATAAAAAAAAAAGAAAAATAGAAAGTGGTCATCTAGTGAAAACCACCTTGAGGCATTTCCTGACCTAGAAAAAGTAAAAATAAATGACGCATCCAATAGTTGAAACCTCGAAGAGGTGCTGGAGGATGGAGACGTTCATCTTCCCCTTGTGGGAACTCAGTTATCCACACGATCATCCATCCTAATTGAAGAGACTCAAGAAGTTAATCTAGGAACTGCAAAAACCCTAAGATCACCTATGTGGCCAAATCTCTATCAGAGCAAGAATATTCGGTCATTCTTCAACTACTCCAAGATGGTATCATTAAATTTTCTTGGTCATACTCAAAAATGATAGGCCTAGACCCTACTTTAGTGGTTCATCATTTGGATGTTCACCCAGATGCCAAGCCTGTCAAACAGAAGCTTCGAAAAATGCATCCACAGGTAGCATTATTAGTCAAGAAGGAATTGGAGAAATTACTGGGTGCCAGTTTTATTAGACTAATTGACTAATTTGATTGGATCTCCAACATAGTACTTGTTGCTAAACCAAACAGAGACATTCAAATTTGTACAGACTTCCAGGACCTTAACAAAGCCTGTCCAAAAGATGACTTCTCGCTGTCCAATATTGATATGTTGGTCGACCTGACTGCAGGACATGAGATGTTATCCCTTATGAATGGTTTCTTTGGTTACAATCAGATTTGAGTTGCACCTGAAGACCAACACAAGACTACTTTTACGACACCTTGGGGTACTTTTTGTTACAATGTTATGCCCTTTGCTCTCAAGAATGTGGGGGCAACATATCAGAGGGAAATGACTATCATCTTCCATGAACTCATCCATATTATCATGGAGGATTATGTCGATGACTTGCTAGGAAAATCCAAGACCCGACTAGAGTATCCTGCCATCCTAAAAAATATCTTTGAGCGTTTAGAACATTACAAGTTATGACTAAATCCAAAAAAGTGTGTCTTTGGTGTTACATCAAGGAAATTGTTGGGTTTCATAGTCTCTCGAAGGGGTATTGAGGTTGATCCTTCCAAGGTGAAAGCTATTTTGGATATGCCACCCCCGCACAATCTAAAACAATTAAGAAGTCTCCAAGGGAAGCTGCAATCCATTTGTCGGTTCATAGCCCAACTTGCAGATAAGTGTCAGTCATTCACCCATCTTCTAAAAAAAGACTCCACCTTCAGATGGAGCCAACAGTGTTAGAAAAGTTTCAATAAGATCAAGGAATATTTGGCTCATCCACTGATCTTGATGCTACCTATTCCAGGGAAACCCCTCCTGCTTTACATCTCCACCACTTCAGTCGCATTGGGGGCATTATTGGCACAACATGATGAATCATCAAAAGAAAGAGCAATCTACTATATCAGTCAAACACTAGTCAACTATGAATTAAACTATTCACCCATGGAGAAAGCCTGTCTAGCAGTGGTCTTTAGTACAAAAAAACTCTGACATTACATGCTCAGCTAACCAGTCAAATTAATAGAAAAAATTGACCCGCTAAAGTATCTGTTATCCATAACCAATTTAACTAGTCGCATGGCTAAATGGGTCATGCTCCTAAGTGAATTTGACATAGAGTACGTGGATCACAAAGCCATAAAGGGACAAGTCATAGTTGATCAGTTGGTCGAGGCACCCCTAGTGGATGCTTACCCTCTAGTCATTGAATTTCCAGATGAAGTTTTCATGGTAATAGAAGCACCTGCTTGGACATTGCATTTTGACGGCTCATATACTCATAATGGATTAGGCATGGGAATTCTATTGGTTACCCCTCAAGGTGATTACATTCCAAAATCGTAAAGGATAGCATTCTGTGTACCAACAACATAGCTGAGTACGAATTCCTCCTCATGGGCCTTCAAATTGCAAAGCAATGGCACATAACTCACTTGAGGGTCTTTGGTGATTCATTGTTGGTCATGAAGTAGGTTAGTGATGAATTCCTAACAAAATATGATAAGTTGTTACCCTATAAATGCATGGTGGATTATTTCAAGAAATATTCCACCTTCATACAATTTGACCAAATTCCTAGAGTACAAAACAAAGCAGCTGATGCAATGGATACTATTTGTTCCCTGATTGACATGCCTAAAGATTGAAAAAAATGCGAGTTCCTTGTAGAACAACTTTTAATCCCAACATATGATATCCCTAAGATTGACATGGTGCGTGACATTGTGGGCTCCACTTCCCCATGGTAACAAGATATATATGCTTATCTGCATGATAATATTCTACCCCCAGACCTCTCACGAAACCAACGAAAATCCTTTATTCAAAGTTCAACCTGATACATTATCGTCAGTGATACACTTTATCGTCACGGGTATGATGAAATCCTCCTTAGATGTTTGAGTGAGACCGAAGCCCATACTGCACTAACAAAGGTACATAGTGGTGTTTGTGGGGCCCATTCAAATGGTATGGCCTTGGCCAAAAGGATTCTCCAAGCTAGATATTATTGGCCTACATTAGAGCATGATGCTTGTGAATTCATAAAGAAATGCCTTCCCTGCCAGCAACATGCATATTTGATTCATGCTCTAGCATAGGACCTTCAACCCCTCTTAGCATTTTGGCCCTTCTCTCAATGGGGTTTTGACTTGATTGGAAAGATTTACCCACCATCTTACGATGGCCATACATTCATAATTAATGCCACTAAATACTTCACCAAATGGGCGGAAGCAATGCCACTCTCCCAAATCACCAGTACCTAGATTTCTAAATTCATCCTTTACCATATTCGTTGCAGATATGGTATTCCATCCACCATCCTCTTTGATAATGGAAATCCTTTTAAAAATTAGGCCATGAAACACCTATGCAACACCTTTCATATCCAACATTGTTGGTCAACGCCTTATTACCCCCAGGGTAATGGTCAAGAAAAAGCAACCAATAGGACCCTTATCTGCATACTCAAAAAGTTTGTCAATAACACTAGTCGAGATTGGAACCTCCATATCCTTCTCGCTCTCTTGGCGTATCGCACCTCCATCCATACCCCTACAGGCGCCACCCCATATTCTTTAGTATATGGTCCAAAGCCATCTTTCCAATCGAAGTTGAGCTCTCATCATTGAGGATTTCTCTGAAGAACCTCATTAGCTAGAAGGATGCTCGTGTTGCACGACTTGCACAGGTGGAGTTACTTGTTGAAAGAAGAATCAAAACCTATGATCATCTGCAAGCATACCAAAATTTCCTCAAGCGTAACTACAACAAGAAGGTTCATCCTTGACAGTTCCAGGTTGGTGATCTTGTCCTTAAAGAGAACCAATGTACCTAGCAGGACCGAGATAAAAAGGAAAAATTGAAGCAAACTGGTTGGGTCCTTATATCATAACCACTAAATATGGATCTGGGGCATATAGACTTGCTACCTTTGAAGGAGAGCCCCTCAAAGAACCTATCAATATCATGGATCTAAAGAGGTTTTACACCTAAGTCTGCTTGGTAACCCCACCTGCAAAAATTAGAAAAATAAAAAATAAAAAATCTAGAAATAGTAAAGAGAAATAAGTTCGTCCTATGGTGAAAACCACCTTTGGTGGTGCCTTGGATATGTACGGGTGGTGAAAACCTAGGAACATATGCCATTTGTAGAGGGCTTAATCATTATCTACCTTGCGTCCTAGTTACTTTATGACTTCATCTATTCTATCCTCACATCCCCTCCCATCCTATCCTTGGACGCTTGGTATATTTTGATCGAGTATTGGATGATCTACCTTGGCTATCCCTCATCCTAAGCTTTTTTTTATCCCACTCTAAGCTTGTGTCGTTCATCTGATCATTGGTCAGTTTGTGTCATCACATAAGATCATCCATTGTGTCAATCTCCATCTAGATCTCATCCTGTCACGCCAGTCTTCTCGTCCTCTATCGAAGTACGTTTCCCCTGCGCTTTCACGTAGGAAAGGATGATCATTTGATCTACCTCCAGAGCATTTTGACCATCCTGTGATGGTCATCCATCATCTATCTTCATCGTCCCCTTTTCACTTTTATCCATGTTCGGTTGTCTTTTCTGAACTACGTTGCCCTTGCGCTTTCACATAGGCAAGGTTAATCATTTGATCCTCCCCCAGGGCATTTGTGTGTCATGTCTTGTGTCATTCGTAATTGGTCACCATTGTCTTCTTTTCGCTTTATCCATAGTGTTTTCAAGAACTACGAGGGCTTTACACTTTCACATAGGCAAGGCTAATCTATGATCAACCCCTGAGCCCATAGGTCTGTAGGGTTTGTTGGTCTTTTGTCTAGTATTTTGCATCGTGTTGTCAAGAGTACCCTTATCTAGCTAGTTCTTCACAAACAAGATCCTTTAGTGATGGAGAGTCTAATTAATGACAAATATCTTGCGTTAACTGGGTCATTTTAGTTCAGTATCCATCATTGGTTTCAACATGATGCATCCTTCCTAATAGACCACATCAACCCATCCATCTTTGTGATTCTATGGCAAAGGATGTTTGTATTTTATTATGATTTATTTTCGTACTTTTGGATTTTGTTTATTGTTTGAGCTCCTTGTCCTCACTTATCAAAACTGTCATGATCCATCATATTATGGTGTGTTTTGATGAGTTAATGAAGGGGCATCTCTTGATTATTTTTTTTGTTGTTGTTTGCTAGGTCGTTCCCATGTACCCACCGGGACCCCTAGGGTCCTGTGTTACATTGGGAACATCCCTTTGTGGTTGTGGTTATTCCAATACTTAGATCGACCAAGGTCCTCAAAACTTTGGGGTGTTGGGATAACCTTGTTTTCTATGTTTTTTTCATGCATTGGATGCCAACTCGCTTTGATCTTATATATCAGGGTATTTAGTATCTTATGCTATAGCAAAAATCAATGATCTGAAGATGGAAAATTGCGTTCCTGACTGCATTTCATTTCATTACATGCACCCTTCATTCAACCTTATTCATAATCCATGACTCATGATTTAGGTTGTGCAAGCTTTGATTCCTTTTTCCTTTAGTTTTCCTCTCAAGGTACTAATGGTTCTTGACAGGTACAGTATCACACCCATGTTACACCTACCATCTACCCGCATTCCCATACAAGTTCTTATTGACATGTAAGTTTTCATTATATGCATTCATGTTTCATTCATCTTGCATGTCACATTGTAGATACAACATATTTTATCCTTCATAAACCGATTAGATTAAGAATCTTAGCTTCATTTAGCGCATACATGTCCATATTAACATTTACATGATACATGCATTACCATATTGTTAGATCCATCCTAATTACATTTTATACCCAATAGTCATATCATCCTGCATTATAAACATTAATACATGCATAATCATCCATCCACATAAACATAAAATATCATATACATGTGATACATAAACCAAATCATCCATCCACATAAACATAAAATATCATATACATGTGCATACATAAACCAAATCATCCATCCACATAAACACAAAATATCATATACATGTGCATACATAAACCAAAATAATCTATCCACATAAACTAAATCATCCATCATATAAAACATAACACATAGTGTCAATAAGGGCTATCACATATCGTAATCAAAATAACACAATGTACATCTCGTCATAATGTCTCAAGCATAATCCACTACATATCGATCATATATCATCAATTAAGATACAAAATCCAGAGATGTAGACCACCTCTGATCTCTGCCGACATGTACTAAACCTCCATCCTGTACCTATCAAAAAACTAGTATCCTGTCATCTGCTCTTTGACTGCTCTACTGTGAGTTTCCCATGTCTGATCTCTGAGGAGAGTTAGGAAATGGCCCTTTGTGTGTGGGGGTCCCTTAGTAATCATGGGTAGGAGTCCCCTGGTACCCACCATAGGGAGAAGGGGTCCGCCGATAGTTGCTATACCCCCTGGTATGTGTCCCTAAGGACGGGGACAGTGCTAACATTTGAGGTACTTATCTGATGTAGTGTGTTGTGCACTGCGCCAGATCTGGAATTGCCTGCTCATAGGCACACCTCCAATAACTCGCCTATCACATATAATCATCCCGCCACATAGCCTGATACCTAGCGACATTCCGCTTGTGCCTGTATCTATCTTGATCCCCACAAATGGCCCTCTGCTCCTTCCCCCAGGTCTCTTGTGCTAATATCAACTTCTGTACCTATTTTGTGGCCTTGTCCCTCTTAGCCTATGTAGCCTATAACTATGTTTGCAATCCTTGTACCTCTACCCCTGGCTCCCCCTCCTCGACCTACACTGCCTGCAGCTGAGCCTGTGCTATGTCTTTGTGACATCTCTCTCCCTATGTGCGGCATGTGACCGAGCCACCACTGCATCCATGTCCCTCTAAAGTGCCTGAAGTCTCAACTCAGCTGTATCTCGCTCTCTCCAAAGAGATGATACCTGTAACACCGCTACATCCCTCTCTCTCTGAAGAGACTGGACCTGTGCCTCTACCACCTTCCTCTCACTCTGTAACACCTGAGCATGTACCTGTGCCACATCCCTCTCTACCTTTATGGCTTGTACTTGTTCTTGTGCCACGTCTCTCTCTATCTACAAAACACGTATCTCCACCCTCATCTCCTTCTCTCTCTATTGCATCAATCCCATGTCTCCAACTATCTGATCTAAATAGTACACTTTGTCCCTGAGCTCATCTTTCTCCCGATGCAAATCTACTCTTTCTCTCCATAACTGCTCTAGCTATCTTCACAAACCCTCAATAATCTCCTCTCCACCTCTGTCACCATTGTGGCTAGATATGAGTAGTCCCTCTCGCTCCAGTGAATCCTTCATGTAGCTCACTCATCTCTACCTCTAATCTACCCCGTTCAACCTCTAACTGCCATAACCACTTCTCACTGAGTCGCAGCCTCTCTAGGGCACCTCACAGTACCTTTGCTTGATCCTCTCCTCTAGGAGGTGCTGTTGAGAGTGGCGGGATGTCATGTACCTCCATATAAATGTCCATCTCCTGTGGCTCATACCCCTCACTCTCTGTCGACGCCTCCTCCACATCAATCACCACAAGGGCTCCCCTCCTCCTTCCCTTCATCATCCTCTCTTGCTCTACACTGGCCCTGGCCTCCTCTTGTCTCTACCACTGCTACTCCCCTGTGGCTGCATGTGCCTCCTGTCTCTCTTATTAACACCCTCCTGTGGCTGCATGAGCCTCATGTCTCCTCTCCCTTTGGGCCTCTAGTCCACTATCCTGCTGTGTCACAACCCCGGCCTTCTCCTCTCCCTCCTCTACCCCATCTCCTCTTCAGGATCTATGCCATTGTCTCCTCCTCCTGCCTACCATCATGGGCTCCTCGGATGCTCCAACCACCTCCTGTCCTCCTCATCATCCTCCTCTCTCCTGACCTCCTCTCCACTATCCTCGTGGACCTTGTCCCGCTCTCTCCACCCTTAGTCGTCTCTCATCCTCTGGCTTGAAACCTAGTGCCCCCTTAATCAACACCACTGGTGTAATTTGTTGAGGCGGATGTCACCTAAACCATTGACCATATCGATATGTCGTTCCTACATCTCTCTGCCTCTCCCTCCTGCCTGGGTATGGCACAAACTGTAGTGTCTCCAACTCCTCCCACACTACCGCCAGATCCAACTCATCCCCCCATGGCCACTCTCATGTTAATCACTGGAATGTCACTTGCCTCGCGGGAATATCCTACCTCACTCCAAACTGCCTTGTCACCTGATCTGGCTTGTGCAACTCCATTACATGTGGACCTCTCCCGATGATATAACATCGGGTGAAGAAGTAATCCCTGTGTCTCTCCTCATCGTCCCTCCAGTCTTGGAATCGCCGCAGCATATACAGACGCCATACTATCATCTCAACCTGCACCTCATCAAATCGTCTCCTCCACACATCCACATCTTTGACATCCCGATATTGCAGTATCGCTCCCGCCTTTGTGCCCCATCCTCAAGCCACTGCTGCTCTATCATCCTGCTCTCCTCCTCTCAACACGACTAGCCTAGTCACCCTGATATGCTTCTAGGCCCACACCTGTAGCAGTGTGACGCGTCTCACACTCAACACCTCTTGATAGCATACCACATGCATATCCCTATATAGTTGCACTAACATGCAGGTCCCCCAAATAAACTGACCCTCTTGACCCTCGATGATGTAACAAATCACCTCGACAAACCTGAGGTGTAGGAATCAACCACTCTGGTTTGGTAGAAATATCCCACTAATCAGTCCTGCTAGGTATAGCAACAATGCCGGTACCTTGCAAGACAAACATTTGTCCACGTCCAGTTGCTGTCACTGAATCAGTAGCTCATCATCACCAAACACAACTTGCACAGACTCGTCTAGTGCCTCACCCTCTACCTGACACTCGCTAACTGGGAGCCCTACTTTGGGGATCTTCAGAATCCTCTATACATCCTCTAGAGTCACCGTCATCTCCCTTGTCGGTAGATGAAATGTCGACATTGCTGAGTCCAAATGCTCTGTCAAGGCTGTTAGCATGGCCCTATGGGCCCTAATTGTCGGATAAGATAGCATGTGCAACAGTACTACCTTCGCTACCACCTAATGATTCATGCCCGTCATCACCGCTATACATCTACTCAATACCTCAGACCGCCTCTCCTGCATCCGCAAACTATCAAAATCTTGCATCCATGACATGACCACTGTCATTTTTCCTTCCCTTTTCCCTAGTCCCAGGATCCCCTTTCCTATCCTTTCTTTTTCCTCTATTTTCCCTTTTTTTTTCCCTCCTTC
The DNA here is from genome assembly GCA_007258455.2 of Sequoia sempervirens. NCBI lineage: Eukaryota > Viridiplantae > Streptophyta > Pinopsida > Cupressales > Cupressaceae > Sequoia > Sequoia sempervirens. The sequence goes on from VDFB02254392.1 coordinate 180,135, forward strand.
CCCCTTATTGTTCCTCCCCATCTGTGGGTGACCCGACCTTGACTACGGGTGGCTCAACCGTTGGTCCCAGGTAGACCTTCTGGGGACCTCGGGCGGACCCGCCCCCGGGTGCGGACAACCTTGCCTCGAGTGCGGGCAGACCTGCTCGAACTCGTGAGTGGACCCGCTCGGGCTTTGGGGTGAGCCCTCGGGTTGTGCGGGCGGACCCGCTCGAGCTCGGGTGATTTTGCCCAGGCTCCCGGGTGAGCCCTTGAGCTGCACAGGTGGACCCACCCTGGACATGGGTGAACCCACTCAAGCACGGGCATACCCGCCCCTGTGCATGGGAAGACCTACCTGGGCTCAGATGGATCCGCTCTTTCATGGGACCCAACTCCGAATCTGCCCTTTCACCTGCGTCTTTGCCCTCTTTCAGGGTGTACCTGTCTCCTTTTCCCACCTAACTTTTTTTAATTATTTTTCTCCTCGACTGAAACCCAAAAATATTAATTTTTCCTCCTACCCATTTTCCTACCCTCCCTCCAATAAAACTCATATTTTTTTTTTTTTTTAAAACTTAAACAAAATGGAAAAAATCACAAAGTTGGGTTTAGGGCTACCCTGGTGTGGCACGACACACTCGCTGAAGAACCGTCGTCTCTTGTTCCCCTGGTAGATAATGTCACTATCATAGTCCGACATCGTTCAATCTGACCCTTTCCCTCTCTTCTTCTCCCTCTCTTTCTCAACTAACAACTGTCCAAATGAGGAGTAATTCTTAAAATTACCCTTTATAACCTTTTTTCCCTCATTTTTACCCTTTTAAATGAAGGGAATTTTTTCCCTTTATTTAACCAAATTTTCCTCCAATTAATCCATTCACCCTCTATCTTCCCAGGGCCGCCATTTGCGCACTACACCTCCATTTGACTCCATTCAAAAGCCACTCTTCCCATTTTTTTGTGCTCTTTCCAGTGACATATACCACTTCATACTTTCGAGAAGTTGCTCGAGACCCCTTTTCCTTCCTCATCCACCTTCTCGAGGGGGCATACCCTACTATTCTCTCTCAATCTTCTGTCACAAGCCTTCTCTTGTGAGATTGGGGCATTCCCTTTAATTTCCCTTTGTTTGGGAAACTCATACAAACTCTCCCATGCTGGGGCATCTCTTTTCTGGTCGCTTCCTCTATAGAGTCATCTACATTTTATTTTCTTCGAAACCCTATTATCTTAATAGTGTTTCGAAGAGGGGAAAAATGTAAACATCCAAATTTGATCACTTTCATATGGTCAAAGACGTCTCCTTATTCATTCCTTTACTCATCTGCTTCATCCTCTTTGTCGGTATTAATTAAATCATTCATTTAATTAATATTTCATGTCCTATGTAAGGTTCCTAATGTATTTAATTTAATAAATGTTTTTACCCTCTTTCCTCTCTAAATTAAATAAATATACCACTTTATTTAATTTAGTCATATAACCTCTTGAAATTTAAATTAACTTTTAATTTCTCACTTTCTTTCTCATTGTCACATCCTTCAACTTTTGCAAGTTGGTCTCTAATTCCCCTTAACCATCTAACTCTCTTCTAATCATAATTAATTTATGGTTAGGATGTGAATACCCCTAATCATCATTAGGGTCACATCCTCCATAATCTCCCACTTGCCTCTAATATGCCATTAATTTGTCTAATCAGGGACTTGCACAACCTTAATCATTTAATTAGGTCAACCTAATCTCCATGTCATTTATGGAATGTGTTCTAAGTCAACCCTATTAACTATTTTTTCCCTTTGGAGAAGGCACCCCTTTCTCCATGTGAATTTTTAATTCACATTTAATCTCCCAATGCATTTCAAAGAATTTTAAATTGTTTCTCTCATTCCCATGTGGATATTTGAGGAATTTTTAATTCCTTACATGTCCTCTCACCCACATGTGGACAAGGACCTCCTTTATGAGGAGATCTTGTCCAAATCCCAAGGTACTATCTAGTACCTCCATGTCATGTCCACATCATCTTTTTCAAGACACTTCACATGCCACATGTCAAGATGTGAGATCTTGTGAGTTCTCAATTCACCATAGCCCTACATCTTGGCCTTGTTGGTTTAATCTCAACCGTCCATTTCTCTAGAGAATTCAAAATTCTTTATAAATACCCCCTCTTTTATTTCATTTTAGGGGGAGATCATTGTGCTAACCAAACTCTTGAATTTTTTTCGCTTGAGCCATACTTAGCCAAATACTTGCACTTGCATCCATTCTCACCTATTTTCCATCCATATTGCATCTCAATCATACATATTTTTCCATCAAGAGGAGCATATATCATGTCAACAATCGAAGGGCCAACCAAAAGAAAAACTCAACGAGGTAAAATGTTCCATTTTGTTTTGTTAAGCTAATCATTTGCCCAATCTTGAGGTGTTAGGTGTTTAGGTGGTTCCTTACATGTTTTGTGTTGCTGCTCATTTCTAGGACCACGTTTTCTCTTGATCATAGTAGGAAATATCTATCCATAAGACATACGTTGGATGAGGATTGATTGATAGTTGTTTGGTAGACTATTGATATGATGTTTAATTGACATGTTTGATAATGATCAAGATTTTGATTTTGTTTTGAAGTTTGGGTTTTCTTTTTTTGGATAAGTGTTGTACTTGTTTCTGTTTGTTTCACTAAAGGTGGGAAGGTGATGATTATGGTTGAAAATTTATTGCGAAAGTGAGATATGACGGGTGATTTTGTTTTCCAAAATTTTCAATGTTTTTGACTTTTTTGAAATGTTTTGAGGCTAATTTTGGTATTTTGGGGTTTTATGAATGTTTTGTGTTTTCAAATGTTATGAGGTTGTTTTGCATTTTTCGTGTGACGCTTTAAACTGTTTTTGGTTTTTAAAAATTCCAAGTGTTTTGGTGTTTTCCAAAGGTTAGACGAAGAGAACAAGACCTAAGGGACAAACTTATGACTCGAGGGCTCATCAGAGATGGCCTTGCCTACGTAACTGTGTAGAGGCTTCGTAGTTCAATTATTGGACTTAGATATTAGTGCATGATGGATAATGATGTTTTTGACCTGTTTATGGAGTTTTGAACTTATTTGGATGTTATTGTATTTTGTATGTATTTGAATGTTTTTGGGATTTTGAAGATGTTTCGATGTTTTTTGATTTTTTAAATATTTTGGATGTTTTTCGATTTTGATGTGTTTTGGATGTTTTTGGGATTTTCTAAATGATACCTAGATCACAATGTCAATGTCATGTTGTGAAATATAGAACATGGATGAAGATTTATTTGAAAGAAAGATGCAAGTACTTACAATTTGATATTTCATGAGCGGATGCATAGATCAAGGTAACGAATGGATAGGAATGTGAAGGATGCAAAAGATTTTCTTGTGATAGGATTCTCATGATAGTGCTTGGATATAGGCTATGGGACTTCATGGGATAAATTGGGATTAATGGTAAATACCATGTCAAGATTTTTCCATAAGCAAGGTTGAAGTATGCACCAAACCTTTGTCAAGATCAAGAGAATTCAGATGATGGATAAAAATAGACTAGATGGGTGGAGGGAATGAGATATTTCCACTTGAAAATAACACACATAGATGTTCAATTCTATAGTTCATGACACTTATTTACCAGGTTTTCATCATGGTACTTGTCCAAAGTGCCATTGAAGTAGTTTTCAGTGGAGAATGATTTTTCTCTTTACTATTTTCTTGATTTTTTAATATTTTTTTAAATTTTTGCAATTTTTGAAGGTTTATGTCAGACCACTTGGTAGTGCTGATGTAGATGTTGTTGCTGTCATGATATGCCAATGGTATCCTTCTTGGAGGAGTTGCTTTTCCAAGATACAAGCACTTAAATGTAACCCCTATATGTTCTTTCCTTTTTTTTCTATACATGAGTTAATCTTAGGTCTAGATGCACATATCATGATAGAGTTCCCTTAGAGTCCTTATGATAAAGAGTTATTGCCAAGACATAGCCAGTGCAAGATTTGGATATCATAGATGTTGAAATGGATGGTGGAATTATATGAGGAATATCAGATGTAGATGGATTGGTCAATAGTTTGGAATATTTAATCTCCAAACTTGGGATGATGAACAATGAAAGGTGGGTATGGATATTCGATTGGAATTGGGACCAACTTCTTGATATAATTTGTATGTCACTCTTGAAGCCTTATTTTGCATTAGTGGAAATATTTGATAGATGAAATTCTCTTTTTTATTTTTCCCCATAGTTTCTTTGACTAATGGAGTTTGGTAGGGATGATTTTATTTGTTTTTCTTTTTCTTTGGCATCCATTTGAATTTTTTTGTCCATTTTGATTTTTTGATTCTTTTGCTTTGATGACTTGCTCTTTTCTTTGATATAAATTTTTCTCTTTTTGTTGGTCCCAATTAGTGGGTGGAAAGATGCAAGGACAACGATTCATGACATGGATGGTTGAAGTGTTGGTAGCAGTTTCATCATAAGGATCTTTGTGCTCCCCATGTTGGTGTTTGTACTAGGTAAAGTTTCCCTTGGTATTATGGAGGTATCACTAACATGATTGGATTCCTTGACTATTGAATAACTGACACCTTTCTACTCAAGATTGTTGAATTTTTGTACTAGTTCTTTTCCTTGATAATGCTTCCATTGAGTGTTTTTATTTGCAACTAAATATGATTTGTCTCAGAAACATGATGCTACTTATGCTATGATCTATTGGGAATCTTCAAAATTTGTAGTAGAAATGGATCTTGATTTCTCTTCAATAGATGTTAATGATTCATAGTTTATGCCACATCTTTCTTCATGATCAGTTTATGAGATATCACTGTGAAGTTCTGTGGATTTTTCTATGCCTTGATCATTTGTAAAGATGTTGAGAGTAAGAGGATCTTGATCATTGGTAATGATGGCAAGAGTAGAACACTCTTGTTTTGGAAGATCATTTGCATGTCTTGTGGAAGCATGTATCTCATGGGTAGATGTAGAAGCGCTTGTTGTATGGGACGGTCTTCTTTTGGAAAAACTTGTATGGCTTGGAAGATACTCACTAAGTCATTGTAGTATTTCAACGACATGGATTCTTGGTTTTGACTTATTTTTGAGTTATCTTCAACATCAGATTGAAAGAGACCCATTAGATCATGAGAAGATATGGATTCTTGATCTTGACTTAGTTTGGATTTATCTTCGGTATGCTTTCATATGTTATTGACATGAATCAATTTCAAAGAATGGATTGCTTGCATAGGATTCTTGAATGTCTTCAAAATGTGGACATGTGGGTGATAGCTCTTGGCTTAGATTTTCTTCATTGGGTATGAGTATTGGTTTAAGAGTTTCTTGATCCTCAAGTGGATTTGAATCAAGTTTTGTATTGACGAGTTAATATGGACTTTAACCCATCACCTTCACACTTATCTTTCCCCAAACTTTGTCACAAGATCAGATGCAACTTTGATGGAGGTTGGAGTTGTTGTTCCCATGGCACATAGTTTTTAGGACAAAACCTATTGCAAGTCTTACGGGCACAATTACCCATTCCACCATGCAAGTGCCATTCCTCATAACTCAATGTTTTCTTCAAACCATGGGGAAATGAATGACAACTGACAAATGCCAATTTCTCCATAGGTCAACTCCTTCCGAGTCAATTTCTCTATTTTTTCATATCTAAATTTGATTAGAAAGAAATTATTCATTATTATCGATACTTTTAAATATAGTCATAAATGTATATCAATTGTGATTGAATAGGTGCCTAGGTTTTTAACATTAGGTGTGAAGATTTAAACAAGCTATGGTCATTATTTTGACTGTGACTGTTTATCTGATGATTGTTTTAAAAGATTTTTTAGTCAAACAACAATTAATATTTTACTGATTGATTGTGCAAACTGCTCACTACTAGTTGTTTTTACTCTGTTATGTTCTGTAGTTCTTTGGTTGTAAAAATATTTCCAATATTTATTCTTAAACTTTGTACATAATCAACTTGTTTCCTTCTTTTTAACTATTGTGTACTTTTTTGTTAATATGACATTGAACTATTTTCAATGGTTGGAGGTGACACAAATGCAAGAAGTGTGGTAATTGAAAAAGCTAACAACTGTTGAATCCAATGCAACAAAAAATATAGACATGCATTTTTAATTATTTGTGGCATGTCACAAAAATTCTAACCTTTTTTTCTTTCTATTTTTTTTCACCATCGTCGTTTGGAGTTGGTTCATAGTCATTGCTCTCCTCTGCTTTAAATTCATCCATTTCACCAAGATCCGCCAGGGGATGACCTGAAAAACACAACATTGTTAACACTAATATTTTTCTTCCCTCTGTCAAAAGCCAACATCTATTTTCAAAAAATTTTGCTCACCTATTTTGTTGGTAAGATAGAGACAAGAAAAATAAAACAAAAAACTACTAACTACTACTACAAAAAAATAGACTTTATTTTCTGATGTTTAAAACAGGTTACAACAACCTCTTTTACTAGAATAAGAACATCTAAAGAAAGCCAGCTTTAAAAATACTTTAAAAACAAAGCAAAAAACTAAAAACTAAGCTAATCTAATTTCCTTCTAATTTTAAAACTTATTTATCCATTACCTATTGACCATACTTTATGTATCTATAAAATCAAATTTTCTATTCTTTTTTTCTTATAGTATAATTATAAAATAAAATTATACTTAAAAAATGCATTTAAAAAAATCATAATACAAATGAATTAAATACTAGCATACATATATTAAATATTAATATATATGAAATATGCCGAGAGTAAATCTTTGATTTTGATAAAAAATATTATTTATTTATTTATTTATTCTTTTAGTTTATGCAAATATTTGAATTATTCTTATTTTTTATTTATTTTTTTGATTTTTTTGTTTCATCAAATCTCTTTTATTTTATTTTTTGTTTCATCAAAATTATATTATGTAAAAATAGAAGTAAAAGAAAAATACACAAAGAGATACAAGTACAAAAGACAAGTCTCAAAAATATTAAACAAAAAATTCAATTCACTTAAAAATTTTCACACTTAGCTTCCTTTGCTCTAAAACACAATAAAAAATAAAAATACTACTAATCTAAAAGAAAGATATAACATTCAATTTGTAATTTTGTATTATGTAATTTTTTGTTATTGTGATTGTTCTTGGATCAAAATCATTATGTTCACTAGACATGCATTTAAATTGTTCAATTATTATATATGGTTTACAACTCATCTAGAAGAAATATGCAACTTTCAATTTGTTTTATCTTAGAATTATTATGTTCACTTAGAAGATACAAATTTTAAACTAACTATGATGAATTTGAGAACTCTTGAAATTTTTGATATAACTCTTGTAATATTGAATTTGAATCTCAGACTGTTTTTATGATTAAATTGATTAAAATTATAGACGCCGTAACCTTATTTACCAATACCATCTTACTATATCATTTTTTATGTTAAAATATTTAATGATAACTTAAATATAAGCTTTCCCATTGAACCTATGAATACAGTCATAGGTTATACATTTAAAGATTGTGGCTTGTGCAAGAAGCCACATTATATTCTTAACATTGAATATTCTACCAGACAAATGTCTTAGGAACAACTATTCTTCCCTGCTACTCATGTAGTGATGAATTGAAATAAACACCATTTAAGATTCTTACAATCCATGCAAAATATACTCTTGTAAGACTAAGTTCATTTTTATTACAATTTTGATCCATATGAATTATACAATACTTGTAAATCTTCAACTCAATCTGCACAAGGTAGTGTGGTTTTTCCAATCACCTCAAAATCATACACAATTATAATAAGCAGTAAATGTTCTTAAATTCTTCCAACAATAATGTTTGTTTTGCATTCATATCAAGAAACTAAATTGCAATTTCTAGTCCATGATTCCAACTATGTCTTTTTTTCTAGAAAAACTTAGTTTTTGCTTAATAAAATAGAGAGATAGAAAAATAAAAAATAGAAATCAATCTTAATTACTCAAAGCTATGCAATTAAATTCAATTTGAATTCTCTTCAATTTTCCCCTCATTAATGAAGAGTATTCAATTTGAATTCTCTTCAATTTTCCCCTCATTAATGAAGAGTTATTCGAATGCAAGTAGAGGTATTGAACTCAAGGTAATTCTTGATATCCTCAAAAAAATTAATGGAATGGCCGGAGATTTAGATTTTCTCAAGAAAACTATCCAAGACAATTCAAGTGCTCTCTTCTGAATATCAACATAAATCCATATTTTCAATTAATTACCATAATAATTAAAATAATAATTAATCAGAAGCATCCTATAATTCCATCCCAAACTTTGTATGATCAATTAAAATATCATGATCAAAGAAGTTCCATTCCAAACTCTATATAATGAAAATATCATGATCAAAGATGGGATTTTTGGATAAAATAATAATTAATCAGAAGTGTCCTAATTTCATTCCAAACTCTGCAATGAATGAAAATATAATGATCAAAGAAAGGGTAAAGTAATTGAAATCATTCACTTTACATCGTGCAACATATGTAGACTTTCATCATTTTGGCTTGCTCTCTTGAACTCCTTCAGATTTTTGCAGCACTCGGTGGAGGGGTTTTCACATTGTAACATTATCTTGTATGAATGTAAAACAAAGATATCAAATCATTTAAAACCGTTTTTAAATCTATTTTAAATCCACTTGAAAAAACGTCTACATACAATGAATGTAGTTATGCCAGCTACATGCCATTTGAACGTCAAATTCAAGTTAAAATATGTTGAGAGTTATCATTATTGAGGCATGTATCCACAATATCTTGAAAACTTAGATATAAAAGCAACTTTTTTATTTTATTTTTTCCTCTTTTTGCATGCAAATCATTTCACATTCTAAAAGTAAAATAAGTTATAATTTCAAAAAAAGTCATTAAATATTTTAAGTAAAAAATCTTTTGATTTGTATCTTTTAAATAGTTTGTTAGGAGAAATAAACCTTTCTTCTAAATTTTTTAGTTCAATTGAATTTTATTGATCTTACAGTATTTTGAAAAGAAAGAAAGATATATCTTCCAAATAAATTTTAAAAAAAGATATAACATCCATTTTTCTCTTATTTGAAAAATAATTTGAAATCTATAATAAAAAAATTCTACATACAATGAATGTAGATATGCAGCTGCATGTCATTTGAACATCAAATTCAAGCTAAATATTTTTTCCATACATTGAATTTTGTTTTTTGGTGGATGCCATTGTAATACGTAGTTATGTAGTTGCATGTCATTTGAATGTCAAATTCAAGCTAAAGAGTTTTCCTTACATTGAATTTTGCTTTTTGGTGGATGTCATTGTAATACGCCTCTCGACGTAAAAATCAAAACTCTAATCCTAAAATTGTCATCATTTTTTCTCTAATCAAAACTCTAAACCTAGCCCTAATTGAATGCTATTTTAAATTGTAACCATTTTAAAATTTAATATTTAAGTTTTATTGAAAATATTTAAATTTTTTAAAAAGCAGTTTTAAATTGTTAAATAATTTTAAAAGCTAAAAAAAATATTATAATTTAAATATTAATAAACTATAATTCTACTTTTCATTTCAATCTTATCAACTTCTTTTATTTTTTAAAATAAAAAGCTTACTTTTAAATTGTTAAATCATTTTAAAAATAGAAAAAAGAGAATGATGGTTGAGAATTGGGGAGAAAGATGTAAGACCATGAAAGTATTACAAAAAAAACACTATTGAAAAATAAACAAAAAAAATTACAAATAAATACATTGAAATATCTTATAATTATAAAAAATATATTTGTGTTACTACTATAAATAAATGTTCACCCTAAAAACTTAAAAATTTATTACATGACACTATGTATTTAATTTTAATTTATTTTTTTAATTAAATTGATTTTAAAATCTAAAAAACAACATTATCGCCACTTGCATCAAATTTCACTTTATTAGTTTTTCTTTACAAAGATTTGTGGATGCCATTATTTACTAGCATACCTATATTATTTAATAATATATGTAAAACGCACCGAGATTTATCTTTATCGAGATGCCTATGGACTTGAGAAAAAATGTTTACATTTTCATGAACATGAATTTCAAAAGCAATATATATGATTTCATTATAGTTTCTATCATTGTTTATTTCAATTCCCATATATAAGGGTACACATTCAAATTGAAAATCATACCAACTTGTATATAACAACAATCAACAAAGAACAATAAATTTAAAATCATAAATTTTCATCAATCATTAAATTTAGTATTGAAAGCAACAAAGAACAATATCACACCAAAAATCACATCTACTAACTTAGATATATCCACTGGTTTTTTTTAAATGCTTGAATACATTGTTAACATGATATACATTCAAGCATTTGAATGTCATGAAACCTATAGCTTTGCAATTGAATCTAATAAAGTTGTGCTCTCAGATGAATAATCAAACTTTATTGTTTTTATGACTGTGCATTTAATCCTCTGTTCATCATTATAAGTCTTTCTTTTCACTTGAATTTTAAATATGTATTTGTTGAAAAGGACCTTTTGTATAATGTGTGCAAACTTAACATCATCTTGTTCCTCATGCTTCAAAATGTTTAATTCTTTTGCCATAACACCCATAATTTCTTCTACTGCTTCTTCAAAAGCAGTAATCCAAGTGAATGAAGTATGGTCTTACAGTTTGTATTGAAGTATATATTTATAATCACATTTAGGGAAAGTTTTATCACATCTTCCACAATACCACTGACCATTTCATTAGTGTTTACCTTCTTTTTGCAATGCCTACCTCCAATTTTCAAGGGGCAAGCTGTATAACAAAAAATGTCTACCTTTATGAAAGATAAGGTATCTTTTATCACTATCCAATAAGGTTTACCAGAGTTACCAAGGTCCTGATCTTGTATTTGTGAGATACTTTCAACATTTTTTCTTCTATTATAGATGAGATTTCCTTTGTAATAGAATGAGAATGGAGATTCTTCCCTTTTGTATCAAACCACAATCTCAATCGATGTGAGTCTAGAAGATCTGGATTTATAAGGAGTTGGGTTGTAGTAATTATTCCCACACATTTCCCACGAAAATCACTAATTCGTGCAGCCTTTATAGCAAGAATGGGGGAAGTTCGTACATTGCACATTTCTTGGAGTTGTTGACCTTCCTTATTACAAAAACCACCCCACATTGTTAATTCCACCATACAACCTGGCATGTCTTTCAGTTGAAGGGTTCTTTTTTTAGTTTTTGTGGCATTATTTTTGAATATTATGTTTGGTGTGTTGATTGAGAGAACAACACCAATGATATCAACCAAAGAATTGCTTTTCATGTTCTCAATTTCTCTTATCGATGTAAAATGGAATTGTTGTTTTGGTATACAACTATCCTCCTCTAAACACAACTCAACAATCAAATTTGTTTCTAATAATATTTCCCGTTCATTTTTTAATTGGTTGAAATTCTTTTGTGCAGGTTTGAGTCTCCCTTTTGAGATGATAAACACTTTTCCAATTTCTATGCGATCATAAAAATTTTCCACAACTGCATTAAAACATGTTACTCTTATTTTACCACCATTTGAATTAGCCAAGTCAAAATTAAACACTTGTCCATCTCCTTTTGCATTGTTAAAATGATGAAGTTGACCCTTTCTAGTGACTCTTGCCTTTATTAACCATCTATTTTGGTATGGATTCAATGCTGCAATAGGAATGGTTCTTGTAGGAGGTTCATTTTTTCTAGCAATTTGGTGCTTATATGGATTTTTGGTAGGATTCATGCCTACATCATCATTATATAAGAAAAATAGTATTCAATCGAATTCAAACACAACAAAAAAAATTGGAAGAGTAAATGGAAACATTTATAATTTGTTGAATTTTTAATATAGTAGAAGAATTGAATGTACCATAAAACTCAATAGCATACACACATTAAATTTTGGAATTTGACACTCATGGAATCAAAATTGAAGAACATATGCATGTTACATCAAGTAAATTCTAATAATTTCAATATGTTTTCCTCAGCCTTTCTCTTGGCAAGTTGTCTACCATTTTTCATTTTTTCATAACGGTCATATGTGAATGGTGGCATAATTCTTAAACCTTCGGTGTATTTTACACGAGATATAGCTACAAATGTCAATCCCATTCTTTCTCTTGGTCCTATATCAATAGTAGCTTTTGATAGAGTCAACCCTATGATTTGTGAATTTTCAATGCCCAAGCCAATCTTAACGAATTTTGGATTGTATTGCCCCTCTATATTGTTGTATTTGGAATCATATTGGGGTGATGATCATCAAATGGTATTCCTAAATAGCTGTCAAACACAACCATTACATATGTTGGTGGTTCTGGTGGACCAGTTCTAGGTTTGTATACAATGTTTCGTACATATATCCTAAAGCTCCATTGACAAGGCCTGCTTGTATTAGTAGATTTTAGGTTAGCATAGCCTTGGCATCTTTACATATCAATAATTCTAGATCCAACTCATCATTTGAGTATTCTTCTCCTGCATTACTAATTCCTGATTTTGTTGCAACACTACGTGCAATTGGATGCTTCAATGAGTATAACATTTTCTTGTTATGGTTATTAACATTTTCATTTGTGGAGAATAAATTCACACCATTGTCAAACTCTTAATTGCGTGTTGCATCTAATGTAATAGTGGTTCTTGTCATAAGTAATTTTCAATCATTGATTTTGGGGTTTTCATCTCTCATATTTGTAAAAAGTTGATGAAATCTTTGTTGATGGATGTTTTGTCGATCTTGTCTGAATATTTTATCCAGAGTAACCACAATGTTGAATTCTTCCTATAGCAACTTAGCTCATGTGTTGCTGTCATATGTCAGTCTATCATTAACAGGGGGTAATTGACCCAAATCTCCAACAAAAATGATAGATATGCTTGATAGAAAATTGATAAAAATTATTGTGAATACTATAGAACTTTATAGTTATACAATTGTTATTTAAATGAATTTTTTGTATTTCAATATAAAATAATTAATTTGGTTAATCAAATAGATATCTACCTCCAAAGTTACGATTTTCATTTTGTGGGAATGCTTGTTGGAGTTGAGATTCAATGTTTTCTAGAAAGTTTTGACCAATGAAGCTCATTTCATCAATTAGAATGTACTTGATGTTTGCTATTTCTTCTTGAAAACTTGTGAGCCTTGCTCCTTCCAATTATGCAAAATCTCTGATTGGGATTCAGAGTTTTGAATGAACTGTGGATGCTCTTATGTTGAATGTTGCAACTCCAGTTGCTGCAAGTAATAGAAGAGGAGAAGGACTGGGATATGCTGCATTTTTAAGAGCTTGACTAATAGCACCAATTAGTTATGACTTTCCTGTCCTTGTTGTTCCTAGAATTATCATCAACAAGGGCGATGCATTTTGATTATTATGGTAGTGTGTCATGATTATGTTGAGTGATTTTTTTTGTTTGTCATTGAGAGTTGTGTAGTTGATAGGCTGTGTTATTTCATCATGTATGAGACATCCATTTTATCTCATGCTACTGATGAAGTTCATTGCTTGATTCGTATACATTTCACCATGATATTCATTACACCTATTTGCTTGTCTATCAAAATTTCTCCTTCCTAACATATCTATTTCAAAAACTTGTATATTTTGACCATGATGTAGTCCAGATAGTATTTCCCATTCATGCTTGGTAGTATTTCTTTGAAGAGCTACATTGTCTTCATTTTCAGCATCACTAATTTTTTCATCATGTTCTTTAATTGCTATTTGTTCCACGTGCCAAGGGTTATAATGGAATGACTCCCAGTTTTTTCTTATTGAATCATCATCATGACCAATATCTCTATCCACATCATGAAAAGGTTTGTACAACAATAATTCTCAATAACAAAAATCAGTCCATTTATTTGACTCACGTGGAGGAATAGATAAAAACTTAGGACATACTCTAACAATAGCTTCTTTTTGTCTTGGATCCCATTTGTTATCTCTCCTTCTTTTAGGATAATATATCCTTAATATGGCTGCATCAATTAGTGCAACACCTTCCATAGACAAAAGCCTTATTTTATATCCTTAAATGAAAGATGTTGTTTGTTCTTCATTATTTTCTTCATCATTTGTACACTTACGAGTTTGAACACCTCATGTGACACATTTAGATTGATAAACCTTCTACTGCTCTCTACCAATGAAAGTTCAAGTAGCATGCGACACGTCTCTTGAGCTCCAATGTCTCTTTCCATGATAGTCTCAGTCAAAAGTATTCTATATGCTTTTGCAGCCAAATCATTTGGATTTTCCATGTTTGCAAGACACATCAACATTTGTTGGTATGTTTCAGAACTTTTTTTTGCTTTTGTTGCATACTTTGCAATATATTTGATTACAACATGTTTGGAAAGAACAGGTTGCCAATCTATTTTTTGCTCTCCACAAAATTGCAATATGTAACGATTGTGTGAGTTTACTCTGTCATCATTCCTAGCTAGCTCAATTTTTTTTTCACCTATTTCTATGTCTTCATATAATTTGGATCCCTCCAAATTTAATGGCCAAGGAGCATTATACCTATGATGAATATGAATAAGTAATGTATTAAATTAGTAGTTTAAAGAATCATATTACATTTGATTTGAATATAAATATTTTAACTTATGAAAATTGTTACCTGCAAACCATTGTTCCTCCTTTTTTCGTAGGCATGCACCCTCCCTACAAATTGCATGTCTCTCTACAAAATTTAGTAGATCTTCATAGTCACATGATCAACACTTATCTCTACAAGTTGTCTTGTATTTTTCAGACATGGATGTTGAGAAATTTTTTGATATATATGATACATTCATATGTTTTACTATTTTGAACATGCCTGGACGTTTTGCTGATGTGGATCTTGCACATGTAGAATTTCATGCTTGAACAATAGAATGGAAATATCTTTTTTCACTTTTTCATTGCTCTTGATTTGACCAATCCAAGTTGTCCATATTTGGTGCTTCGTGTATCCAAATGAATCCATGCACATGTGGTGAGCCCTTGTGTTGCCACTCACATCTAGACCAAAAATATTGAATTTTCATTCCTTTTTCTAGTAATTTTGTTCTAAACATTAAATGTCTTAAATGCATGTACTATGTGACTATATGAGGATAGTCAATAACATTTTAATTTTTCCATATTTGAGCCTCTCGTGGAGTAGTTGGAAATGTTCTTGGCATTAGTACATGCAAATCAAGCCAATACAAATCTATTGCACTCAAAGTGAAGAATATTGTAGGAGAGCCTATTTGATGAAGCATTCCAATCAATTTTGCATGAACTTGTGTTCAGTATGACTGTGTACCCCTCAATGTCGTTCCAAATCACATTAACCTGTCAGCTAGATGGGACTGTGGCATGTTTTCCATATGCTGAATCAACTTGTTGATGGTGATTGACATGTCTTGAAAGTTTCTTTTGACAAATACAGTTGAAGAATTTTTTGCATGGTGTCTCATTATCATGTTCATCATAAAATATCAAAATCTTGGATGCTGACGAAAATGATGGTCCCTATAACACAATAAATTCTTAACAAATTCATGTAGATGCACTCTCCTCATGCGTGGTTCTAACCAATCACATTTACCATCAGGGAGCAATGTTGGGAATGCCATATCAACTAATCCTGGAGTGATATTCATTGATAGGAGATGAACCAATTCTTGGCCAATCAATCAATGTTGTTGAATTTGCATAAGGGTTATTAACCCATGCCTGCATCAATTCAATTTATCTTTGAGCATTAGGTGGCATAGAAGCCATTGATGTAGTGTGCTCAATTATATTTCCTTGATCCATTTCCATGATTGGACCCACAAATACAATTTCATTTGAATCAAAATCAAATTCCATATGCATTGTTTGTAATTTGTTGAATATATTTTCATTAGAATTTCCTATGAGATCATTTAGAGCATTTTCATTGATTCTGACATCTGAATAAAACTTGTCATGATCTACTTTGTATTTTAATGCCTTATACACACAATCCCTATTCACTGTGAAGTTATAATTTGTGCCATGTTGATCCCTTCTTCAAACAATGATGATTGGCAACTCTTTTATTAAATATGGCAAAACATTTGAAACATATTCCACATTTTGTGGAAAACTTATTTTGTGTCCTTTGTATTTATACTGACCACCGATTGCATGGGTAACTTGTTATATTGGACTAACACATGCAATTAAAATTTCTTCTACTTGAGTCAATTTCGCAAGCTCTTTTGGTTGTGGCCGAGGATCCCTATTATTTAAAGCCGAAAATCTATGATTCCCTTTCTCTTGACGACATCTATTACAAACAACACCTTCAAAGCTGCGAAATAATTTCATTCCTAGGTAACATTCTTGATAGATATAACACATGCCTAGTGTTGTCAAGTTATCTAATTGATGTCAAAATTGTATCTGATTTTTTTTGAAATCATCATGAAGTATTCCATTTGGGTTTTATATGTTTCCTTGTACACCTACATTTATCTCATCTTGTATTGCTATTTTTTCCCTTTGTCTAATAGAGCTTTCTCTTTCAACTTCATTGTGTCTTTTTCTCTGTTATTCCCTTTCAACATCTTTCATTTGTTCCCATTGTCGTCTTCTATATTCTCTTTGATATTGTTTTCTTTGCTCCTCTAATTCAAAATTCAATCTCGATCGCACCATATCTAGAAAATAATTGAAGTTGGATTTGTAAAATTAATGTTTTTCAATGGTAAATCTAATTTTATTTTAAATGAATTTCATTTAATATCAAAAACTATTGCAATTGAAAGGTTCTAAATAGAATAAAAATTTACACAACTATTAAATAAGAAGTATAGTTGAAGTATAATTAGAAGAATAAATTTCAAGTTATCAAACTAATGAAAATTTATTTCTTTTTTTTATCTAAAGATTAGAAATTAACTAATTCAATTAAAGGTATGAAATTAATATATGTAATGTACACCAAGAGATATCCTTTAAGAAATAGTTAATTCATCACAAAGAAGAAAAAACAAATATAAAAAATTCATCACAAAGAAGAAAAATGAAACCTTTATTGTATTTTGGATATTGGTCCTTGAAAAAATGTACTCATTATTGTTATCTTGTGACTATTTATATATCAAGTAGGGCATGTACATCCAAAATATACATGAACAGTCTTTTGTAAAAGTAGACATCAAAGTCTATATGAAAATATTGTTCACAAGACTAAGTCAATCATGGTTGCCACCTACATACAACATGTATGAACAATTTTTTTTACAAAATAGACATGAATGTCTACATCAAAATGTTGTTCATAAGAGTGAACCAACCATGGAACAACCCTCTATATCATTCACATGTGTCTACCCTAATTATCATACAAGTACAAAATAAATTCTTCAATAGTGCTTTTTACAACTCTTGGTTCCTTGTATTGCTCGGCATAATAAAGTTCTCTTAAAAAACCAGAGAATCCTGCAACTTTCTTGCATGTTGTATGCAATTTGTGGGCAATGTCTTCCATTTCATCAATATCTTATCATTTTACTCCATGTGCAAGCAGTGCAACATCGTGGAATTCTCTAATTATTTCTTTTGAATGGGCTTCAATTGATATGTACAACTTGTCTATCGGACTTGGCACATGTGTGTTTGAATTTGTTGACTCCTCATGGGCTTCTAGTTGTTGGAATGACGGTTGGCTAGAAGGAGGTTCATTGTGGGTAGCCATTATCTAAACAATAAATGAAACTCATAAATAAGTAATAGGTTATAAAGATATGTATGATTCTAAGTTGTAGAATTTTTTTGTACGATTTTCAATTGAATTTTCAAAGCTAACAAGACTACAAAGAGAAGTGTAAGCAAGTTGTTGGTATCAAATTTATTTTAATGTAGGAGTTTGGTGAGTTATAGATAGAGATGGTAGTAGTGGTACTAATGTTCAGAAAACTTCATAAGATAATTAATAATTATAGAAATTTTGAACATAATTGCAATTTTAAAACTTTTGCTAGCAATATTTAACAAATAGTCAGTGTCACAGGAGTACATGTAGTGTAATTGTAGACCTGGAACCAAAGGTTGTCCAATCTCATGTCTTGTACTTGGAGTTATAGTTACACATTAGTACTTTGTTTATCAATAACCTTTGCATAAATATTTTCTTTATTGTCAACATTCACATAAGGGTTTTCTTTAGGGTGTTAGAGGTGTCTAATCCTCAGATTTGTCAGAAATTATTACAATTATTTGAGGAGGAGATTGAACACGTAGGTTCTCCTCGTCATTCTTTTGTCTCTTTATTGGAATATTACTACTAAATTCACTCAGTATCTGATGGGTTTGAGGCAGTTTTGGTGCAGGAGCACCTAAGCCAAACCCCAATTTGGTTTGCACAATTTTGGCTTGTACTGACTTTAGCCAAGTCAGAAATGTGTGTATGTGTGATTTGGACCTTAGAAGGTCTGGAGTGGGTGTGTTGAATTAATCATTAGCTAAATGTCATCCTAGTTTAGTCATGTTTTAAATTTCTGGCTTTGTTTAGTTTTGGACAGTGTGTGTTGGAAGGATGAACTTTAAATGTGTAACCACAACATCCTCGTTGTTGGAAGATGCCATGGGATAGTTAAAGATATTTTGGCTCGAGATCAAGGAGATAATGATCCTAAAATGCAGGAGGATGGAAGGAGTTGCAAGAATCTTGCAAAAGTTGCATGATAACAATTGTGGAGTGCATGCAAACTTGTGGTTTTGGTTTTTCAGCAGAGAAATCGAGGGCATAGGATACGATCTTATCTCCATGAATGAAGGAAAAAGATCGAAAAAATAAATGTGTGGCTCGTAGAAGTGAAGTGAGTATTATGAAAACAAAGTTTGCGTTGTGAAAATAATGAGAGCCGATGAAGCGGTTACAGGGCCACTTATGTTTTGGCAACCCAGAGTGTGTTTTTGAAACTGATAATATAAAAAACTTTGTATATACTATGTTGTGATTGCATTTGTGTTCTTAGCATAGGTTGGAGCATATTTTATCTGAGTATTTAAATATAGCTTAGATCAGGTTATTGTTTTGGGTCTATAGATTAGAGTTTAGGGGTTATAACAGTTGTTTTGAGCAGCAAATCTTTCCATGGCTCCCTCATAAACCTTGATCACAGGAATCTCCTGAGGTTGGTGGAATATGGAGTGGGAGCCAGTAATTTTTGAATACTTAGCTTTAGGAATTATGTGGAGTGAAGCTAGCATTGTGAAAACCAAACCCTAGGTGAGCTTTGGTTACCCGGCTAGGAGTTTGGTAGAGAAAAGATAAGAGAATAGGCAGGGGAATAGATAACTGTACGAAATCCATACAGTACCAGGCCAGGTGAGGTGAGGTCTTCATACTCCAAAAGGTTTGAGACTTCCCTCAATGCATTGGAGATGATTGTGATTCAAAAACCAGTGAAACCCTAGATATTAGGGAATTAGCCCTCCACTCCAAAAGTATGGGAAACACCTGTATGAAACAGGGAGTAGCCTGAAACCAAGTGCAAGATTTAAAACCACGAAAAGTTAATGCGAAGAATATTTTTGGATAGGTTGTGTGACAAATTTGTGAGAAAAGGGCAGAAAAGGGACTGGTAAGGGCTACAAGGATTAGCCCCTTCAAAAGGCAAATTCATGAAATCGGGTAGATTGAAAGTTGAACACCAAGCAAGATGGTTCCATTTGGATATGGAAAGTATGAAATCAATATCTCAAGCTCCCTTGTAGGCAGTTCTAACAAATTGATGAAGTTGGCATCTAGATTCTTCTAGGTGTAGTGACAAAGATTGCAAGTGCAAGAAGGTGTTGGGTCCTCTGAGGTTAAAGCACAAGGTAGAGACTCTTTGAACAGAGTTATAGCAGGGTTCAGTTAGTGAACCAGATCAGGATAGAGCCTAGAAGATTGTTAGGTTCATGGTGAAGGCAAGGCAATGTCTTCTTGTTGATTAGGTGCAAGCAAACCTTGGAGGTTATCATACACCATATTGGTATCAGAGCACATAGTTAGATTCAAGGCTTGTGATTAATGAGCCAATCCACTAAGTCAGTAAGAGAGAATACACCAGAGGAAGAAGCCATGGTGACAAATGCAGAGCTAGCAAAGAAGGTAGAAGAGCAAGAGGAAGATAACTGGTTGCTCAGAGAAAGGATATCTCCGATGGAGAAACTCCTAGATGAAGTCCAAGAAACAATAGATAATGTGAAGGACAAGATTAAGAAGAAAGAGGAACAGGAAGCCAAGGAAAAAGAAGAGGATTTGGAGGAGGAAGCTCCAAAGCCTGATCATGTTCTTGCAGAGGAACCATTCTTGAAGGCATTGCAGGCCTTGAGTGGTAAAGCAATGGACGGTGTGCCACTTTTTAGTGGAAAAATGGACCCTGATTCAGTTGTAGACTAGATTGAGAGCATTGAGAATCACTTTGAGTGTGATGGCATAACAGAGGCCCAAAAGGTGAAGGTGGCCAAGTCAAGGTTGAGAGGAGCAGCTCTCACATGGTGGAAGTTTGTACAATCAGAAAGAGAGAAAGAAGGCAAAGGTCCCATAGTTTCATGGAGAGGAATGGTGACTAAGATAAGGAAGAATTATCTCCCTGATGATTATGAAGTCCAATTACACAGGAGAATACATAATCTGAGGCAAAAAGATATGGATGTCCAAACATATACTGAGGAGTTTCAAAAATTGTGCCTTAGATCAAAAGTGGTTGAAGAAGAGAGTATCAAGTTGGCAAGGTATTTGAATGGGCTCAAGTGGTCTATTCAAGAGGACATGAGCTTAGTAAACTTCAAAACGGTCTCCCAATGCTATCAAATGGCTTTGAAAATAGAGGAGAAAGGCAAAAAGAAACAGGAACAAAATCCCAAAAGCAGAGGTAAAGGGAAAGACAACAGAGGACAAAGAGGAAGCTATAGTGGAAGAAGCTCAGAATCAAGAGCCCAAGGAGAAGTCAGATTTTCTGAACAGCAAGAAGGAAGCTCTAGTAGAGGTGGTAGAGGAAGAGGTTTCAGCACCAAAGGAAGAAGTGGTGGAGAAGGAAGAGGCAGTTACTTCACCAACATGAAATGCTATCATTGCAACCAATTGGGACACCCAGCCTATAGATGTCCAGAGAAAGGTAGCACTTCTCATGGAGGAGATAGGAGAACCAATCTGATTCAAGATGAGACTACTATAGCAAGAAAACAACCCGAAGTACCATTGAACTTAGAGGAAGGTGAAAATATCATGATGAGGAGGACTTTGATCAAAGAACTAGTCAAAGAAGAGCCAAGCCAAAGAAGGTCCTTGTTTAGGATAAAGTGAGAGATGATGGGGAAAGTGTGCAAGGTGATCATAGACTCAGGTTCTACTGACAATATTGTGTCAGAGGAGGTAGTCAGCAAACTAAAATTGACAAGGATACCTCTTAATAATCCTTACAAGGTCACATGGCTCAATAAGGGTCAGCATGTCTTGGTGAATGAACAAGCATGGGTGGAGTTTTCAATTGGCAAGAACAAAGACAAGGTATTGTGTGATGTATTACCTATGGATGCATGCCACTTGCTCCTAGCTAGGCCATGGCAATTTGACCGCCAAGTTGTGCATGATGGAGCCAAGAATTCTTACACCTTCAAGAAGGACAATGTAACCTACAAGATTCAATCTTTGTTGGAAGATACTGAGGTGCAGACAGCAGGTTCTAAGCTACTTATAACTGGTGAAAAAGAGTTCTTAAAGGCCTTGGAAGAAGGAGAAGGAGTTGGCTATGCAGTAATGATCAAGCCAAGAGAAGCAAGCAAAGAGAAGGCAGCTGAAAAGCAAGAGTTACCCAAGGAGATTCAAGACTTGTTGCAGACCTATGAAAGCATTGTAAGTAGTGGTCAACCAACAACTTTACCACCTAAAAGAGCCATAATTCATAGGATAGACTTGATACCAGGAGCTACCCTTCCAAACAAAGCAGCCTACAAGATGACACCTCAACAAAATGAGGAAATAGCTAGGCAGATTCAAGAACTACTTGACCAAGGTCTTATTAGGAAAAGCATTAGTCCTTGTGCGGTACCCACTGTCTTAGCACCTAAGAAAGGAGGAGAATGGAGGCTTTGTACTGATTCCAGAGCAATCAACAAGATAACCATCAGGTATAGGTTCCCTATCCCTAGAATTGAAGATCTCATGGATTGTCTAGGTGAAGCTAGGTACTATACCAAGATAGATTTAAAGAGTGGCTATCATCAAATTAGGATACATGAGGGTGATGAGTGGAAAACAGCCTTCAAAACCAATGAGGGTCTTTATGAGTGGCTAGTAATGCCATTTGGATTATCTAATGCCCCCTCCACATTCATGAGACTCATGAATGAAATTCTCTAGGACTACATTGGCAAGTTTGTAGTAGTGTATCTTGATGATATACTAATCTATAGCAGAACAAGAGAAGAGCACCTCCATCATGTTGAGTTGATTTTCAAGAAACTGCAGGAGGAGAAGCTGATGATCAATCTGGAAAAGTGTGAGTTCATCAAAACAGAGCTAGTGTACCTTGGATTTGTGCTATCACATGGCAACTTGAAGATGGACAGCAGCAAGGTAGAATCCATTCTCAATTGGCCTAATCCAAAGACAGCAATAGAGGTAAGAAGCTTCCATGGTCTTGCTCAGTATTATAGAAAGTTCATAAGACAGTTTATTGCAATTTGTGCTCCTATGTTGGATACCATTAAAGGAGGAATGAAAAATAAGTTTGTGTGGAATGAGCAAGCTAATAAGAGTTTTGAGTTGCTGAAGGAAAAGATAGCTACCCAACCTGTTTTGGTGTTGCCAAGCTTTGAGAAGCTATTCACCATTGAATGTGATGCAAACAATGTAGCAATTGGAGCTGTTCTCAGCCAAGAGGGCAGACCGGTGGCTTTTCATTCAGAGAAGCTAAGTGAAGCCAAGAAGAAGTACTCTTCTTATGACCTTGAGATGTATGCATTGGTCCAAGCACTAAGGAAGTGGAGGCATTACTTGATTCCCAAAAAATTCATTGTGTACTCAGACAATCAAGCACTCGATTTTCTGAATTCACAAGAGAAGTTGAGTCACAGACACATGAAGTGGGTGGAGTACTTGCAAGCTTACACCTTCAATATCAAACACAAGAAAGGAGCTCTCAACAAAGTTGCTAATGCATTGAGAAGAAGAGTTCTCACAATTCAAGAAATTCAGTTGAAGAGCATGGGAATAGATCACTTCAAAGATCTATATGCAGATGATGAAGACTTTGCAGAAATTTATAAGGTATGTCTTGAGTATAAGAACCATTTCCATAGCAAGTATGCTGAATATACCTTGCAAAGTGATTTATTGTTTAAAGGGAATTGGCTTTAGAAAAGTTCCAGAGGTCTCTAATAGGAAAATTTAATAAAGAGGCCATTAAATGGTGCATTGAGTGGGTCATTTTGGGGATCACAAAACCGTGGAACCCGGTTCAAAGGTTTTATTTTTGGCTCCAAAGATGGAACCCGGTAGACGTCAAAGAAATATGGTATAGCCGTAGTGTGTCAAAAAAGAAAAAAGGTACCCTTCAAATGCAGGCTCCATACCAGCCACCCAATCCCTTCAGGGCCAGTGGTGGAGCGACGGACCCTGCAGTTGAGCCACCAAAATAGGCAGCAAGCGTGGACAATGTTTCGTATGCCGTTGTTACTGTGATTTAGGCAAAATGGCTCAATTTTATACCCCTCGAAAACAAATCCATAATGATTTCTCGGCCAAATAGCCTCTCTTTTCTTTAAAGAAATAGTCAGAATTCATGGCTTACCAATCATTGTCTCAGACAGAGATACCAAGTTTATGTCATTTTTAAAACTCCTTTGTAAAGAATGGGCACCAACCAGTCCTTGATTCTGTACACCATCCCCAAACTGGGATGGTCAAACTGGTTGTGAATAGGACACTTGGAAACCTTCTAAGATGCTTGACCAAGGAGTATGGTCAACAATGGGATCAGATTATTGGGCAAGTTGAATATTCCTATAATGATACAGTCAATAGATCAACAGGGAAGAGTCCCTTTGAAATTGTTTATGGACTGCACCCTAGAGGTGTTTATGAGCTGAGAGAATTGAAGGATGGAGTCAAGGGAAGTGGCTATACAGATGACTTTGCTTATGCAATGCAGGAAATTCATGAGACAGTCAGAAAAACCTTGGCAGGAAATACTATGAAGCATAAGGTTAAGGTGGATGAGCATAGGAAAGATGTTCACTTTAATGTTGGAGACTTAGTGATGGTCCATTTGAACAAGGCTAGATTGCAGAAGGGAGTTCCTCATAAGCTACAAATGAAGAGGATAGGTCCCTGTCCTATCTTGGAGAAGTATGGCAATAATGCTTTCAAGGTGCAATTGCCAGATGACAGTGGACTGTCCCCTGTTTTCAATGTTGCAGACTTAGTCCATTACAGAGGACCACCACCAAACATGGATCAGACCATTCAAGAAGTCATCCAAGATGTGGAAGAACTCAAACTGCCCCCTGCTACAGTTAAACAAGCTGATAAGATCTTGGATACTAGGGTCTACAAAAGAAATAGAACCAAAGAGTACAAGGAACATTTGATCCAAAGGCAAGGAAAACCTAAAGTTGATGCAGTATGGATCAAGGAGGCAGAATTTAAGAAGTTGGGGATTGATCTCAATTTGCCCAATCCAAGGGTGGATTGAGTTTTCTGTTTTGGGGAGGATGGTGCAGGAGCACCTAAGCCAAACCCCAATTTGGTTTGCACAATTTTGGCTTGTACTGACTTTAGCCAAGTCAGAAATGTGTTTATGTGTGATTTGGACCTTAGAAGGTCTGGAGTGGGTGTGTTGAATTAATCATTAGCTAAATGTCATCCTAGTTTAGTCATGTTTTAAATTTCTGGCTTTATTTAGTTTTGGACAGTGTGTGTTGGAAGGATGAACTTTAAATGTGTAACCACAACATCCTCATTGTTGGAAGATGCCATGGGATAGTTAAAGAGATGTTGGCTCGAGATCAAGGAGATAATGATCCTAAAATGCAGGAGGATGGAAGGAGTTGCAAGAATCTTGCAAAAGTTGCATGATAACAATTGTGGAGTGCATGCAAACTTGTGGTTTTGGTTTTCCTTGAAATCAGGGGTATGGGATCGATCTAATCTCCTTGAATGAAGGAAAAGAGATCCATGTAAATGTGTGGCTCATAGAAAGTAGGCAGTGAGTATTGAAAACAAAGTTTTTGGTGTGAAAATAGGAAGCAGTGAGGAGATTTCTGGAATTTTTTGTGTTTTTGCTTGAAAACCCGTGTGTTTTTGAGATAGTAATATAAAAGACTTTGTATATACTATGTTGTGATTGCATTTGTGTTCTTAGCATAGGTTGGAGCATATTTTATCTGGTATTTAAATAGCTTAGAGCAGGGTTATTGTTTTGGGTCTATAGATTAGAGTTTAGGGGATATAACAGTTGTTTTGAGCAACAAATCTTTCCATGGCTCCCTCATAAACCCTGATCACGGGAATCTCCTGAGGTTGGTGGAATATGGAGTGGGAGCTAGTAATTTTTAAATACTTAGCACTAGGAAACACAAGGAGCCAAGTTATGTTTGACAAGACCAAACCCTAGGCGAGTATTAGCTGCCCGGTTAGGAGTTTGGTAGAGAAAAGATAAGAGAATAGGTAGGGAAATAGATAACTGTACAGAATCTGTACAGTACCAGGTGGGGTGAGGTGAGGCCTTCATACTCCAAAAGGTTTGAGACTTCCCTCAATGCATTGGAGTTAATTGTGATTCAAAGACCAGTGAAACCCTAGATATTAGGACAATTAGCCCTCCTCTCCAAAGGTATGGGAATCACCTGTACGGAATAGTTAGTAGCCTGAAACCAAGAGTAAGATTTAAAACCCTGAAAAGGGTGTCTGAAAGTGTATTTTTTTGGATAGGTTGTGTGACAAATTTGTGAGAAAAGGGCAGAAAAGGGACTGGTAAGGGCTACAAGGATTAGCCCCTTCAAAAGGCAAATTCATGAAATTGGGTAGATTGAAAGTTGAACACCAAGCAAGATGGTTCCATTTGGATATGGAAAGTATGAAATCAATATCTCAAGCTCCCCTGTAGGCAGTTCTAACAAATTGATGAAGTTGGCATCTAGATTCTTCTAGGTGTAGTGACAAAGATTGCAAGTGCAAGGTGTTGGGTCCTCTGAGGTTAAAGCACAAGGTGGAGACTCTTTGAACAGAGTTATAGCAGGGTTCAGTTAGTGAACCAGATCAGGATAGAGCCTAGAAGATTGTTAGGTTCATGGTGAAGGTAGGGTAATGTCTTCTTGTTGATTAGGCACAAGCAAACCTTGGAGGTTATCATACACCAAGTTTCCTGTCCAAGTCTGCTTGTATGCTAGCAATTGATTTCTCAGACCACTTTATTTTTTCCTTCACGTCATGAATCCTTTTCATAGCATGGGAAAAGGTCTTTTTGTCCTTCATCCAACCTTCACCCTCAACATTTATCCCCTCTATAGACTTGGTCAATGCTTCTTGCTCCTTCTTACATTGTAAATAGCAGGCATTCCCTGCTATCGACTTACAAGCAGTTTGTTTAGTTCTTACCATGTCTGGCATAGAAGGTTTCACATTCGTATTAAACAAGTGTCAAAAATCCACTACAATTCAATGTGTTTAGACAATTAACATGATCATTTGGTCTTAACAATGATGAAAAAAATGAACATGATCATTGCACATCTCCTTTATCAATATTTTCTTCGTAACTGCCACCCAACAGAATGGTGGTTATGAAGACAATATGGATAATGGAGATTTCAAAGGTTGACTCCTTTCTTCTTTATGTACAACATTAACAATTCTAAAGACAAGATTTTAGTGGCTGCAAGGGATACTCCATCACCTCAATAAATTTTTATAGACACCAAATACCAAGTACTAACTCCACATCACAACTTTGGCAATAACTAAAACATCAAGATTCAAGAGCTTTGACAATAACTAAAACATCAAGATTCAAGACCTTTGTGAAGAAGAAGACATAAATCTTGGTATGATAAGAATATAAGGGTTGAAGGAACAATCTGGAGCCACCTGTTAGGAAATGGGATAATTATAGTAGGGGGCAAAAATATTAAAGGTGAATACACGTGTTAACTATCTAAGTTAACTTATTCAAAAATCTACCAATACGAATATGTAGATCATCATCTCAATAGGGAAGCCAACACAAGAATACTATACGTGCAAGTAATTGAAATTAGAATGCCTTGAATTGGGCTAGAAGCATTTTTATTTTTAAATGAAGTTTAGTCCTTATAGCGAGACTTAATAGCATCTTTTCAACAGGATACGAGAAATACCAAAAAGAAAGATGAAAACAACTGAAGAAACCAAGTAGGCTTATAAAAATTAAATTTGTTTGAACAAACAAAATGTCAAATTGCACATTTACAAGGAAAACCAATAAATCAAAAAATTCACTTATTGGTTTATTGTGTAATGTCAAGGGGTGTCTTAGTGGTTCGATGAAAATTAAGATACCTATGCGAACACTCAAACTCATGTTTCAAGCATGTAGAATGTGACATGTTTGAATTTGATTACATTTGATGAGATAGTTCAAACAAGACACCAAAAATCATAAGACATAAAGCTTGGCCTACATAGTCTTTTCTCATAAATTATACAATATTACGTTTACATTTCTTTCAATTTGTTTTCATGCAAATGAGTAAATGAAATCCTAACTTCCTTTGATTTTTTTTGGTGAAACTTAAAATGATCAATTGTGTGCTAATTAAATAGTGCTAAGTGATTGATACTTTATTTGAAATATGTGTAAGTCGCATTTATTCATTTCTCGCTAGGGAAAGGTGGGATTTCCTTTCAAAATACAAATCTTCTAAATTCTAGCATTTGGCCATTTAACATACATTGTTTTATATGAGTAGGAAAAATATGAAACAACTAATTAAAATGTACTATCAAGACCATCTATTTAACCTGTAATCAACTATTCTATTCTATTTTACCTCTCAACTAAGGTTCATAGTTCAAGCATAACAAAATTCAACACAATTGTTGAAGATACATGTAATTTTTTGATATGGATTTGGGCATAAATACCTGTACTTAAAACCTTACTGAAATGCCAACCGAAAGAGTGTAGAATATGCTTTCTATAGAGATTTGCAAATAGATAAAATTTCAACTCGAGCCTTATTCAACCAATTTCAAAACAATAAAATTTTCATGGTTGCAGAAACATAAGCTTACATGTGCTTGATGTATCTCTAAAGATGTAGCTGTTTTGAGTATTTGGGGATGACTTCCTCCCGTTGAAGTAAAAGTTAATTATCCCCTCTGCTAGTCAAAGGAGGTTTTTATAGTTTTTACTGCAAAAGGAAGAAATCAATTATTATTATCTTTTTCTATTATTATTTTTATGTGTGCATAATTGTGATTATATCTATCTAGTGGCATTTCCTTCCAAATAAGAAATAAATATTGTTATTAACAAATTTTATAATTGAAATACAAAAACTTAAAATTAACCAACTAAATAAACTTGGTTACTTTATTATCTAATATTGGAAATGTTGAAGAAACATAAGTTTCAAATTAACTCAGTGAAGAAAGGCTACAATCCTTGGAAGATGGAGTAGGAATTAGTCAAACAAATTTAAACAAAAAATATGAATTATAATATTTCAAACATTTAGATATGAAGAAATTTATATATAATAATTAAAATGAAAAATAAAATGAAAACATGTAAATTTCATAATACCATTATAGCTCAATATAGAACAAATCTCCATTTGAAACCTTAAGAATTCATAAATATAGTGAAGATATTTATATTTAATAAATCAAATGATAAATCAAATGAATAAAATCAAAATTTCATAATACATGGTAACTTGACATATATAACAAATTTTCTTTTGAAATCTTAATATTTATATTTTTAATATCAAAATCTTATAATAAAATTCTATATATAATATAGTTACTAAAAATAGAAACTTTAAAACTCTTTAAAATTATAATCATACCCACAATTATACAAAACAATAATCAATAGATATAACCACAAAAAAATATCACATAACAATATTTGGCTAGATCAAAAAAGGATTCTAAAGTTCCTTATTATTAAAATGGTAAATACATATATATGCTTTTCATACTTTTTTATTATATATATATATAAACCTTATAACAAAATTGTATATATAACTCAATATATAACAAATCTTCATTTGAAACATTTAAGAATTATATTTAATAAGATATTTAAAATGAATATGTTATAACTAAATTCAATATATAACATGTTTAGTAATTATATTTATTCAAAATTCTTTAAAATAATAATCATACGAATAATTATACAATATAATAATGAATTTTCAAAAATCTTTGTTGGTAACAACATTATTAATAGAGAGTGAAACTTATCCTAGTTTGCATGCATGTGAGGAGAAAATTAGGGATTGTCTAAATTTGCATGAAACAATCTACAGTTTAAACATATTATATTAATAGAGGCTCAATGTCACAGTGTCACTATACATTAAGCTGAATAAAATTTTGATTGCTATAGTAATTTGTTAATTTGTTCTATTCCGTTGTTTGTTTTTATGGTCTCTCCCTTTCCAAGATGAAACACTATTGTGTCTGGATTGATAGTTTGTTTCAAGTTGAACACTACTATGTATTTATTTTTGTGAAAAAATAATTGCTTGATTTAGTGTGAAAATTTCAAACAAAATAAATCAAATGCTTTCCATAGGTGAGTTTGATATTTTTTATTTGATTTAGGATGAGAAGCTTACTTGTGCTTGATGTATCTCTACAGATGTAGCTGGTTTGAGTATTTGGGGACAACTTCCTCCCATTGAAGTTAAAAATTAATTATCCCCTCTGGTAGTCAAAAGAGGCCATTCTAGTTTGTACTGCTAAACCCTAAACAACCACAACACTCTTTTAAAACCACCACAATGCTCACAAAACTGTCATGGAACAAATGTATCCAACATATTATGACAATATTACAATATTGTCACTCACAAAAACTAATCTTATTTGTACTCTATTTCTCAATAAACTACTTCAATTTTGTTTGACTCTAAGGTGTCCAAATCAGTCTATAAATTTTTGCATTACTTGAGGACCTTGCATAAACTTGAAAAAAATCCATTGATACAAAAATATGCATTTTTTTGTAGAACTTTAAAAACCATTTATTTAACTAAATAGAACTACTTTATAACATGCAGAAGTTGCATTCGTTTTATGCTACATTTGACACAAGTGACAACTAATCATGTTGTGTATATATGATGTATACTTGATCCAATCACTATGTGAACACAAGATGGTCCTTATGTAATTTTGTGTGTGTTCATACACTAATTTTTGGTATCAAATCAACACTTGATTGGAATTTGTTTTTTTATCTTTCTATTATAATCATATTACCTTAAAATTATAAGCTTGATGAATAGTCATGGTTTAAAAACATGATTGAAGATCTCATATAAGATAAGATGATGAATTCTCTCTATCATTGGTGTATGAACAATAGAGTTTTTGATTCCAAAAAGGGACACATAGACAAAGATATTAGAAATGAACCCTTGAAATATAGGTTGTAGACTAAGGATAGCCCTAACATTGAGAACTTACCACCTACCACTTTCTACAATGATTAGATAAGTTGTGGCACAAAGTTGTCACCATGACTATGGTTGACAAAGCTATAAAATTGACATTTCTAAATTAATTAAAAGATACTTCATCAATTAAAATAATAATTTGTTAAATAATAATAATTCTAATCCAAGCGGTTACTTCAACTCGGTCCATCAAAGTATTGTAGAATATTCTATAGTTGAAAAAATATAATACATTATTGTCTAATTTTGACAATCCAATTGGCGTGTTACATAGTGTTAAAATAATATCTCCTTTCCGACCTTGAAAGGCTGTTGATCATTAAGCAAGTTCCGCTTCTATAATAATTAGTAATTAGTCTCACTAAAACCCTAGTTTGTGCTCTTCTAATTGGATTCGTAGTCTACAAAAAAAATTGTATGAAATAATTCTTCGATTTCTACTTCAATTCAAGTAGATATTGCTTGCATTTTTTGTTTGATCTTTGTAATCATTTATTGCATGCTCTACATTTAGTTTGAGTGCAATTCCCAAATGTGACTGCACCTTGCTAAATCTAATGGTGGGTAGGGTCGTCGTATTGTGTTGTGTAATATTATGATTATGCTCTAAATCACTTCTATGTAGAGTTATGGGGTTGCGTACTTGGGATACATGTTAATCTCCTTGAGAGTTGTGCAGTGAAAACCTTGTGCTAACACTTATTGACCTCCATGAAACAATTAGATTCAAGGCATTGAAAGAATCAGAGTGAGGGCACTAAAATAATTAGAATGAGGGCACTAGGAGGTAGAACAACAATTGTTTAGTGAGTTAGAATGGAAATTGTCAGTGTGGTTACATAAGGGTGCAACCATTATAGCAGTAATTCCTTCATCTCGTCTCAAACTTTATGGATTTTGATAGGCAGCAAAATGGGCTTGAATGGAAGGATAGTTAAAAGGTTTCGTTGGGTGTGAAATCCGTCGGGTATGAATTGTGTAACCTTTCTGAAAAAAAAAATTAATATAGGATGGTTCGTGAAACTTGTTGAATAAGATTTTGTTTCACTTTCCCTTCCTTCAAATGCTCTGTGTTTGGATTATGCTCTATTTTAGCATACTATGAATGCTTGCATTCACACAAAAATCTTTTTTTTTAGACTACAAATATGTATATAAATAAAATGAGTCTGCATGCAAATACATAGAAAACTTGTATAAGCTGTAGTTTTTTTTTCAATGGATCTAAGTTCCTTTGTAATTTTACAGTGTTGCTACTGCATACATTCTTTGTCTCTATTTTTGAGTACTGATAAAAAATCTTGCACAAAAAACTTACATTTTAGCTAGCAAAGGAAGCAAGCACTACTGATGTGATGGGTAATCAAGCAATAGTACTTCCACCTCATTGGGGTTCAAATTAAATGCTTGTCTAGTCAGTGCATATCGAATTGCGATTGCTAATCCAATCTACCATAACACCAAAAATATACCAAAATAATAATATTTGAGTGCATTTTTTATTCAAAAACCATCCTAAACCATTTCACTCACAAAATTGAACAGATCCAAAGAATTGTTCTTTCTACACTTTATTTGCATTTAAAATAAAAGTTTAATCGAAAAGAATCAGTGCGAGTAATGACTTCCACGATTTCCTATACAATAAAATCTCATGTTTCCTCTTTCAATTGTCCTTGTGCACAAACAACTACTTCATTGATGCGTCTTGTGCTCCCAACAAGATTTGCAAGAGTAAATCAATCTTATCTGTGCAGATTTCAATTTTCCATTCCAGTACTATTTTGCAGCATTGTTTTCTCTCATTGCAATGAAGAATGCAATACAAATTTTTTGATATGAAGTTGTTTTGATAAATTGAAGGTCATGAGTTCAATTTCAATGAGGTGCAATTCCTCTCAGTGGCAAGGGTGAGAGAGTGGAGTAGAAGAATAGTAAACAAACACTTTATAATAAATTCAAAAAAAGAATAAAGAAACATGTACCAATTGACATACCCGTACTATGAGACAAGCACCTCTCACACAACCCTTTGAAACTTGGTTGAAAGAGAAGTTAGAGATGGGAAAATCTAAACAAGTTA
The DNA here is from genome assembly GCA_007258455.2 of Sequoia sempervirens. NCBI lineage: Eukaryota > Viridiplantae > Streptophyta > Pinopsida > Cupressales > Cupressaceae > Sequoia > Sequoia sempervirens. The sequence goes on from VDFB02254392.1 coordinate 212,997, forward strand.
ATGCAGTTCACTATCTACTGACTCCAAAATTCGCATCTTAGGCATAAAACCCTACTAATGTTCTTGTTCCCTATATGCTTGTATTTGTTCTTTTTTATGTAGTTCCTCCTATCTAAAAATTGTGAATGATCTATCTATTTTCCCCCAACAACTAACCAATCAAACAAACAAATCTATATCAAGAATTGTTTTTGAGAATTTGGTTTTGGTTTTGGCTTGGCTGATTTGTTTGTTTGTTTTTCATCTCGTATCAAGAACCGTTTTTCAGAATCCGTTATCCTTCACTCCAATCTTTTCCCCCCCATTTTAGAAAATTTCCCCACCTTTTACCTCCAAGAATAGGTTGGGCCAATCTGTACGCCATCATGAGCAATGCTGAGTTGGTTTTTTAATATTGCATCCATTTTTTTTCAATATAAAGAATAGTATCCACTTGTTATTTTTTATTGTAACTAATAAGTGTTTAGTTAATAATGTTAAAAATATAAATGATTTAATTAAAATATATTTGTATTTGAAAAAATATTTTTAATCCAATGCAAATAACACATAAAAATTAATAATAAGTATATGTTTGACTTAACTATTGGATGATCATTTAAATTATTTTTACAAAAGCAACATTACTAAAACTATAAGACAAAGGAAAAAGAACTACATCCTACATAAAAATATAGTATTTACTAATATATACTAATACAAAATGTTAAAAATAATTTATATTTTAAATCTTATAAATTTAAATTCAATTAAATTATAACTAATTTAATTTTAATCTTAAAAAAAACTCAATTTAGCATTTGTTAATTTGCTTCATTCACCGAATTTTTAGTGGAAAAAAATTGCAACCATTTTATCTTAAAAATTGAAAATGTAACCTTAATATGTATAGTCAATGGTATTTTTCCAATATTTAATTTATATTAAATTAAGTCAACAAATTTAATGAATAAAATGACATTTTTGAAATATTAAATTTATTTAACTTCATCTTTGCAAAATATTAAAATATATTTTAATATAAAAATGTGTATTAAACAATCTATTCAATAAATTCATTTTTGAAATATTAAATTGATTTAACTTAATCTTTGTAAAATATTACAATATGTTTTAATATAAAAAATGTGTAGTAAACAATCTATTCAATAAATTTAATATTTCCATTTTTCATATGTATATGTATATATTTTATTGGAAGTTTTTTTAATACAAAATACAAAGTAACCTGTTTATACGAATTCCAACAAGAGCAAAAGTAGCACATGACTTCCACCTACCTATCATTTTCAATGAGCTTCAAAAACTTCGAATTCCAACAAGAGCAAAAGTAGCACATGACTTCCACCTACCTCTCATTTTCAATGAGCTTCAAAAACTTTACATAGAATATTCCTTCATTGCTTTCACTGTATAACGCCTCTCGACGTAATTACATTACACTAAGTATTTAGTTTTAATTAAATTGATTTTAAAATCTAAAAAAGCAAAAATAATCTTAAAAGCTATTATATAAGAAAAACTAAATCATTTACACTATTCAAAAATGCCTTATAAAAATAATATTATATAAAATAACCAGCAAAATAGGTGAGCAAAAATGTTATAACCCTATTATATATAATAACATATAATAATATTAGCATATTAGCTAATATAATAATATAATAAATATTATTATTAGATATTATTTCATCAATATCTAAACTAATATAATATTCATTTACAATATTGATTGAATGTTTGTTGTACAGGTGATGTTGGTAATATTGCTAATATGTAAGAAAGTCATAATGTTGTTGTAGACAACACCGGATTTTATTTTGCTCTAGTACATGCTCTTCAAAATATCAGTAACTTGCAATCTGATGAGATGCTTAGACAAGGTTTGCTGGATTATTTTCTCTTTGATGTGCAATGCCAAGCAAGGAGAGTTTGTGATAAGCTTGACCAAGGCTATGATGCAGACGATGAGGATGGAGTAGAACGTCGACATAAACATCCTCGACTCACTGCACAATTATAAGCTTGTGATGTAGACAATGAGAATGAAGTAGAACGTCGACATAAACGTCCTCGTCTCACTACATGAGCATACATAGCTCAATGGTAAATAGTTTTAGTAAGGATGTCATGTGCTATAGAAATGGATCTATCCTAGTGATTACTTCATTGATAGGATCTTCCTATGCTCCTACAAGTAGTGATGCTTACTTTTCCTTGGGTCAAAGCCTTATATCATAGGTGGGGCGATTGAAAATATTGAGAGTCCTCATTTCTAGTGTTGTTGTTGGTCTTTCAGATAGATAGATAGATGGGGTGGTTGTTGGCGAATTAGCTAATCAACTCAAACTTTCCATTTCCATAGAAAAGTCAAGACCCCACAACCAAAGGCCTATAGGGTCAAGAGTTGAGACACCAGTGAGAGAGTAGGCTTGGATGAACCCTACATTTTTAAGGGGCCCCTACTATTCTAAGGGCAAGAATGATTGTCTGATAGGACTTAGGGTAAGGTCCCCCATCCCATACACTAATCTTTTCTACCCTAGCGATGTTGTTGCTTAATTGACATTGTTGCCTCAATGAGAGATCACAAAAAAAATTGATTTCCCCCTTGGTGGGTGGTTAGAGATCATCTAAGTTATAGAAGAGTCACAAGCTCCAAAAGTGAGAACCTATCTTCTATTCCAACCATTACTTTCCTATCAGAGACCCACCCAACCATCAACATTGACAAAACCAACAACCCATAACATCATATTCACGGTAACAATTCAATACTAGTGAAAAAAACTATAACATTATTCAACCTACTCCCCTTTTCCCTCATTCTCCAAAAGTAGCACTAAAGTGTGATTGTACTTTCTATTTGATATTGGTTAATATTATCAATTCAAACCAGAATATTTATTTAATCTAAATTTATTTACATTCAATTACTTTGTATAATTAGTAAATCTAATTTAACCCTAAAATAAAAATGCATTCTCATTTGAAATCTTTAAAACACTTTTATTTTTTAAATAATCACATATTTCAAATAACCATGTACAATCATCACATCACCTTATTTTATATGCATCTACATAATGCTTATTTATCAATAAAAATAATAATAATAACAAAACAAACCAATGCATGTTTATACTTATTTTAACATCAGTTTATTAACACTTATCACAATCTTTAGCATTATTTTATTTTATAAGTATGGATATTAATACTTATTTATTAATAATAAAGTTTTTTTATACTATAGGGGTGTCCCCGCAACCTAGCCCAGCGGCCCAATAACTCTTACCTTGGGTACCTGAGGTGAGCTAGGGTGAGACTAGTCCCTTGCAGGTGAGATCCCCCGCCCACAAGAAGTCACACCTCTTAAACCTAGGAGTGGAGTCGAACCCGAGACCAATGGGGAGCAAACCCACTGCCCAAGCCAACTCTACTACCGTGTGGGCTAATAAGAAAGTTTATTTATACTTAGTCTATCAAAATAGTTTATTTTATTCCCACTCACCCTCGATAATAGTAGGTGCTATCAAGTAAAGGAGGTTGGTCTCCATATTATCAAAGGGAAACTTTATGCATTTATGCACAACCGTAAGGACGGCTTTCATAGTGCAAAGCCATGGATGACCTAACTTCACACAAATTGATCTAACTACGGGATGATGGAGAATGAGATGGAGAATGAGACATCTATATTTTACCGTGCTAGTTTTCAAAGATGTGGAACTGAGACATCACTGGTTTATTCACAGAACCGCGAGGAGCAGAACCGCGAAGTAACACAGAACCGCGAGGAGCAGAGGCGCGAGGAGCAGAGGCAGGACAGCCGGCATGGAGAATAGTGGGCAGCACATGCGCGGGGGTTTTCCAATAACGACAAGGAGGGATTTTTCAGACAAGGGGCCTTTCCAACGGAATGCCACTGACCAACCGAGGTTGTCTGCGGAGTTCTAGAAGAACCTTCGTGGGATAAAGTCTGGAACAGCAAAGGGTGCGTGGTGGGTCCTGGCAGAAGCGGGCCCGTTGGCTCTTTGCCCCTTTTTAACAGCATTTTTTTTCTCGGCAGCTAAATCAGGTGTGCCCCACCTTGTCTTCACTTTGTCTCTGTCTCTTTTTTACCTTGCATCGAAGTAACCCGCATTTTAAACAGATCTCTCAAAAACATAACAAAACCTGTAAACTTAGCTCTCAAACCAAAAACTCAAACTGGGTGTGCCCTAATGCTAAAACATGACGTGGGGGTTGAGGATCTGGTAGGCATGGAGGAGGAAATCAAAAAAAACTTTGTTACTATTATCAATAGTCCAGATCAGGTTGAAACAACAGGGAAAATGAAGTTGGAAAAACAGATCCAATGGCAACATCCAAAAGGGCACGATGGAAATGTGGAGGACCTGTTAATTTCAGGGGATGCAAATAAAGAGAATGTTGTAACTGACACTAACAGTATTTCAATCCAGTCTGAAGCAAATAGCTCAAAAACACCCAGGTCAGAAAGCGTTGAAATAACTGGAAAAAGACAAATGGGCTCACAGTGGCCTATGAATGGCATGTTAGCTCAGGGGAATTTTTTAATTCCTTTTAACTTTTCAGCGCACCTTCCGATGGAATCCTCAGCATTTGTTGGGGCAGCGAATAACATGTGGGGAACATGTGTGCTAGGCGGCCCACAAAATAACCTTTTAAGTATGGGGGAAAGGTGTGTCTTCGTAAATGCAAAACAGTACAAGGGGATTCTAAGGCGTAGGCAAACTCAAAAAGTGAAGTTGGAAAAGAGGGGCAAGCTTGCAGCAATACTACCAAGGATAGAACCTAAGAACACAACTGTTACAACAGAATTTCAGCAAGAGAAAACAGGGCAGTCTAAAGGAAAAGAAAATGTGAGTTCAATATCTCACATAGTCTCAAGAAAGCAGCAAATCGAGAGTGAAAGCATTCACGTAGGCAAGACAGTGGGGGAGGAAGTTAACTCGGATATGTACAGCCCCACCACAACGCCGCTTATGTGGTCATCTGAGTTATATGTCAATGAGCTAATGGACATGAAGAAGAGACTCCAATCCTTGGAAACAAGAGAGCTCTATGCAAGCACCAAAGTGAAAGAGGTCATAGAAGCCAATAGGCAGTTAACAAGGGAGAACAATTTGCTTAAAGAACAGATAAACAAACTGCAAATCTCTATGGCAAAAGGTGAACAAGAATTATTATCGATAAGGCAAGTTTTAGTTCAAACAGATGCAGCAAGCACAAACAAGCCAAAAGATGTAGCTGAAAACAATAACTCACAGTTAAAGGAAATGCAATCAGTAATGGACAGCATGAAATTAAAAGAGGAGCAGCTAAGGGATCAACTAGAGGAGGCCAAATCTTGGGCTCAGGTAGTAAATGGACCATCAGAATCACAAAGAGACATTATAGAACAGCAAGTTAGGAGGCAGTTAAGAGAGGAAAAGGACAAAAATGATAGGACTATGAATGTAATTGTCAAAGGGCTAAAAGACTACGGTGAGTCAGAAACTACAAGAGAGTTAGCAAGGGATTTCTTTCGAGATGAACTTCATTGGTCAGGGATTATTCTGCAGGCAAAAAGGATTGGAAAATGGATGGAAGGTGGCAAGAATAGGCACATAAGAGTTACATTGGGGAAACTTGAGGACAAAAATGTGCTATTAAGGAACAAGAGGTTCCTTAAAGGTACACAAATCTACCTTGATGAGGACCTAACCATAACTCAGCAAGAAGAAAGACGAAAAGAGTGGGAAAAGGTAAAAACAGCAAGAAGTGAAGGTAAATGGGCTTGGTTGCAAAATGGTAAGGCCCAAGTCAGTAATAGAGTCACACACCAAAAATAGGAACTCGGGGCCCCCCAGGAATATTTAACTATGGTAAGTTGGAATTGCAGAGGGTATCCATGGAGAAGAGGACCTGGTTTAGGGCCCATAGCAGCTGGAAAAGACATTATTATCCTTACTGAAACTCATGAACATGAAGGGTGTAAAATTCCAGATTTTGAAGGATATAAAAAGATCTCAATTTCGAACGAGAGAACGGAAAATGGAAAAGGTCATGGTGGAGTTGCAGTCCTAATCAAAGAATCATGGGACAAAATATAAAAGTAGAGAAAGAAGACCCAAACAAACAGTACATATGGTTAAAAATAACAGAAAATCAGACTACAATTAGATTGGCTGCTTGCTACTTCGCCCCAAAAGGCTCCAAATTTTATAAGAAAAGGAGTCTTGACCGTGAAGATCCCTTTGCCTCTCTCAAAAAAGACATTTCGGTGTTTAACACTATGGGGGAAGTTATATTAATAGGTGACTTTAATGCTAGGACAGCTAACACTCAAGCTCTTAACTTGAAAAGCAAAGATAAAGAAAAAGACGATCCGTTATGGCTGGAAGAAGAGAACCATCAACTTTGGGAATGAACCTCTCAAGATAATAATTGTAATGTCACGCACTTTGGGGCAGAATTGTTGGGCGTATGCAGTTTATTCAACTTGGTAATATGCAATGGTATGAGATCATGGCCAAGTTCGGGCAACATCACCTGTAAGACCTCAAATGGGCAAAGTGTGGTGGATTATGTCATTCTATCTCGTAACTATACAACAAGGATAAAGGAGCTAGTGATTGGTAAATGTCCAATAGAATTGAAATCAGATCACAATCCAATATATGTAAAACTTGACATCCACACAATCAAGCAGCAAGGGGAGCAAAATCTTATCAGCAAGAAGAAAACACCCCCACAGGGAAGGATTCTCATGACTCAGGAAAATCAGAAAAAATTTCAAAGATGCCCTCAAAAATCTCTTTCAAGAATCTGGAAAAAAATCATATTACATAAAGCAGCACTCAATAAACAAGAACACATTGATTCCTCTAATACACAAAGCTTTGGATGAGTGTAAGAGGAGTAAACCCAAGAGAGGAAATGCAAATACTTTTCCAGCAAACCCATGGTTCGATGAAGAGTGCAAGTTAATAAAAAGGAAGCTCCGTGAGGAGGGAATGACAATAGAAAACAAGAAAGAGTATGAAAGGGTGATACGAAGTAAAAAAGAAAAATATGTAAGTACAAGAAGATTGGAGCTGATTACCCTTGGAAAGAACAATCCCAAGAAATTTTGGAAGGAGCTACAGCAGAAAAGAAAACAAATAGAAAATAATATTACAAGCTCGCAATGGCTAGACTATGCAAAACTTCTCTATGAGCGTGAGCAGGAGAAACATAGACCTCCAATAATCAACGCAGACATTGAATTGTTCACCGTTGAAGATGTTAGTCAAGGCATAAGAAGGTTGGCAGGTGGGAAAGCACAAGATATTGATGGGCTGCAAGCAGAGCATCTAAAGTGGGGTATCGAGGTCCTTGCACCCTGTATCAGGGGCATTTTCAACAGGGTTATTCAAGAAGGCTTTCCGGAAGGATGGACCACTAGTGTTGTTATTCCCTTGCACAAAAGTGGTGACATAAATAACCCATCAAACTACCGCACTATTATGATTAATCCTCTTCTTGGAAAACTTTTTGGAAGCATGATTGAGTGTAGGATTAGCAGTTGGGCTGAACAAGAGGGAAAAAGAGCTGAGGGACAAGCTGGTTTTAGGCCCAAACATTCCACTATTGACCATGGGGTTACCCTTAGATTCTTGATTGAGAAAATTTGGGATGTTCAAGGCGATGAAGCTTATTGCTGCTTTGTTGACTTTAAAAAAGCCTTTGACACGGTGCCGCGGGGTAAGTTATGGAAGAGAATGGAGGATTTGGGAGTTCCGCATGAGCTTAGGGCGGCTGTTCATAGGCTATACGAGCAGGTCAGAGCTAAAATCAGAACCAATGATGGTATGTCAGAATCCTTTGGCAGCGATGTTGGTGTCAAGCAAGGCTGCCCGCTTTCCCCAACGTTATTTGGGCTTTACATTGATAAGTTGGAAGAATGGTTAGGCAAGGTTGGTGGGAATGGCATTCATTTGGCCAATTTTGTAATAAAATTGCTCTTATACGCTGATGATCTCATTTTAATTGCTAAAACTGCGCTTGATTTGAGAAAGCATTTGAAGGCTCTTGAAACGTTTTGTCAAGAGGTCGGGATGCAAGTGAACACTAGCAAAACCAAAATAATGATCTTCTCGCTGCGGAGGAAAAAACAGCAAATTGAATTTCTCTTTGAAAGTAGACCGTTGGAAATAGTGGAAGAGTACAAGTACCTTGGGCTTGATTTTCACAACAAACTTAGTTGGGAAACATGTAGAGCAAAAAGAATTCAGGGAGGTTGGAAAGCGCTATACTCTCTCCAAAATAGATGTAGAAATGCTGAATTATGGGATTGGAAAACTAAAAGAACGCTTTTTGGGCTTCTTGTCACTCCGGTGATTCTATATGGGTGTGAAATTTGGGGCAGCAATATGTCAGACCAGAAATGGAGACAAGTGGAAAGAATACAAAAACATCTAATTATAAGCAGCCTCAAGCTTAAGACTACAGTGCCCTATGAGATTTTATTGGCTGAGACCGGTACTTTTCCCTTGGAGGCCTCGGCGATGATTCGGTTATTAAGCTACCTAAAGAAGGTCCAGAATATGGAGAGTCATCGGTGGCCTAAGTTAATCATGAAAGAAGAGCTAACTAGAAGAAAGAACACCTGGATGAAACAAAATATCAAATGGATGAAAAAATGGGATGTTGAGATGCATGAATGCCCAAACACAAATGAAGAAATAAAAAAATATGTGAGAGAAAAATTTAAATATGCTATATGGATGAAAAAAGCAGGACGCAAAAAGGATTACTATATCAAAGAATTCAATCCCACGAGGGATCACGAAGAAAAGGCCTATATAGGCGCGAATATCAAATGGAAAGCAAAAATGTTGATTGCCCAATTGCGTACTAGTTCGCATCATCTTAGGTGCGAAACGGGCAGGTGGGTGGTTCCTAAAGAGGAGTGGGAAAATAGAAAATGTCGTTTTTGTAACATGGGTATGGTGGAGACGGAATGGCATTTCACCATGGAGTGTTCAGCGTATAAAGACATCCGGGCTAGTTATGGGGTCACCGTGCAGGTCGATAATTTAAATACTCTGTTTGAAGAATCAAGGTTAGACAAAGTTGCAAACTTCATCATCAAAATTCACTGCAGGAGGGCTGATCTTGAACGGAGTTTACAATCTGCTTAGGGCCTTTTATGGGTGGCTCTTGTGCTGGTCTTGGGTCCCTTAGGCTTCTTTGGCCTCGTGGACGTCATTAAAATTTTTCATTTCATTTCATTTCAATCCACAACTGGAGTACATTGATCATAACACCAACAAGCCAAGACGCTGCAGAAACCCCCAATATGATGATCTACATTTTGACACACGTGGATGCATTCATCTTCCCTCCATAACCTGCATGCTCCGTGAAACCCACCGCTCATGGCTGTACAATAACGGTTTCCAGAGCCGTCGTCGTAGTAGTATTCGTCCAAGGACACTTGAAATCATCAACATATTAGAAATCAGCATATAAAACAGTGTATTAATCTACTAATATTGAAGAGAAGGGAAGAATAAATATTATTATTACCATCTTCATCTTCAGAAGCAAAAGCAAAAGAGGCCGTGAGCAAAGAAGTCAAGAGAAACATATATAATATGCTCTTCGCCATGGCAGCAACTGCAAAGGTTATGTATTCGTTGAGTAAAGGATTTCCTGCTTATATACCTCACACACCAACTACTCTTCTCTGCGTGTTCCGCGCAATTTCGTTTATTTATAGTTATATTCAACCTTTATTGCCACCAGAAACCCGAATGTAAAGATTATGAAATGATTTTAAACATTAACATAAACATCGAAATTAGAGTACTTCGGTATTCTGTGAGTAAACGATTACTGCTTATATACCTCAGACGCCAACTACTCTCCTTCGTGTGTTCCGCGCAATTTTGTTTATTTATTGTTATTTTCAATCAGTCGATAATATTTATATACAAGATTATTTTTATTAGAATAAAGATCTGATCTTTCCATGAATTTAATATAAAATAAATAAAAATAATATTAGAAAAACATAAAATATTTTATACAAAGAAAAAAAAGTAAAGAATAGATTTTTTTTACAAAAAGATTTGATCCGTCATGAATCTGATATGAAATAAATAAAAATAATATTAAAAAAACATAAAACACTTTATAAAAAAAAAGCAAAGAATTTAATATTGTTTTTAATTTTCCACCATATTCAAAGTGTATAAATTATATTACTACCATACATATATTACATATTAGGGGAGAGGGGCCCATAGTGGAGCACCCTAACTTTGCCTTGGAAATTTCAAATCACTCCCAATTTTGTACAATAGTTTATTTGACAACGTGCTTCTATATTTCGTTTTAGGGCCATATCATCAATATAAAGCCACATCAACATGTTTTTTGTTTAGGTATCCAAAAAAGACCCCAAAAAAATGAGACTGATAATGGTGCACTAAGTCATGTTTTATTGGTGCGCTGGCATCACATAATTTGTCAATTTATTACACCGAGAGGCGCTACAATAACAGCAAAAACCTCCAGTCAGCAAAAACGAGTCACATTAAAATTGCTGTCCTTGCTGACTGTCACTGTCACGAAGGGAATAAAGCGAGCTGTCATGAGGAGAATAAAGCGTCCCATAAATAATCTGCCAGATATTACTGTGTAACGTCTGATTTAAGGTCTGATATTCAAATATTCGACTCAATAAAGTCTGCATGATGCCGTCCCATTCAGAAAGGAAAATATCTGACAACACCACTAAGTCTGTATGAGCTGCCTCAAAAAGAAAAGTTCAGAAAATTAATAACACCATCGATGCCAAAAATACTTTAAACACTACCATAGAAGATGCATTTCTAACATTGCCAATTTCTGAGCAGCAAGAATTCATGTGCAGCAGCGGTTCCCGAAGAGTTTGTGGTATGTTTTTCAATCTTTTATTCATGCTACTTCTTAATGATTACTTCGTAATCCTTTCTCAATAGTGAGGGAAACATTTTCCATGAGGGAGAGTCTGAGTGTCTCTATAAAAGCATGACGATTTTGGTCTTGGAGATCGACCCACAGCTGCTCTGTAAAATTCTTTTGAGCTGCTGAGTGGCACAAGAAAATAGGGGACGGTTCACTTACTTTCTTTCAGAATCGCTACAGAGAAAAACTTCGAAAACAATCAAGATATCTCCGTCCACTCAAAAGTCCTTCCAGAGTTCCAAACTTTTAAATCGCTGCCTTCAATACGATTTTTATAGGTTTCGGGCTACTTATCTACTTTGCAAATTCGTTTCGTGGCTTTCAAAACACGAAATGGACGTGTATTGTTTTACTCACGGAAAATTGCCAGACGCGGCGCAGAAAGCGCATGAAAGTAGATGCACCACCTGCTTCTCAGCAAAGAAAGATATGTACGAGTAAACTTCATATAAACAGCTGAGGAAATCGTGCAACCTCTTCTTTCCCTAAGCTAAAATTTCGCTTCAAATCTCTTCGAGTTTCTCTGTTGCATCTGCTGCATGAAAATTTGCTGCTCAATATATTGAGCTTTCTTTTAGCTTTTTGTCTCGATCTTTGGGCTTTTTAATGTTTTTCCAACTATTCTTAACATATTTATTTTGGGGATATCTTGTTTTTTTAATTATATTCCTTACTAGATATTGTTGTGTTTCTGGGAAACCAACAGGGTTTTACTCTGTTATACATGATTGTCCAGTGCCTGGTTTTGGGAAACTTACGACATAGGCTTATCAGTGCCGGTCCAATGCTGATATTGTATTTTCCTTTAATTGTTATTTTCCTTCCTTGAAAATCTTTAATTGTTATTCTAACCCTTATAAATGAGAAGTCAATTTTTTCTTAATAATTCGTTTTTAAATTAATAGTTAATAATCCAAAGGTATTATTTTCTTCAAATTATAAGAAATGTTATCAATATCTTATTCAACAAAATTTAAATGTAATATTCAACATTTTAAATTTTATTTTTATTTTAATAATTTAAAAATGAAATCTAAGTTATATATCAAATTTTAGTTTAATTTTAAAATGAATTTTAGAAATTGAAATTTAGTTTAATTTTAGAATGAATTTGTTTAGTTTAGATTTAAAATGAATTTAGTTTAATAATTTTAGAATGAAATCTAAGCTATATATCAAATTTTAATTGAATTTTAGAAATTAGAATTTAGTTTAATATTATTATGAATTTTAGAAATTAGAATTTGTATATTGTTAATATTAAAATGAGCGAAGAAACAAAATAGAAACATAAAAATTAAGAAACATGAAACAAGACACAAATTTTATAGTGGTTCAACAATTGCCTACATCCACTTTCAATAGCAAGGGAAATCTCTTTATTAATTATGAATTTCAATACTATTCACACAACAACAGTATTTATAAAATGGTCTCCACTTCAATAATGGAAAAATCTATCTGTGAGAGAAACTTGCTAATCTAGACAAAAGGCATCCTTATTGAATTTGTTTGAGAATCTTGCCAATTTGAGCTTCACCAAACCCAACAATCTCCCACTTGAAGACCAAATTGCTACTCAGAGATCTCCCCCACTACAGGTATTTACATCATAACTATACCTTGAGAAGATTTTAATTTAACTAGAATCAGTTCAAGCACACTTCGAATGAGTGTTCGCCAAATCAAATGAGAGTAAAAAATATCTTCAAATACTACACTTGCAAACATAAGCTTATTTTCCTGCTCATGCGACCACTCCCACTCAAACCAATGCAAGCACCACATAAGGAATGATGCTTTTTCATATTTATTGGCATGCTCATACACCTCCACCTTGGCAGACACATCCCACAAAACTTTTTTGATAGTCAAGAGGGAAACAACAAAAGTATCACTAAAATTTATCAACATGTAACCGTTGTCACTGTCATCCCCATCAAACTCCTCTATCTTTTTCTTCATTCTCCAATGGTGCAGGAGCACTTGTCAAGGTGCTAAGGTGCAAGCATATTTTGAAGTCTTGTTTTAAAAATCATTTCATTTTGTTGTGTAAGGTCTTTTAACACCATTTAGATTGTGTTTGAGGACCTTTTGCTTCTTTGGTTAGAAGATGAATAAGTTGGGAATCTTTTTTGTGGTGGATTCCTAAGTTTTTGTAAAAATTGGAAAACACATTGTGTTTTACATCATGATGCTTTTGACCAATCTTAGGCTTGGAGAAGGAAACCTAACCATTTCCAAAGCTTTGTAAAAGTGATTTCTCAACCCTTGAGGAGGTTAGAGGATTTTTGAGTGTGGCAGTTTCTTGAGAACAAGAAGAAACAATGATTTTTATGTGTAAAAAAAATTTGATTTTCTATTCTTGGCTGCGTGCCTGCTGCTAAATGGATTAGACAAGGCATTTAGTTGATTTTTTAGCATGTAGAGAATCCTTCTAAAGCTTTGTATTGGCATTTTTAGACAACTTTTCTATCGCTTTCTTTCATTTTGTAAATTTTGTGTCTTTTGCTTTAGTTCTGTTTTGACTGGTAAATTCCAAAAAATGGAGTTTTAGTTTGTTTCCTATCCGTACCAGGAAGTATGGGCATTGTGGAAACAAGGAAAAACTCCATCCTTGTAAATAATGTAAATATAAGGGTCTTTGTGAGTACTAGAAGCATGGTTATAACCTTTTCCTAAGCAAGCTTGTGATGCCCGGTTTGGAAAAGGTGGTTGGAAATCAGACCTAACGTGGCAGGGGTGATAAGTATTTGTTGATGCAACATGTGCATTAATTGCAGGAGCCCTCATCAAGGTTGGCAAGAAGGCAGAACCTTTGTTTGTTCATCTGGAGGCTAGAAGTTACAAATTGTCCAAGAAAAGACCTTAGAAACCCTAGTTTCTTGTATAAATCAATGTGTTGCCTGTGTACGGCCAGAGAGGGGCCCAAACCTTGAAAATCCTTTAGTGTTTGGAATTTGAGACAAGGTGTCTGAAGGGGGTTTGTCCTTACCAGTTGCAGGAGAGTTCTAATCATTTTTCTTATGCAAGGAGGCCTAAAAGGGGCTCAGCCCTAGTAGCCCTTCCCAAACCCTAAACTAGGGTTTAATGAAAATGATAGAAGCAAGAAGATCTATGCTTGGACAGGAACCTACCCTAGACTGTCTTGAAGCTTTGAAAACCTATGCACATCCCTGAAACAAGGTTAGGAAGAATTTGGAGATTAACTGGTTTTTAAGCTGATTAAGGGCTAGTTGGTGAATGTGAGGAAAATCACCAAGAATTGCTTGGTAGCAACAAATTAGAGATGGTAGCAGGGTTGGAAAAGAACCAGGGGTACCTAAACTAGCAGAGGACCTATAGGTTGAATGGTGGATGAAGTGACACCTTAGGAGTTCTCAAGGAAAGGACTCAGAGCATTGAGATTGTGATTATCTCAATCCAACCCTGTCTCTGTCAGATTGGTATCAGAGCACAGCTAAAGATTTGGGAAAGTAGCTTATATGTCAGAATTTGAGTCAAGTGAAACGCCCAACATGGTGACAAATGCACAGTTAGCCAAGATGGTTGAAGAACAAGAAGAGGACAACAAGTCCCTAAAAGAAAGAATAGAGCAATTGGAGAAGGCATTGAACAATGCAAGGTTGGAACGTAAAGTGCCAAAAGAAGAAGAGGTTGCAGAGGAAGACAAGGTCCCTGAACCTGACCCTGTTCTAGAGGAGGAGCCTTTCTTGAAGGCATTAAAAGCCCTAAGTGGAAAAGGACTTGAGGGCATACCACTATTCCATGGAAAGATGGATCTTGATTTGGTCATGGAATGGATAGATGGAATGGAGAACCACTTTGAGTGTGATGGAGTCACTGAAGCACAAAAAGTGAAGGTTACAAAATCAAGGTTGAGAGGATCAGCCTTGACATGGTGGAAATTTGTTTAGACTGTGAGGGAGAAAGAAGGCAAGCAACCCATATCAACCTGGAAAGGAATGGTTGCTAAGGTAAAGGAAGCCTATATGCCAGATGATTATGAGATCCAACTTCACAAGAAGAGGCAAAGTTTAAGGCAGAAAGATCAAGATGTCAACACCTATACCGAAGAGTTTCAGAAGCTTTGCTTGAGATCAAATGTGGCAGAAGATGAGAGCCTAAAAGTGGCTAGGTACCTTAATGGTTTGAAGTGGAACATTCAAGAAGAGATGGCTTTACTCAACCCCAAGACAGTCCACCAATGCTACCAGCTAGCTATAAAGATTGAAGAGAGGAATAAAAGGAAGCATGATTAGTTCTCTAAGGGCAGAGGCAAAGGCAGAGATCAAAGAGGACAACGTGGAGGTTACCAAGGTAGATGTAATGATCAAAGGAACCAAGGAGAATCTAAGCTTACTGAGCATGGAGGTGAAACATCATCAAGAGGAGGATTTAATAGAGGAAGAGGACCGCAAGGAGGTTCAAACAGAGGAAGAGTAGGTAGAAGTAACTCTTACTTTGCCACCATGAAATGATATCACTGTAATCAGCTAGGTCATCTAGCTTATAGGTGCCCGGAGAAAGCTTCTTCATCTAGCAATGAGAAGAGAGTGGCCTATGCACAAGAGGACACCATGAGTGTCAAATCACCTGAGATCAGTCATATAGAATTAGAAGTAGGAGAAAATTTGATGTTTAATAGAGTGCTGATTAGACAACCGGTCAAGGAAGAACCCAAGCAAAGGAGAGCTTTGTTTAGAGCAAGGTGCAAGATATTGGGAAAGGTATGCAAGGTCATAGTAGATTCTGGTTCTATAGATAATATCATCTCTGAGGAGGTAGTAACTAAGTTAAAATTGTAGAAGGTACCTCATACCAATCCCTACAAGGTCACATGGCTGAATAAAGGGCAGAGTGTTCTAGTGAATGAGCAGGTTACAGTGGAATTCTCAATTGGAGGCTACAAGGACAAGTTGGTTTGTGATGTACTACCCATGGATGCATGCCATCTTCTTCTTGGCAGGCCATGGCAATATGATAGAGGTGCTATATACCATGGGAAGGAGAACACCATTGAATTCAAGAAGGATGGAAGAACCTTCAAGTTGCAGTCATTGACTGAGGATGATGAGGGGCAGTCGAAGGTTCCTAACATTATGTTGAGCAGTGGCAAGGAGTTCATCAAGGATCTACACCAAGGGAATGAAGGTTATGTGGTTGTTATGTAGTCCAAAGAGGAAGAAAAGGCTAAGAAGATAGTCATACTTGAAACAGTTAAAAGGTTGCTAGAAAAGTACAAGAGCATAGTGAGTGATGGAACACTTGCAACTCTAGCTCCAAAGAGAGCAATAAGTCACCAAATTGACGTTATACTTGGAGCTTCATTACCTAACAAATCAGCATACAAACTCACACCAGATCAGAATCTTGAAGTGGCTAGACAAGTGAAGGAGTTGTTGGATCAAGGCTTGATTCAAAAGAGTATTAGTCCTTGTGCAGTCCCAGTTGTTTTAGCAACAAAGAAAGGAGGTAAGTGGAGACTTTGTACTGATTCTAGAGCAATTAATAGGATCACCATTAGGTATAGATTCCCAATACCTAGAATTGAAGATTTAATGGATTGCCTTGGAGGAGCACAGTATTACACCAAGTTAGATCTTAAGAGCGGGTATCATCAAATCAAAATTAAGGTGATGAATGGAAGACAACTTTTAAGATAAATGATGGTTTGTATGAGTGGAAAGTGATGCCATTTGGCCTCTCAAATGACCCTAGCACATTCATGAGACTAATGAATGAGGTGCTTAAGGATTTCACAGGGATTTTTGTGCTAGTCTACTTGGATGACATACTGATTTTTAGTAAGACAGCAGAAGAACATTTGAAGCATGTGGAGATGGTTCTTAAAAGGTTGCAAGAAGAACAGTTAGCAATCAACCTTGAGAAGTGTGAGTTCTTCAAACAAGAACTTGTGTATCTAGGCTTTGTAGCATCCCAAGGAACCCTGAAGATGGATCCAAGCAAGGTGGAAGGCATCCTAAACTGGCCTACACCAACCACAGCAACAAAGGTAAGAAGTTTTCATGGTTTAGCTCAATTTTATAGAAAATTCATCAGGAATTTTAGTGGTATATGTGCACCAGTCCTAGATACTATTAAAGGTGGTCTAAAAACAAAGTTTAAATGGACACAAGAAGTTGATAAAGGGTTTGAAAAGCTGAAACAAGAGGTAGCAACCCAATCTATACTTTTGTTGCCTAGTTTTGATAAGTTATTCACAATTGAGTGTGATGCAAGTGGAGTAGTAGTAGGAGGAGTACTTAGTCAAGAAGGTAGGCTAGTAGCTTTCTTTAGTGAAAAACTCAATGAAACCAAGCAAAAATACTCTACCTATGATCTGGAACTTTATGCTTTGGTGCAGTCCCTTAGGAAATGGAGGCATTATTTATTGCCCAAAGAGTTTGTGGTCTTCACAGATAACCAGGCACTCAGTTACATCAACACCCAAGAGAAGTTAACTAATAGACATTTGAAATGGATGGAGTACATCCAAGCCTTTACATTTACCATTAAGCACAAGAAGGGACAACAAAACAAAGTAGCAGATGCATTAAGCAGGAGAATGTTGATAGTGCAAGAAATATAGCTGAAAAGCATTGGATTGGAGAGTTTCAAAGACCTCTATGGTGAGGATGAAGATTTCTCAGAAGCCTACAAGGTATGTTTACATTTTGAAAACCACTTTCATAGTCAATATGCTAAGTATACTCTGCAAAATGGATTGTTATTTAAGGATAATCTGTTATGTGTCCCAAGAGGATCAATGAGGGAAAATCTGATCCAAGAGAAACACAATGGCAATCTTAGTGGGCATTTTGGAATAAATAAGACTTTAGAGCTAGTACAAAGATTCTACTACTGGCATAAGTTGGCAAGAGATGTTAGGAAATATGTGGAGCAGTGTGTAGTTTGCATGAAAGCCAAAGGGGGAGTCAGCAATTCTGGTTTGTATAAGCCCTTGCCTATTCCTAACAGACCATGGGAGTGTGTGAGCATGGATTTTGTGGTAGGTCTTCCTAAGACCAAAACTAGTTTTGACAGTGTTTTTGTAGTTGTGGACAAATTTAGCAAGATGAGTCACTTTATCCCTTGCAAAACCACCCATGATGCAAGTTACGTAGCTCATCTATTTTTCAGGGAAGTTGTAAGAATCCATGGATTGCCATTGAGCATTGTATTAGACAGGGATGTGAAATTCATGAGCCATTTTTGGAAAACACTATGGAGCAGATTGGGAACAAATTTGTCATTTGGATTAGCTTACCATCCTCAGACCAATGGTCAAACAGAGGTGGTTAATAGAGTGCTAGGTAATCTATTAAGGTGCTTGACTAAAGAATATGGACAGACCTGGGATATGGTGATTTCTCAAGCTGAGTATGCTTATAATGACAGTATAAACAGAACTACAGGGAAAAGTCCATTTGAAGTGGTGTATGGGATGCACCCAAGAGGCATTTGTGAACTTAGAGACCTTGGATCTCAGGAGAATAGGAGTGGACATGCAGAATATTTCACTCAGACCATGAAGGAGATTCATGAGCAGGTTAAGAAGACAATTACAGCAGCAACACAAAAATTGAAAGATAAAGTTGATGAGTCAAGGAGAGATGTGCAGTTTACAGTAGGTGACTATGTTATGGTCAATCTTAACAAATCAAGGATGTAAAAGGGAATGTCAACCAAAATGCAGATGAAAAGAATAGGACCATGCAAGGTGTTAGCTAAGTATGGGAAGAATGCATACAAGATAGAATTGCAATCTGATTTGGGCATATCTCCAGTCTTTAATGTTGTTGATTTGATCAGGTACAAGGGAACAGTCAGTGATGAAGTTTAGAACAGTCAAGAAATCTTTAAGGATATCAGTAATATACCCCTTCCAAATCAAGAGAAACTTCAGGCAGAGAAGATCTTGGAATCCAGGGTGAAGAAAGCTACAAGACACAAGGCATACATGGAGCACCTTGTCAAGTGGAGGAACAAACATGAATCAGAGGCCACCTGAGTTGAGGAAGATGATTTTAAGAGGCTAGGCATTGATCTATCATTGATACCACCTCAAGTTCCTTGATCTTTGTGCTGAGAGGACGAGAATGGTGCAGGAGCACCTGCCAAGGTGCCAAGGTGCAAGCATATTTTGAAGTCTTGTTTTAAAAACCATTTCATTTTGTTGTGTAAGGTCTTTTAACACCATTTATATTGTGTTTGAGGACCTTTTTCTTCTTTTTTTAGAAGATGAATAATTTGGGGATCTTTTTTGTGGTGGATTCCTAAGTTTTTGTAAAAATTGGAAAACACACTGTGTTTTACATCATGATGTTTTTGACTGATCTTAGGCTTGGAGAAGGAAACCTAACCATCTCCAAAGCTTTGTAAAATTGATTTCTCTACCCTTGAGGAGGTTAGAGGATTTTTGAGCGTGGCAGTTTCATGAGAACAAGAAGAAACAATGATTTTTGTGTGTAAAAAAATTTTGATTTTCTGTTCTTGGCTGCGTGCCTGCTACTAAATGGATTAGACAAGGCATTTAGTTGATTTTTTAGCATGTAGAGAATCCTTCTAAAGCTTTTTATTGGAATTTTTAGACAACTTTTCTATCACTTTCTTTCATTTTGTAAATTTTGTGTCTTTTGCTTTAGTTCTATTTTGACTGGTAAATTCCAAAAAATGGAGTTTTAGTTTGTTTCCTGTTTGTACCAGGAAGTGTGTGGGATTGACTTGTCTACTAGTTGAGATATGAACCAATGGATGGACTAGAGCCTTCCTTGCAGGGCTCTCAACTGTTTCAATGTCTTAGGTGCCTCCATCTCAAGGATTGCCTTTACTTTAGCGGGATCTATTTCAATCCCTCTCATGGAAACGATGTATCCCAATAGCTTCCTTGAATGTATGTCGAAGACACACTTCTTTGGATTAAGGCGGACCTTGTATTCCTCAAGTCTGTCAAAGATGGCACTCAACGTTGCTATGTGGTCCCTTCTCTTTCTAGATTTTTCCAATATGTCATCGAAATAATCCTCCACAGTCTTATGGATCATGTCATGAAATATCAATGTCATGGCCCTCTGATATGCTGCTCTGGCATTCTTTAGTCCAAACGACATCATGTTCCAGCAATATGTCCCCCATGGAAAAGTAAAAGTCATTTTGTGTTGGTCTTCTTTGGCTATCATGATTTGGTTATACCCAGAGAATCCGTCCATCAGTGAAAGCATCTCATGTCCCGTGATCATATCTACAATCATATCAATGTTAGGAAGCAGGAAGTCATCTTTGGGACATGCCTATTTTAGGTCTCTAAAATTTGTGCATATACAGATGCCCCCATTAGGCTTTGAAATAGGTAACAAATTTGATACCCACTCTCGATAGTCGATTGGTCGTATGAACCCTATATCAAGTAACTTCTTGAATTCCATCTTAACCAACAAGGCTATTTGGGGATGCTTTTTTTTTGAGATTTTGTCTGGCAGGCTTTGCTTCAAGGTAAACTGCTAGATGGTGTACCATAATCTTCGGATCAAGCCCGGGCATGTCGACATAGCTCCATGCAAAGTTGACCTTTCTCTCCCTTAAGAAGGTAGCTAGGAGCTCTTGTTATTCTGACATTAATGATTCAACATAAAATGTGATATGCAAAGTTTCCTCTGTTCCCATGTTGACTAGGCTACACTTCTTGGCTAGAACCGCTGACTCTTCCTGATGTAGAGCACTAAGAGGAAGATTGAATCCTTCATCCTTAGGAACCTCAGAGAGGTTTTCACCATCGGATACATCCTTTATTTTTACTATTTTTTGGTCAGAGAGTGCCACAATGTGGTTTTCACTCAAATACCTTGAGATTATTCTCAAATTTTGGCTTTTGCAACTAAAGGATTCAATCATCTCCCTATAGTAAGCTTGTGTGTCCAGAATGATATCAAATCCAACCTTATGATCTCCATGTGGTACTATGTTCCGTAGTCCCATGAATTCTGAGAGTGCCTCATCATTTTTGAAGTGTCCAAAATTGGCGGTCCTCGTTGGTTGTAATCAATGAGCTGGGGGTAGACTAGGTTTATTTCATGGGTTTTGGTCTCAAAAGAAAAGGTACTAATCATGAGTAGGAAGGTGTCTTCAAAAATCATGGGAAAAACAGTTATGTGGTCCTCGTCACTACTACACACATCAGTTATGTCAAAGGTGAAGCTGTCTAAAGGCAGACCTATGGATACAGGTAATTGAAGGGCGGTTGCAAATTGTTGAGGAGTTTTGACCTTCTTAACCGAGGCACTTTTTCCAAGTATGGTCACCTTTGAAGGAGTACATCTAAGACCAAGATTTCTCATACGCGTATCTGGAATGAGGGGTACTAGAAGTTCGTTGTCATTTTGTCCAAGCTTTTTGTTTCTGTCATAGCCCATGGCAAGCATTATTTGTAAGCCTTTATTGCTTTCATCCATAAGTAGATCAGTTGTTGGTCCGTTGTCTTGGTACAGGAGGTTTGATGGGTCCTCTTCTATTACTTCTCAACCTAGGTCTCACCAACTTTTGAAGCTAGAGGAGCCTGTTGTGAATTTTTGGGATGAGGAAGCATTATTTGTCAGTGGTTGTCCTCGTGACCTAGGAGATTGTGGTAACTCTCCCACCACAAAATCGTTTTTTGGAATTACATATTCCCCACACCCATTGTCTTGAATAATGACCTTGATATTGGAGATGGCAGGTGTCTTTGTCATAGAAGTGGAGGCGAGAGTAGCTAGTTCAATGTATGGAGTTGAGAGGCCCTCGTCGTTCTTAGGTACTTGGGGGATTTTGTAATACTTTGCTTCCATATTTTTGCAAAAGTAAAAGGGTTTAGGATCCCCATGGACCATGACCTCTTGGCCTTGGTATGGAAACTTTACACACTGGTGGAAGGTGGAAGTGATGGCTTGCATCCCATGAATCTAGGGATGCCCCAGGAGAATATTGTAAGGCAATTCTAGGTTGAGAACTTGACATGTTCTTTCCATGATGGTCGTCCCTCCTTGAATAGGGAGTTGGATTGTGCGCTAAGACACTCTTTCTTGATCATCATAGGCTCTTATGGTTATGTCTTTTCCTTTTTCAACATCTTCAGAGAAGCCCAATATTTTTATTAATTTAAGGGTGCATATGTTCAACCCTGCACCTCCATCTACCAGGACCTTCTTGACCTTGTTTTTATGGATGTAAACCTCAAGATGAAGTGCACGATTGTGAGATGGTTGTGACAGGAGATCCTATTTTAAAAATGTTAGGAGGTGAGGTGTAGTGAGGTGTTCGACCATAGCTTGGAAATGATCCGCATCAAGATTAGTGGGGACAGAAGATGAGGCCAAGGCTTCTTCAAGGATCTTTTTTTGGGCTGGTGAGATTTTCAACAATTCCATGATGGAGATTTGTGCTAGGGTTATTTTTAATTGGTCGAGGACATTATAGCCACTAGGAATGGACCTTGGGTTGGAAGTGGGTGCTCTAGGAGGCTGAGATGACCCTGTGATGGTGAGTTTTCTGCCTCTTGTAGTGACTCCACAATCAACTTGGTCTCCTTTGATGGTGATAACAGTCTCTTCATGATGTATTCAGTTGATTCCCCAAGGGCCGTGTACTTCCGCTTGGGGGAGTTTTTGTTTCGCTGGGGTGGTCCCGTTTGATTGTTCAAATTGTTGATTGTTTGATTGTTTGGCTGCTAAGTCACAGTGTTAGCTTGTTGATTGTTCTAATTTTTGGCTTGTGGTTGTTGAGGTGCTAGTGTGTTTTGTTGAGGTGCACTAATGACAACTTTGGTGTCAACTACACCATCGTTGGTAATGTTTCTATTTTTCACCCATGTGTGAGGTTTGTTGTTATAGCTAGTGGATGGGCAAATTTCTTGATAAGAAGGAGCTCCCCCTTATGAAACGAGGGCTCGTTTAATATTGAGTGCCTTGGGGATCAACTAATCGTAGGTTGTGATGCATTGCATCTTGAGATGGAAGGACAAGAGTCTATCAAGATTTGCGATGATGGTACACACTTGTTGTTCCTTGGGCATGGTCCATTTGCTTATGTTGGCTTTTGATTGCCATCATTGCAAGAATGAAGCAAAAGTTGTTGGAATTTGTGCCTCAATTCTTATTGACATGAAACTACTTGAAAGCAAAATCAGTGTGACATCATGGATGTCTAGCCGACTAACTGTTCTGAGGCTCTTAAAATGTTCCTATCACTATGACAGGGTTGATGTCTGGCTGACAAGTCTATCATTGTGACCTTGCATGTTTGCTATGACCTTTTGGTGAGTGGTAATCTTCTAGCAATAGAGTGATCTTCTTAGGCGTCGGGGAGACTTGGCTGAAGCGTCTACAATCGGTATGAGGTCTAACTGACTTCGATTGTCTCACCGACAGTATATGGTTTATCGGTGAGATAAGGGTTTCGTCAAGATGTCTTCGTGAACTTGAAATATCTCACCTACACCATTTTGCATATGGTGATCGACATAACCTGTTGTTTCAGTATGTGTCTCCACGAGTATGAAAGGTCTCGCCGACTGGGATGTAAAGTTATCGAGGTAACATGTGGTCATGGGGAGATGTCTCAATGATGTAGCTTGGTCATGCTGATAGGAATGTTCTCATGATGTCTTTGCGGTAACAAAAGACTTCATTGAGAATTCTTGGTGACTCGGGTAAGTCACACCGATGGTCTTCAATAAGACTTGGGGTGCTCAGAGAAAGGTCACAGCAAAACACTCGAGTCTTGCCAACAGTGTCATTCAGTGTAAGTTGTGTCTTGCGGTATGATGTCTCACCAAAACCATGGGGTCTTGCCGATAGAAGTTTGGCTTCGATGTAGCATGTTGTGGTTGATGGGAAGTCTTGGCGAGAACATAGTGTCTTGCTGATAGTTTATCTTATCGATGTGACTTCAGACTTCGATATGAGTCTCTTCAAAATGTGATTGTTACACCGAATGGAAATCACTTGTCGGTATGACTCGAAGACTTTGATAAGAGGTCTTGATGAGTGTGGTATGTCTTGACGATGGTCTCTCTAAGTTTGCTATGACTTATGGTTTTTGATATGAGTCTTGTCGAATGAGAAACCTCTTGCCGACTGTTGGGGAGCCGATATCGATAGCAAATTCTTTGTGGCATCGGAGAGACACTGTTAGTGTCTCATTGATATGCCAACAAAGTTGAATGCCATTGACCGTGTGATCATCCTGTGTGGCATCCTTCTAGACCAATCAGAGGAAGCAGTTTTCAAACTGATGTTGATTGTTTTTTGTAACAATTACAACGTTGGAAAAAATAGCATGCAGGGAAAAATTAGGGCTCGAATGGAAACCATCTATGGTTGGCAATGGAAAATAAGGATGTACAGTAGGAAAAATCAGAATGTGTTAAATAAAGGAAAATTGATTCTAATTAGGAACAGAATGAGTGAATCAAGTTGTAGGGAAAGAACATTTCTGTAACTAGTTGAACAGTGAGAATAAGCTACTGTGACTAACACCAAAAAGATGTCTTTCTGATTGTATGTAATTTTTGTTACTATAATACAAAGAGATGCAGCTTGGTGTGGTGGGTTTTTTCCCGAAAGGGTTTCCCACGTAAAATCTGTTGTTTGAGTTGTCTTTGTGTATTTTCTCTATCTCTATTATTCCTTCATGTGTGTCTTAACTGGATTGTAGTTAGAAAATTAAAAGTACTATCTGCTTACTCCCTTATGGTTTTGACGTTAGGAAAGTTGTTTCTGCACCTCTGCTTTCCTTACAAGTGGTATCAGAGCCTGGCCAATTGTGTTGTCCTTGTGAGTGGGTTGGGTTTTTTGTGTTAAATCCTTTTTAGTGGGAGTCTGGTAGAGGTCTGTTAATTTAATTGTAGATTGAGATGGTGAGCAAATTCAGAAGGATGGAAATAGAGAAATTCAATGCAAGTAATTTTGAGCTGTGGAAACTCAAAATGGAAGATATGTTAGTTGATCGAGATCTTTGGACTGTTGTGTCTGGAACAATGCCTCAAGGCATGAAGCAAGAGGATTGGGACCTAGCAGATAGAAAGTCTAAGGGGCTGATAAGGCTCTGTTTGGCAGACTCTGTTCTTCTGAACGTGCATGAAGAAAAGACTGCCTTTTCCTTGTGGAAAAGACTAGCATCCATTTATCAGGGCAAGTCCTTGGTGAACAAGTTGTTCTTGAGGAAGAAGTTGTACTCTTTGAGGACGCAGGAAGGAGGGTCTGTTGCTAATCACTTAAATGCTTTCAACACGTTGATTGCTCAGTTGACATATGTTGGTGTAAAGATTGAAGATGAAGATCATTGCATGTTGTTGTTGTGTTCTCTACCTAATTCTTGGGATCATTTGGTGATGGATATAGGGAGTACATCATCCACATTCAAAATGGAAGATGTTGTTGCTTCTCTATTATTAGAAGAAATGAGAAGAAAATCTTCTGAGATGGCAAAGGAGGCTCTGGTTGTCAAAGGTAGACCAAAGGAGAAAGGCAAGAAGAAGGACAAGAAGTCCAAATCAAAATCAGAAGGGAGATCAAAGTCTCCTGGCAAGAAGTCAAAGGTGAAGTGTTGGAACTGTGGGCAACCTGGTCATGTCCGAAAGGATTGCAAGGAGGAGAAAAAGAAGAAGAACTCTTCTAAAAATGATTCTTCTCATAGTGATGCAGACGCCTTCATTGCAGCTTTGGCTACACGGGCATCAGATGATGTCTGGCTGATTGATTCTGGAGCATCTTTCCACATGACATCTCATAGAGAATGGTTCACAAAGTATGAAGAATACAATGGTGAAAAGGTGTACTTGGCAAGTGATTCATCTTTGGAAATTGTTGTTCGTGGAAGAGTCAGAATTCAATTCCCTGATGGAAGAGTGAAGGGAATCAATGATGTGATGCATATACCAGGTTTGGATCAAAATCTACTTTCTATAAGTAAGCTGAATGATATCGGAGTGTAGGTCACGTTCTCTGGAAATGGCTGCAAGATGACTAGAGACTCTATGGTACTGGCTAGGGGTGCTCAAATTGGTACTCTGTACAAGCTGGATGCACAAGCTATTCAATGCAATAGTGTCTCTGCAAAGTCACTTAAGGCTACTCATGAAGAAAAGAAGGAAAATGTTCTTGATGGTGTAAACTCCAGGAGTTTAAACTTCCAGCAGAGAAGACTATGCTCTGGCATCATAGGCTTGGCCACATTGGTGAAAAAGGTTTAAAAACCTTAAAAAATAAAAACCTGGTAGAAGGGCTTGAAGATTGTAACCTTGAATTTGATTTCTGTGAACATTGCATATATGGAAAGCAGCACCATGTTTCATTTTATTCCAGTCCTCACAAAACTTCTAGTTTACTTGATTATATACATTATGATGTGTTTGGTCATGTGAATGTTCCTTCTCTGTCTAAATCAAGATACTATGTGTCGTTTATTGATGATTATTCAAGAAGAGAATTTGTATATTTTTGAAAAGTAAATGAAGTGTACAGTTAGTTTAAGGAATTTAAAAACCTTGTAGAAAATAAAACTGGTAGAAAAATAAAATGTTTAAGGATTGACAATGGCAATGAGTTATGTTCAGATGAATTTGAAAGGTACTGTAAAGATCATGGGATCAAAAGACACAATACTACACCTTACACTCCACAACAAAATGGAGTTGTTGAAAGGTTCAACAGACAATAATGGAAAGACCAAGTATGCTGAGTAGTGCTGGCTTGGAGGAGAAATTCGGGCTAAAGCAGTCTCTACAACATGTTACTTGGTAAATCTCTCCTAACTCTGCTCTTGTTGAGAAGACACCTTTGGAAGCATGGTCTGAAAGAAGCCCTCTCTGAGACATATTTGTGTCTTTGGCTATGAGGCATATGCATATGTGCCATTTGAAAAAAGATCCAAGCTAGAAAACAAAGATGTAAAGTGTATATTTATAGGCTATAGTGTTGGCATAAAAGGATACAAGCTTTGGAATCCTGAGACTGAGAAGGTTTTGCATAGTAGAAGCATTATCTTTTGTGAGCTGAAACCTTCTACCTTGGATTTGCAGTCAGAGAAGAAATTATAAAATGAAAAGGATGTAGCAGCAATTCCTCAGACACTAGATAAGGAGGAATTGAAAAATCAAAATGTACCTAATACTGAGGAGAGCTCAAGCAGTTCTGAAAGTTCTGAAGATGATGAAGAACCACCTCAGCCTCAGCCTATGAGGAGGTCAACTCGTGAAAGAAAGCAACCTGAAAGGTATGGTTTTTCTTTAATTGAGTCTACTTGTGCCTATGCTTTAATTTCTAGCACTGATGAACCTAGGACTATGAAAGAGGCATTTAAAATGTCTGATTCAAACTCTTGGTTGGAAGCCATGAACGAAGAGATGGCATCATTAGACAAGAATGATACCTGGAGTTTGGTGCCATTGCCTAATGACAAAAAAGTTGTGGGCTGCATATGGGTCTTTAAAAAGAAAATAGGTTTGGACGGCAGTGTAGAAAAATATAAATCAAGGCTGATTGCGAAAGGGTATTCCCAGGTAGAGGGAATTGACTATGGAGAAATATTTTCTCCTGTAGCTAAGCTGGCATCTATTAGATTTCTTTTGTCACTTGCATCAGCATATGATTTAGAGATTGAATAGATGGATGTGAAAACGACGTTTCTTCATGGTGATCTTGAAGAAGAAATTTATATGTCCCAGCTGGAGCACTTTGTGGTAAAAGGTAAAGAAAGACTGGTTTGCAAGTTGAAGAAATCTTTGTATTGTTTAAAACAAATCTAGAATGTGGTACCAAAATTTTGACATGTTTGTTTTGTCATTGGGATTTGTAAGATCAAAATATGATCATTGTGTGTATTACAAAGTTGAAAGTGATCAAATACTTATTATTGCTCTCTATGTTGATGATATGTTGTTCATAGGCAATAGTAAGCTAATGATTTCTGATCTTAAGTCTCAGTTGTCTGCAAAGTTTGAAATGAAAGATCTTGGTGCAGTAGGTATATTCTGGGAATGGAAATAACTAGGGATTGAAGAATAGAAAACTTTGGCTCAGTCAAAGTAAGTATATCATGACTATTCTAGAGAGATTTTGTATGACTGATGCAAACAACTAGTTGTTCCAGTTACATAGGGAACAAAGCTATCTATTGAAGATTGTCCAAAATCTTCCTCGAGATGGACATGACCAAAGGTGCCTTTATGCAAGTGTAGTTGGCGCCTTATGTATGCAATGGTCTATACAAGGCTAGACATCCCAAGCAATGGGAGTTCTTAGTCACTTTATGGCTAATCCCGAAGAACACATTGGGATGCATGTGAAGAGAGTGTTTAGATATCTAAAGGGCACTTTATACTATGCTTTGTGTTACCATGGTAACTTGGTTAAATCACGTAGAACTCTCAAGATTTGATCAAAGGTGGTACATCGACAACGTAAGATCCTACTAGTGGATATATTTTCATGATGAATAGTGGTGTAGTGAGTTGGATGAGCGCGCAGGCAGTAGTCGCTTTGTCCACTACAGAGGCAGAATACATGGCAGCAACACATGCCCCAGAAGAATAAATTTGGTTAAAACATTTTTGTTCTAACATTGGTTTTGATGCAGAGAAGATTACTATCTACTATGACAGTCAGAGTGCTATATGTTTGGCAAAGAATCCTACTTTCCATGCCAAGATGAAACATATAGATGTACAATATCACTTTGTATGAGATATGGTGGAGGATGGGAAGGTCTCTATGGAGAAAGTGGATACTCTGGAGAATGTTGCAGATGCATTGACGAAGCCTATGAGCACAGACAAGTTCAGGTGGTGTGCTAGTTCGATGGGCCTCTTGGCCCATGATTTTTGGTAGTTTTATTATGTCTTGGAGGTGTCAGTAAGATCTTCATCAAGTGGGAGCTTGTTGGAATATGTGCCTCAATTCTTACTGACATGAAACTCCTTGAAAGCAAAGTTGGTGTGACATCATGGATGTCTGGCCGACTAACTATTTTGAGGCTCTTAAAATGTTCCTATTGCTATGACAGGGATGATGTCTGGCCGACAAGTCTATCGCTGTGACCTTGCGTGTTTGCTATGACCTTTTGGCAAGTGGTAATCTTCTAGCAACAAAGTGATTTTATCGGGCGTCGGGGAGACTTGGCTGAAGCGTCTACAATCGGTATGAGGTCTCACCGACCTAGATTGTCTCGCCAACAGTATATGGTTTATTGGTGAGATAAGGGTTTCGTCAAGATGTCTTCGTGAACTTGAAATATCTCACCTACACCTTTTTGCATATGGTCATCGACGTAACCTGTTGTTTCGGTATGTGTCTCCACGAGTATGAAAGGTCTCGCTGACTAGGATGTAAAGTTATCGGGGTAACATGTGGTTGCGGGGAGATGTCTCAATGATGCAGCTTGGTCACGTCGACAAGAATGTTCTCATGATGTCTTTGTGGTAACAAAAGACTTCATTGAGAAGTCTTGGCGACTCAGGTAAGTCACGCCAATGGTCTTTGGTAAGACTTGGGGTACTTGGAGAAAGGTCACAGCAAAACACTTGAGTCTTGCCAACAGTTTCATTCAGTGTAAGCTATGTCTTGTGGTATTATGTCTCACCAAAACCGTGGGGTCTTGCCGATAGAAGTTTTGCTTCGGAGTAGCATGTTGTGGTCGATGGGAAGTCTTGGCGAGAACGTAGTGTCTTGCCGATAATTTATCTCATCATTGTGACTTCAGACTTCGATATGAGTCTCTTTGAAATGTGATTGTTACGCCGAATGGAAATCACTTGTCTGTATGACTCAAAGACTTCAATAAGAGGTCTTGACGAGTGTGGTATGTCTTGCTGATGATCTCTCTGAGTTCGCTATGACTTATGGTTTTCAATATGAGTCTTGTCGAATGAGAAACCTCTTGCTGACTGTTGGGGAGCCGATATCGATAGCGAATTCTTTGTGGCATCAAGGAGACACTGTTAGTGTCTCACCAATATGCCAACAAAGTTGAATGTCGTTGATCATGTGATCATCCTATGTGGCATCCTACTGGACCAATTAGAGGAAGCGGTTTTCAAACTGATGTCGATTGTTCTTTGTAACAGTTGCAACATTGGAAAAAATAACATGCAGGGAAAAATTAGGGCTCGAATGGAAACCGTCTATGGTTGGCAATGGTGGATTAGGATGTACAGTAAGAAAAGTCAGAATGTGTTAAATAAAGACAAAACAATTCTAATCAGGAACAGAATGAGTGAATCAAGTTGTAGGGCGAGAACATTGTTGTAACTAGTTGAACAGTGAGAATAAGCTACTGTGACTAACACCAGAAAGATGTCTTTCTAATTGTATGTAATTTTTGTTACTGTAATACAAAGAGATACAGCTTGGTGTGGTGGGTTTTTTCCCAAAAGGGTTTCCCATGTAAAATCTGTTGTTTGAGTTGTCTTTGTGTATTTGCTCTATCTCTGTTATTCCTTCATGTGTGTCTTAACTAGACTATAGTTAGAAAATTAAAATTACTATCTGCTTACTCCCCTGTGGTTTTGATGTTAGGAAAGTTGTTTCCGCACCTCTGCTTTCCTTACAAAATTTTCTCCCTTGGATTGTTTCTTAGATGATAGTTCTTCCAGGCTCACATCCATAGCTATGTTGAAGGAATAGTTTTGCACAAATGCATCTATGATTTCCTAGAATTTTTTGATTCATAAGAGACAAGAGAACCAATCAATGGCAATTCCTACCAAGCTCTGAGGGAACAATCGCATCATATAAGTTTCATCATATACGACCTCCATGCAATGCACCTAGAATTCCCTGATGTGATATTCAGGGTTTCCTGTTCCACAATATTTATCGAACTTCGAGATCTCAAACCCTTTTGGGAACGGTTTCATGACAATGCTCCTATCAAACGGATAGGGGCACAAGTTCTTTGGTGGCTTTGTGGTTTTCCCTGATTGAAGATCAAACACTTGTTGTGAAAGCAGTTTGATTTGTGCTAATACATCATCTTACAGATTAGGGGGTGGGATGAAGGTGTTCTACAGTGGTTCAATCGTTGGAGGGATGAGTGGATTGGTTGGTGTGTTGGTGGATGGTGTTTGCACATTTTGTTGCACCAAGTATTTGTAATTGTTGATGTATCAACAACACTTGCTATTGATCATGTTTTTTTTGTGCTAATAATTCCTGTTGTTGAGCTTGTTGTTGTTGTACCAACAATGCTTGTTATTGGGTTGCTAGTCGGGATGCTTCTTGTTGCTCTTGGTATTGCTTCAACACTTATTGGTATGATTTTTGTTGGGCTACTTCCTGTTGTGCTAGGTATTGTGCTTGCGCCTGTGCTTGTGCTTGTGCTTGGGCTTGTGTAGCCTGGGAAACTTGTGTGGATTGTGTAGCCTGTATGACTTGAGTTGATTGAGTTGCTTGCACAACCTGTGCGGCTTGTTGTGCTTGTTGTGCTTGTCATGTAGCTAATTGTGCTTGTGCTTGTTGAGTGGCTAGTTGTGCAACTTGTCGATTTTGGATTTGTTGGAGTTTCTTTTGATAGGAAGCTTGTTGAGTGGCTTGTAACGTGATGCTATATTGGTTTGACGTGTTTGAGTTTGGTGGCAGCGGCAATGGTGGATTAAAAATGGTGTTTGTTGCTATGATGAGAGGCACCATTGTATTGATGATAGGGATTTGTGTAGTGGATGGTGCGATTGATATGCTTGGTCCTTGAGAGACCATGTTTTCATGTAATTGGGGTATGGTTGATGATGTGATGGTTGCCATCTATTGTTTCAATATCGATGGAAAGATTGGAGGATTCAGTATGATGCTTTGATTGATGATCGGGGGGTTGCTTTAAATGAGTGGCGGCAACAGAGGTAACCCTAAATTGAGAGGTGATGTTGATGTTGGTAGAAAGGGTGGAAATGGTGGAAAAGTGAGTGGCATACTCCCTTGGGGAAATGATGAAGATGAAGGGTCAAAGATTCCCCCTAGTCCAATTAGCCCATCTTCTCCTTGTGAGGTCATAGGGAGAGAGGTTTGAGGTGTTGTGTGAAATCATGATGATGGGTCATTGGGATCTTGAAAGGTGAGGGGGACATATGGATGTAATGGATTTTGGGGGACAGGTTGCCCCAAAATAGTGTTTGCGTCCAAATCTTGATTATTCATAAGGGGGTGTGTTTGTAGTACATTGAGAAATGCACTCCCTTTGTTAACAATGGTTCGAGCTGGAGCAATGGATGATGTAATTTGCGGGATGGATTGAGTGATGGTTTGAACTAGGGGTGTGGATGAAATTGGGATTGTGGATGATATTGGGGGTATGACCCCAAGAGGTTGTTCCACAATGGTGCTCACATTGTAATCGGAAGGGAGTTTAGCCCCTTGCTTTGCTAATTAGAGCATATATTATGAGGGATGGAGTTTCACCATGATAATGAAAATCCTATGATTCTCAATATTTTAGACCATTTCAATGATCTCATCTTGTGCCATCTTGAAGGCATTATTGGCGATATCCTCTACTTGACCTTCCTCTTAAAGATTTTGTGACGATGGAGGAAGATTAGTTAGGGGATTGCTTGATCCAATGAGATTGATTTCGGAATTGGTTTGACTTAGGTCACTTGAAGTTGATGTTTCTTTGTTGGATTCCATGTTCTTCTTGTGTTCCGATCTAGTTTGCACCATAAAATAGGCATCAATTTTCAAGAATGTGCGAGATGAACCTCTAATTTTGTAGATTGATCTAACTTTAGGCACACAAGAGAATATCTCTAGGATGATTTAAGGATCAAAGTGTGATGATGAGATGAAAGGTGGATGATATGAATGATTTAACTCTTAGAATATCTTGAGGGGGATGCTAGACTTTTGGGACCTTTTTGGATTCTTGGATTTTGATTTTGACCTTGATTTGGTTTTGGATTGTTTTGAGTTTGGATAATGAACAAATAGATCCCAAGATGTTGGATGTTATCTATGGGATAGACTTGCTCATAAGATGATAATTTGGCTAAGTGTAGGGAGAAGGATGTATCAACCTACACCTAACCAAACAAGATGATTTGATGATAATTCAACTAAGCATATGGAGAAGGATACATCTATACATACTTACCCAAACAAATTTTTTTGATGTTTTGATTTATGGATTTTCCAAAAATTCTAGCATAAAGGATGGTTTCAAGATTTTCAAGAGTTGTTGGTGAGATTATTTTTTATTGATGTTTGAAAGACCGGTGAAGATTTTGATTTGATCCTATGTGTACCTAAAAAAGACTCTTGTTTACAAGACCTCAGCTTTGAAGAACACGCTTTAATTCTCATACAAGATGCTCAAATTGCTAAAAAATATTTGGATTTTGTTGATAAAAGAATTCATACAAATTGGGATTGTTCCTTGATGCTCTTTTGTAAAAATTGAAGGTCAATCTTTCTATGAATTCGTAAAGCATAAACAACCTTTTCTTGCTATCCTTTTGACTAATACCTTTAGTTTTTGGTTTTCTAACTTTGATCTTTTGGGAAATCATTTGAAAGAACACATATGTGGGGTTCAATTGTTCTTTTAGATTTGTTTAGTGAATTCTTTTTATCATAAATAATTCTTGATTATGTTTTCAAACTAAATGTCTAATGTCCTAACTTCTTATCATCCCACAAAGTGTATTATGTGGAAATCAATGAAATCAAGGCAAAAGTTTCCTATTGTTGACTTTAGTAAGCAAATTGAGATATAAATTCAAATGCTTAGAAACCTCTAAGGATAGAATCCCTAGGGCAAGCAATAACACTTGAATTTTTTCAAAGATATTTGCTTCCTAAAGGGTTTGAAATTTGATGCTCATGTTGAATGTTTGTTTTCCCTATGTTTATGATCAAGCAAAGTGTTTTGTTTCCAAGAACAAGCACAACCCTTTGGATATGAAAGGCAGTATTTGTTGAGTTCCCATTTGGATAAATCTAGCTATGCCTACTCTTAGCGGATGATTAGATGCTTGACCACACAAGCTCCCTCTTACAGTGCACTCACTTCTCGGGTCAGCCAAGCATCAGTACCCATGAAACTCCTATGGCATACTTTTCATCTCTACTAAGAGCTGTAAAAATGTGGGATGGATTCAGAATGACCGTTCTTGCACCAACAAATAGATCAAGTATTTTGGCCTTTTCTAAACAAAGGTTTTAATGCAAGTATTTCGTTTGTGGGGGACCATCCATGTGGTGAGAGACCATTGCTTCCCTTCTCATTGGAATAATCCTCATGATACTTGCCTTTCCTCAAGTACCCACACTTATATCCTGGGTGGAAGTCACTTGGATTTAGCGTGTTCCCGATTGGGTCATTCCCTTGGGTGATTACTTTTTCCCACAAGGCAGGCCCTCTAAGATAACACAAAAATGAGCAAACACATCTGTAGTTCGATCGATCTTTGTTGAGAAATAAAGAGAGAACACACACAATATTTTCCACTCACACTCACAATATTTGTTCAATTTTAGGATCCAAATTGAAGTGTGTAGGTAATCACTTACACAACTTAATGTCACCAAAAAGCCTTTTGATTCTCAAGATCGTCGTGAGGCACGAGAGAAGTGTATACATATTTTTGATGGTATTATTTTGTGTAAGTGATTACAAAACAAAGATGCACACGTTCATTTTAAATCCTCAAAGCAGTGATTTGATTCTTTTTAAAGCACCAAAGCGAAAGATGAAAGTTGCTTGTTCAATTGTTAACCTTAAACAAAATCTAGTAAGTTTTCCTAAATTTCTTTTCAACCTTTTTCCTTGTTCTTTTTAAACCCAAATTGAAATCTATTGAGTCCTAAAAGCTTGAAGGGGTAAAATCCTTAAACTTGGAATTATAATTGCTTCCAAAAAAGTGTCTAAAGACACTTGATACAATGGATAAATGATGTTACACTCCAATATCCTCCTTGCTCCTTCCTTGCTTCCACCTACAAGAACTAATTAATACAAGAAAAATAAAGGCAGAAAATAGGTCAATAGCTCAAAATGATCAAAATAAAAAAAGCACATGTTAAAAAAAACTTAAAATTTGATCTTTTACCCCACCCCAACGGCGCTGTTTAAGGAAGTCAACAGCGTTGTACAACACCGTAGGTTTTTCAGCGGCGCTTTGCAAGAGAACAAAGAGCGCGATTACGGTGGATTTTTCTTCAATGACGCAGATTGAAATTTAAAGATCCTAGCATCAGAAAATTAGACCAATGTCACAGTTTGAAATGTTGAATTTCTAGGTGGGAAGGTTCTAGCGACGGAGTTTGAAATTTGTAGGGTTGCTTTATGGTGCCGCTGGAATAATAGTAGCATTGTATGGCGTCGTTGGACTAATAGTGGTGCTGTTTCTTGTAGACACACAAAAAAACACATAATTTTATCCAAAAATGTGTTAAGAACTTGAGATTCGCCCTCCTTCTAGTGCCAATATGTGAACCCAAATCCTGGACCTACACAAACATAGAAAACAAACACATTATTAGATCCATATGCAAGTTAGAACTAAGATTCCCCATGAAATTCATCTACAATGCTCAAAATAGGAAGGAGAATGAAGAACAATACAAGAAAAGTAATGAAATCCTATTTAAACATGCAAAATCTCAATTCCATGGGGGAATGATGTCAATTTGATGTGGAAATTGGCCCTTTCCCAACTCCTTTGCAAGCTTGATGATCTTGACGAAGGTTGATCCACTTGGTGATGAAGAACAATGTGATTCCTTGATAAAATCTGCAATAACCTAGCTATGATAATGGAAAATGTTATGGAAATGGATAAAATGGCTCTAAATGTGAAGATAGTAACTTTTCTCTAAGTTGTGTATCCAAAGTGAGAAGGAAAACCTTCTATTTAAAGAACAAGATGGAAGAATGGGAAAAATGAAGCATTGTGGGATCATTCAATATCCAATGGGCAAGTGCCACTTGTCAAGATGTGAATGGAGGAAGCTTGAGCACATTTTGATGAATGTGCACAATAAATGATATTAGGTGGAATTTAAAAATCATGAAATGACTTGTTGGGGGGAGAAAGGAATGAATTAAATGCCATTTGGCTCAATGCACAAGGACATGAAAGAGGGTTAAATGCTTTAATGGAAGGACAAACCCACTTGGAGAGATTTTCAAACTTGGAGGAATATTCCCCTAAAGATGCCATGTTGAAAGAAAATAGAGAATTAATAAATCATTTAAATGTATTTTCATGTGCAAGTGGAAAAATCTAGAGGATTTAGATGATTAGGATTAAATTAATCAGGATTTGATTAATTTAATAGGAGATTAGGTGATTTGACAATTTGATTTATATTTTTGGATTGATTTAAATCAAAGTTGAGAGGAATATGATTTAGATTTAATTAAATAAAGGTTTTGATTTATTTAATTAATGAGGGAGATGATGTTAGATTAAATATAGATTGATTTAATTTATTAGAATGACTTCAAAGATTAATTAAATGGATTGTTCAATTAAACAGAGACTAGAAGGTTAATTAAACAACATTGATTTATTTAATTAAGTGACGAAGGGTGATGATTAGCTAAGAAGATGATTTAAGTCGAAATGGTGTTAGTAATCAGGATCAAGTGTGTCAGCATATTTTCCATGTCTACAAGTAGTACATAGGGATCCCTTGGAGGGCAGCAAACAAGAGTTGCAGCTTGCCAGCATGACTAAGAATGGAGCCTTTCCATCCCGCCAATTTCCTTTGAATCCTTTCAAGGACCAAATTATAGAAGGTAGGAGTGACTTCCTAAATAGTAAGGGGTGATCCTAAATACACTGACAGGAGAGAGCCACTCACACAACCAAGGACAATAGTCACCCGACCTTGTAGAGTGGGTGTGCTATTGAAGAAGTAAATCATGCTTTTATTGTAGTTTATACATTGTCCAAAACAAGCAGCATAGTTATTGAGGCAACTTTTCCATTTTATAGCTTCAATCATAGAGGCTTTCCTAAAGAGAATTGTATCATCCATGAATTGCTAGATGAAAATAGGTTCCAAAGAAGAGGTCACCTTAACCCCCATAATAGAACCCTCTGACAATAATTTGGAAATGCTCCTGATCAAGACATCTGAAACCATGATAAATAAATAAGGCGAGAGGGGATCACCTTGTCTGATTCCTCTCCCAGCATTAAAGAAACCAAAGGGGGCCCCATTGACCAAAACATAGTACTTCACTGTGGTAATGCATTCCATCAAGAGGTTGACCACCTCTTGGTTAAAACCAAACTTAGCTAGGACTTTGGGGATAAAGTTGCATAACAACTTATCATATGCTTTAGAAATATCCAATTTGAGTGTCATACTAGCACTGTTGCATCTATCCATAGAATGGAGCAATTCATGTGTAGTAATGGTAGCATCCAATATATGATGACCTAGGACAAACCATTTCTAGGTAGGGCTAATAATTTTCTCTATGAGAGGTTTAAGGTGATTCACTAAAATTTTAGAGAATATTTTGTAAATGGTATTGCAACTTGGAAAATGGGCCTAAAATTGGTCATCAACTAGGGATCAACAATCTTGGGGATCAAAGAAATAAAGGTGTGATTCAATTGTTTGAGAATCTTACCAGATTTGAAGAAATTTTTGGCAACCAAAACCTGGTCCTCCCCAACAATGTCCCATAAAATCTGGAAGAAAGATAGGGGAAACCATTCGAACCAAGCACCTTATAGGTGCCCACGCTAAAAGGAGCCAGACAGACTTCCTTTGGAGTGACAACATAGAGGATGCTAAGGTTATCTTCCTAGGTGATGGTCGTTGGGAGAGGTTCAAGTAGTAGGTTGTCCATAGCCAAATTGGACACCTCAATCAGAGCTAAATATGCCTATTCCTCATCATGTTAATAATTATCTACATATATCTATTATGTGAAGGGATTGAGTAGAGAAAGTGTGCTCACCAACACCAACAACTATAGTCTAGACAACAAATCAACAAGCATGTTTATAACACCCTTGTTGTATTTGATAACCAAGTGAAATTGTTGCAAGAAATCCATCTACTTGTAATGGTTTTTTTTTTTAAGTTTTAATCATGCTCACAAATATTGGAATAATTGGTGGTCAATATAGATAGTTTTCTTCTTTCCCAATAAATCTTGTTTCCACTTCTTTATTGCTTTCGCCAAAACATAACTTTTTGTCGTGTAAAAAACAAGGACTGGACCATGAAACAACTTGGAATAGTAAAATACAAAGCTTAAATACTTGCATAAAAATAAGCTCCATAACATGGTGACTAACATCAATCTCCACCTTGAATGGTTGTTACAAATTAGGCAACACTAGTATGAGAGTATGCATTATATTTTGCTTAAACTAATCAAATGTTGTTTGCTACTCTTTACCCCATTAAAATTGTAATACACCATTTTGAAATGTTTAAAATAATAATTATATTTCTTTTTAATATTTTTTCTTTAAGATTGGATAGTTGTTAATATCTAATGTATTCAGTTTTGTGAATATTATTCAACATGTATTGTGAAGTACTCTCTCTCTCTCTCTCTCTCTCTCTCTCTCTATATATATATATATATATATATATACTGACATACCTTATGATGATCTATTTGTGTAAAGTTAATTCTTGGTGATGAATCATGGGGGTGGGCATTGTTACACCAGTGTAATTATAAGGATAGAGATAGAACAAACATTCATATTGTTTTGTTAGTGTCTTTATATGAGTAAATATATAATGTTTAATTGTAATGGTTAAGTAATATATCCCCATTGACT
Source organism: Sequoia sempervirens (assembly GCA_007258455.2). Classification (NCBI taxonomy): domain Eukaryota; kingdom Viridiplantae; phylum Streptophyta; class Pinopsida; order Cupressales; family Cupressaceae; genus Sequoia; species Sequoia sempervirens. Next base: position 251,788 of record VDFB02254392.1, read on the forward strand.
TTCTTTCTTTCCTTTTTTTCTTTTTAAAGTGGTAAACACTTTATCCGAAGCTATGAACCAGTAAGCTCACAAACGGGGGACCTCAGATCCCCAATATAAATTCTCAACAATTACACCCCAATGGGGTTTGAACCTTAATGGAAAGAATAACAACACAACAACTTAACCATCACACCATGCCACTATTGACCCTTGTTGATTTTCTTTTATGATTGATGATCATTTATCATTTTTTCATGATGAGTCATTTCCCTGAACATCTATATTATCTTTTAATTATTTTATTTAATCATTTTTGTGATTGTTTAATTATTTTTGTTTTAATTATTCATCACAATTTTATATACATTCGATTTATTATATGTCAATTTTAGTGATCATTCTATTTGTGATTGATATGAGAATGTTCAATTATTGTATATTTTACTTGTGAATGTGTTCTATCAACATCAAATTGTCGTTGATTTTTCTATCAAGAAAATTCTAGTTTGAATGAGATGAAAAGATTAAGTATGAAATAATATGAAAATATGGGAGACCATTGTCAAATGAATTTGAAAATTTTAATATCAAATAAAGAGTTTTGAGGCATTATAAACTAAGAAAACTAGAGTTTCAATGCAAGTGGGAATGGATGCATTACATAGTTTGTTACATTCTTTATTAAGGTTGATTTTATCTTGTTTATCTTCTCATTTTGGAATGGAAGAACACAACATTTTGATAATGATCTTTTGGATTTTAGATGGGATTGTTGGTTCTCTCATAAGGAAGAAGGGCCACAAGATTACAAAGCTCAACATTGCCTAGTTTTTCAAGTTTATGCTTGTATTTTTTTGGGTATGTGTTTTAATTTTTGGTTTTAATTAGAAATAAATTTTGTGGACATTTATGTATATGGAATGTAGAAGGAAAAATTAGATCAGTATTTAATTTAAATTGTTTGTTATATCTTTCTGATTATTGTTAATAATTATGATCTATATATAATAATAATATTATCATTAGGAAATGATGGCTAAGCAATGAAAATGGTAGGGTAACGGTAACTTTAAGTAGTGAAAATGGCAGGATAACTATAATTTTTCAAAAAATGATAAGAGTATGCCTCCTCATGCCCCCCAAGGCTATGGTAAATAGATTCCCAAGACCGTGGACCCTATGGCAATATGATTTGGCAACACACAAGGCGTGGAATGTATGTTGTAAAGCACATATTTTCAAAGCCAAACTAGGTTCCTTTTCATGCTCATAGGCGACTAGCTAGAGACAAGTAGGAAGTCTTTGATATATGTGAAGATGGAGGTTGCATTCAATCAAGAAGGGATTATTTTGAGCAAAAACAGTATGAAGCAAATCCAAGGTTTTTGAAATGGCTTTACAAACAAAATGAAGGAGATCTTCGATCAAGTTATTATGCAAAACCACCTACCTCTAAATAGGGTTTTATCTAAATAGGAATCCCATCATCAAGATAGATCTCTTGCATCTAGCGTGAGGTGAAAAAACCCTAGAATTTGGTGGGAGGAGAAAAAATAATGGTCCAATCAATATGTTGCTCTAGGTTAAGGGGCTTCACTTGGGGAAAATCACAAGGACCACAAGGAGGGCTCGGCTTAGCGTAAAAATGTCGAAGGCAAGCAGAGGGTTAGCAAAAGCAGAGAGATTCAAGAGAAAAATGGAGTTTAAAAAAATAGTCAAAAGGAGGAGGAGCAAGGAAAAGGTCAAAAGGGTCATGGAAAGGGCTCAACCCTTTTGCATCAATACAGGAAGAAGAAAAATTTTGCAAAAAGAAAATAAAAAAGGGTGGCTCAATGTAAGAAGGAAAAATGGCAATGGAGGCAAAAGGATACCCCAAATGCAGACTTTGAAGCAATGGCACCAGTTCAAGAGTAGAGGCTGGGAAGTGAGAAAATGTTGCTTTTGGATCAAAATGGAACTGTGAATATCACCCTGTTGGAAAATTTGTTGCATCCTCAATTTCAAGATCTGCATAATAAAGACGCCATTTTCTTTATCAAGATTAAAAACCTTTGAAATCTCTACCCATTTATAGGATTTTCTATTTCATGAATGGGTAGAGATTTCAACTTGGTTTTTTATCTTGATAAAGAAAAGGGTGTCTTTATTGCACTTTTTCATGAAAAATATGATAGAGATTCTATTTACAAAGTTAAGACCTAGGTATTCGAGGGATCTGGTCTTTATATGCAACCCCGGTCTCCAAAATTTAAACCAGATGATCTAGTCATTAGGTTTATACCTATATGGATACAGTTGCAAGATTTAACACTAGAATATAGAGAACTACAACTAATAGAAATAATGGAAAATCAAATAGGGAATTTTCTCAAACATGACAAATCTTTTTTTTATAATCCATCAAAGTCGATAAGGATATGTATAATGTTAGATTCCACAAAGCCAGTTCTTGCTCAAATACAAATAATGTCAAAATATGGCTTGTGGACACAACATATTATAGCAAAAACACTTGAAAACACTTGCACAAAGTGTCATTGTCTAGAATATTGTAGTAGTATTTGTACAGCAAGGGAAGAATGTAACATGCTAGAGAAGCAGGAGAGGGTATGTCAAGAAAAGACATTGTCTAAGGTAGTCTCTCAAACAACTAAGGAGCAACAATCAAAGATATATATTGGAGCAATGAGGCAAGAATAGTCAAATATCACTAAGGAATAGGAAATGATAGTTTCTAGTGTAAACAAGGATTATTCATGCTTCCAACTTGCTCTAATGCACAAGCAATTTAATATGTTGAAAAAGAGCATGGGTCTGATTCTACATTTGTATGACCCAACTCTTCCACAAATTTCACAATAGCATATGATGATATTATTAAAAAATTGATGTTTAGGGAAGGAATCCAACCTGCTAAAAAAACTTCATTCATTATTGAAGAAGGGGAAACCCAAAATGAAGTATCAAAGTGTCTAGTTTCTATAAATTTTGATCAGAAGTTGGAAACTTTAGCTCAAGAGCTACTTTATTCAATTGGTTCAAACCTATTTGATGAGTTAGCAGATGGAATATCAAAGGAGGAAGAAGTTGTGTAGTTAAGTGCAGGGTCAAGATCAAAATTTACTAGGTCGAATGCTTTACAAATTGGGGATAAATTGGATGAGTTGGAGCATGAACCATATTTTATGACAGGAAAGGTTGATAATGTTAGAACCCTAGGGGGAGGAGGGATAAATCCAAAGGTGGTAGAATTGAAGAGTCATTGGTACTGGATCAGGGTCCTACAGTTAGGACCATGGTGGCATGGGTAAACAGCGAGGATGATCAATTGGAAAAGTTTGATTATTCTCAAACCTTGTTTCTCTCACAAACTCCAACAAGCCAACAAGTGTTAAAGAAATCTTCAGGGAAGAGAGGCAGAAAGTTGAGTGCGGAGAAATTGAAGGAAGAGATAGCAATAGGGATTCAAAAAACTCTTGATGGTAATATTGTAATTTTTGTGATCAATTGCCCGAGGAGAGCCTATTGCTCTCCTCGAGTGCAATTAAGACAATATCATGGAATGTCATGGAATTGATGCCTCTGACAAACGAGCTTGAATCAAGCATCAGTTAGATGTTTGTGGAGCAGACATAATTTTGATTCAAGAGACAAAAACTTCAAAAAATACTTATGAAGCAACAATTCATAAATGAAAAAAGTGGAATCCAGCACATTCACCAACCCAAGGTGCCTCTAGGGGTCTCGTAGTTTTATGGAATTCCAAGATCATTAAGGTAGTTTCAATAAAAAATGATAACAATTGGTAGTTATTGGAGATGCAAAACTTTGATTTAAAGCTTTGGGTATTAAATATTTATGGCCCGACATCCACAATAGACAAGAAAAGATTATGGGATGAGATTACACAAATCTTAGTTGGAATAAGTGATGGAAAAGTTGTGTTTCAATAGGCGACTTCAATGCAATCGCCTCATTGGAGGAAAAGAAAGGAGGGATCTACCCTCCACAAAGAGTAATTGATGACTTTAAGTCCATTATGAGTAATGCACTGAAAGATATTATATCTGCAAAAGTTTTGTATACTTGGAAAAATCAAAGGCAAAACTTCTTACAAACTGCAGAATGTTTGGATAGGTTTCTTGTTACTCAAAATTGGTCTACTGGGGATTATGTATTATCTTCAGATATTTTAACTCTTCTTGGATCTGATCATTATGCCATTTCAATGGATATAACAAGGACCGATTCATGGTTTAAACAACATTCATATTTTAAATTTGAAAAGATGTAGTTGAGACACCTGCATTTTTTACTATTATTGCATCAATAGTGGGCAAGTGCACCTTATCAAAGGGGTACAAAAATGTATCAGTTTTGTAGAAAGCTGCAACTTGTAAAATAGCATATTAAAGACTAGAATATACAGATTTTTAAAAATATTTTCCAGCAAAAGGAAGAGGTTTTTAAGGAATTATCTAAAATCCACGAACACATCATAAAGAATGGTTTGGATGTTTCAACTTTTGATAAGCAAAAAAAGCTATAGGAAGAATGGGAAGAGTTAAGTGCACGAGAGGAAATTTATTGGAGGTAGAAGTCCAGAGAGTTATGGTTGAAGGAGGGAGATTGTAATACCAAATATTTCCACTCATCCACTCAAATCAAAAAGGTTGCTAACACATTTTTTTCAATTAATAGTGTAGTGGAAGGGAGGTTGCTCACAAAGGAGTCTAATATTCAGGAGGAAGGATTGAAATTCTTTTCTGGTCTCCTCTTTGCACCTCAAAGTAAGACTTCAAAAAGTTTGAAGGATGAAGAGAAGCTCTTAGATGCGATTCCAAAGATTATTGGTGGGGAAATTAATAAGCATTTGTTGAAGCCATTTACAATAGAAGAATTGAAGAACGTAGTATTCTCCTTGCCACTAGATAAAGCACCAGGGCCAGATGGTTTCACAGCCATATTTTTTCAAAAAATTTGGGAAGTAGTGGGTTTTTATCTTCTTTTGGCTATAGAAGAGTCAAGAAGAACAGGCACAATGCTAAAACAGTTCAATGTAACAAATAGTACTATCTTGCCAAAAGTTAAGGATCCCAAAAATTTTGCAAACTTTAGGCCAATCTCACTTTGCAATACAGTTTATAAGATATTTACAAAAGCAATCTATCTCATATTGCATCCCTTCATTTCATCTATTATTTCCCAAAAGCAGGGAGGATTTGTGCCAGGGAGGGAAATTGTTGAAGGGGCAATTGTTGCTCACGAAGAATTGCATTCAATTAACACAAACCATTTACTTTCTTTCATCATCGAATTGGACATGATGAAAGCATATGGTAGAGTGGACTAGAATCTTTTGATGAAAATTCTCTCAAAATTTGGATTTGACAAAAAGTGGTGTAAATCGATTCATTCTTGTTTGTCAAGGGCTAAATTTTTAGTTATTATTAATGGCTCTCCTTCTGGATTCTTCAATGCAACACAAGGGGTAAGGCAAGGGGATCCATTCTCTCCATTCCTCTTCAGTATTATGGTAGAAGCATTAAGTAGAGCAATTAAGCAGAGGCATTGCTAGGGATTGTGTCATATGGGGTAGAGATCCCACACATAGGATTTTTAGTAACTCACTCCCTCTTTGTTGATGACACAATTCTATTTGGGAAATCCTCTATCCTAGAAGCTTCTCAAATAAAACAGGTCATAGAAAAATATGCATCAACATTTGGGAAAAATTTTAATGCAACAAAATCAAAGATTTATGTATTCAATACAAAGGTAGCAATAAAGAGGAAAATTGTGAAGGCATTGGGGTTTCAATTAGCTAAGCTTCCTTGTACATATTTGGGAATTCCTTTTTTGTAGGGGCTAATAAGATTTCATACTAGGGAAAGTCATTGATAGATTAAAATCAAGGATCTTGGTGTGGAAGGCTAGGTGGCTGTCATTAGCAGGATGCATCATGTTGATTAAAATAGTCTTAGCAGCCATCCCAAATTACTTCTTGGCAGTTCTTAAAGCTCCAAAATTAGTTGTGCTAGAAATTGAAAAGATTATTAGAAATTTCCTTTGAAAAGGAAACATGAATGATTAGAAAAGGTACCATTGATCTCTCTGCAAATCATGGCAATGGACAAGATGAAAGGAGGAGCAAGTATCCAAGATCTTTTGAGCAAAAATTTAGCTTTTGGTGCAAAGTTGGTATGGAAAATGTACCATAAGGAAAATTCAAAATGGTGTAAGTTAATGCAAGCAAAGTATTTAGACTATGACAATCTAACAAGAATATTTACAATCTCAAACCAACCAGAAGGGTCAGCCATGTGGAATTTTTTAATCTCTTTTAGGAAAGTCATCAATTCATACTTAACATGGGAAGTCCATAATGGGGAAGAGTTAAACTTTTGGTCAGATTCATGGAATGGCTTCCCTCCACTTCATAATATTCAGGAACTACAAGTTGTAGGGGACATATTAATTAGTGTATGGGGGACAAAGCTAAAAGATTATGTAGGAGAGGTAGATAGGTTAATAGGAAAGGTATCCTGGAAAGATTTTCCATGCATTGCAGTTTTGGTTGCACATCAGGTTCTCATCCAAAACTTGTTAAAGGATAGAGTGGTGTTCTTTTCAACCAAGCTAGGAAGGGTTATATGGGCCCCTGCAAAAATAGAAGTTATTCGGTAAAGCAATGGTACAAAGCTTTACTTAATAATGTTGATCATTTACTATCTAAAAGAGCATACTCATTTTGTTAGAATGATAGATTTCTCCCTAAATCGGGAACATTTGTATGGTTAGTCCTAAAAGGAAGAGTGTTGACAAGTGAGAGGCTAATAAAATTGGGGATGGTGGATCCTTTTAATTGTGTCTTATATGTAACAAAGTATTAAAAAACACTGATCATTTGTTCCTAAATTTCCCATATGCAAAGTTGTTGCGAATTCATCAAACAGAAACTGAATTTGTATCTTCCACTACTACAAACTATTTTAGAATTATTTCAAAGTTGGTCGGTCTTATATAAGACATCTTTATTCGCCAGTATTTAGAGAGTCATTCCTGCAATAATTGTTTGGTCCATTTGGTGGGAGAGGAATAAGCGCATCTTTAGGAAAGAAGTTTCTTCAGTCAGCTATACTATTTTGAAAATAGAGAAAAGAGTGTCAAAATTTGTTAATGCATATGTTCAAGAGTGCAAGAATGTTAATTCAATGTTCACAAATTAGGATAGTAGTATTTTGCAGAATTGGGAGTATATAAACTTTCCTTTTAAGGGTAGCTTACACAAGCTCATAAATTGAAAGTTGGATAGGAGATTGATTAAATTGAAACCACCTCCTCAAGGTTTTCATAAGTTGAATTTCGATGGGGCTTCAAGAGGGAATCTGGGAATCTCAAGGGCAAGAGTCTGCATTCAGGATTCATTTGGTACAGTAGTAGCAGCTAAGTCCTTTCAACTCCCTCAAGGTACAAACAACACAACAGAAGCTCAAGAAATGTTGTTGGGGCTACAACTTACTATCAAACTTGGCTTTCCAAAGTTACATATAGAAGGGGATTCTTTGATTATTATAAATTCATGCAAAGAAAGGAGGAGTCAGAGTTAGAATTTGAATTATATTCTACATAAGGTATGGCTTTTGATAAATAAGTTGCAATCATATCACATTACTCATACATATTGTGAGGGTAATAAGATTTCCTTGCAAACATGGAGTGTAATAATCATGTGGTCTCAATTGCAAATAAAACTTGTAGTTTAGAAACACATCCTCATTTAAATGAGCTAATTGAGCAGGATAGAATTACAAAATGATTAAATATGGGATCCTAATGGCTAGAAATCAAAATCAAGGGAAGTAGAGCAATAATATGGGTTCCCAACTAAATTTATTTGATATTGGACATCAAAGATATTGCATAAATAATACCTAGAAAATTCCTTAGAAAGTTGAAAAAGTTAGGAATTGAACTTTCAGAGATCAGAGGTAAGACAAGCTTCTCATTTTGGTTTTTCATCTAGCAATTTCAACATGTTTTTAGTCAAAATGTGGCAAAGGTCACAGGCAAAGGAAGTTATAAATTTGATCAAAATTGGGCATCATACTTTTAGGGATCAGAGGTCAAATTGTTGGCATTCGCAAAAGTGAAGGAGTTAGTAAAATTTCACTAATTTTGATCAGTTCTTGAACTTCAGGTTGTGTGGTTGCAGCTTGCGATGTTTAAGCAGTGTAATGGGTATAAGGGATCCCTAATCCACAACCCCTAAAAAAGAGAAGCATTAAGAAGGTTTCACACTTCACTAAGTCTGAACGGGTTTCAGACTTTGGGCTTTGCGGGTTGTGGCTTGCGAAGCAGTGTAAAGGATATGTGGGATCCCTGATCTTCAACCCCTGAAAAAGGGAAACATCAAGCAGAGAAGCAATAATAAGTCTGGACTTCGGGCTTCGTGGTTGCGGTTTGCGAAGTGATGTAAAGGGTATGAGGGATCTCCGACCCCTGACCTCCTAAAGGGAAGCAATAAGAAGGGAAGCAAGTAGAAGGCCAGACTTTGGGCTTTGTGATTGTGGTTTATGAAGCAATGTATAAGGTAATGCGGGATCACTGATCCCCGACCCCCAAAAAAGGGAAGTAGTAATTAGGCTTGTGGTTGTGGTTTGCGAAGCGGTGTAAAGGATATGAGGGATCCCCGACCCCCAACTCTCAAATGGAAACTATAAGAAGGGAAGCAATATGAAGATCAGACTTCAGGATTTTTGGTTGCCACTTGTAGAATTTGACAAATAAATGACTACGTGACTAAAACTTTTAGTCACAACAACTAAAAATGATTAAATTCTACTAATTTTTTGCAACTTAGCTATAAATGAATAAATAAATGACTAACTTGGTCATCCACTAAAAAATTGTTTAGACATACAAATAAAAATGACTAAAAATTTAGTCACACAAATAAAAGTGGGTAATTAAAAAATATGTTTTGAATTAAGAAATTATTGGCGAGATACTGATCATTTGAGAAATTATTTGTAGGATGCAAATATTTCCTCCACTGTCATTTCGTTAGTTTGAGCGTCAAGAACCTCACAAAGGAATGTACAACGAGTTTTCCATGTATGAAGAGGATTAGTGTTTGAAGCTCGAGCCTTTTTGTAGATGTTTGATGGAGAATAGAGGAATTCTTCACCAAGTATGACTTTAGACTTCTCGTATTTTGGTGTTTTTTGAGCTTATATTGGGAAGCCCTATAAAGCTTCCAAATGTAAGGGTTTTTATTCTAGATTTTTTTTTCATGCTCCCATATTTTTGCATCCTCTAATACATTCAAAAATAAACTGATTGGGTCTAAAATAGCCTTTATCTATTTTTTATTTTATTTAGGTAGTATAATTAAAGTTTACCCTCGATGAGTTTTTCTTGGTGCTCTGTATTTGGTCTATTGAATATATTAGATAAGATTTGTGTTTTTGTCATTTAAATAAGATTATTCAAGGATAAGATTATTAGATAACATCTATGAAAGCTTCCTTAGCTCACATGACAGTTGGCTTGCCACCTCTATTGTATACTTACACAATGGTACCATATTGTTAGATGCGACTTTACACACCTTGGAATTCTCCAAATATAGGAAAAATTGGGTCAGTCCACCACCTGAGTTCCCTTTCTATCTACAAATGGTAAATGCTCATGTGCAGTGCTTACTGGATATAATTATATAAGTCATAGATTTAAGCCTAATGTATTTCTACAATGCTCATGCATGGAATAGAAAACAAGGTTAAATAGATTTAAGTTTGATCTATTTTGTACTTTTTATTCATTAAATTTATTGTGTAGATGTCTGATGCATCATAATATAATTGAAGATACCTTATTTTTGAGAAAAAATGAATTCATTTGGTATGGAATCTGATGTGTTCATATTGATATCCAAAGGAGGCTTTCGATAACAACATCATGGTTCATTCTATATCAAAAGTTTGGTATAGATCAAAGAATATGTGTATTTACTTTATATATGATATGATATTTTTTTAATAATGATACAATCATCATTTAAATTGTTTTTTGAGGTAAATGCATTCAAAGTGAAGCAATTGAGATCCAAGTCTAATTCTTCAAATTAGTATCTTTTGGCTTGCAAAAGTGATTTTAAGGTTGTATGTTCTAGAATTGAGGCTTTTCTTTCTTCTTTTTTTGCACTCATATCTCCTTGTAAGGAAACGAATATTTTTCCTTTCAAAGGGGGGAAAAATATGTAGAATGTTGTATATGCTTCATCCATTAAAATCCACCACACAAGGAATGTTTGCTAGAAAATTGATGCAAAAAAGAGGAGACATAAAATGCAACCTTGAAAGGTGCATGTAAACCTCTCCATGTGCTTTAGGTGGTTGTCAATCCATCTCTTCCTAATGTTATGGAAGTGATGAAATCAAGAGTTTGAAAGAAGGAAATTGAAAATTGAATTGAATTTACTAGGCTAGTTTCCTCTGTTTCCATTCATAGCTTTGTCCTTGCTCATTGTTGTTGTTGTTGTGTTTTCCAAATTGCTCTCCCTACAAAGAACTGCAACCATTTACAATCGATATGTTTGTCCCCAACAATGGCACCAAAATGATGAGCAAAATCCCACCATAAATATGCCATTCCTGGAACCTCCTTGAAAGTTCCATTAGTAACGACAAATTCTAATTAAGGCAGTGAAGTGCAGTGTACACTCAATTTATTGAATGGTGAACATACAAGAAAAACAAATGCACAAATCAAAATATTCATGGAAAAGGGAAACAGTAATCTAGGAAAGCAAACAAACTAGGCTATGATATTTGTTTCTTTCCTTTGTGCTAGTATGGAGATCCTCCTCTTGGTAGTCCAATCTAGATGCATTTCAGGGAGGAAGAGCACCACCCTTCACATTGCTTTTGATTTGATAAACTATCGATGGCTTTTGTTTCTTGAAAATGGAAAATTCAATTTGGGAGAGATGACTTAATTTTCATACAGTAGTACTCCTATGGAACTTATTTCATTTGGACCCACAACTACCTTGGAAAATACTACACCTAATCATGCAATAAAACATTTGATTATTGTGTTAGGTGGATATTCTCCATGTAATTTTATTGTGGCCTTCAAATCTACTTACACGAATAGTCACTCTAAAAAATAATTAAGTATGCTCCATTTAAGCACCTATTATTATATTGACTTTATTACATTATGATTATTTAATGAACATGTATAGGTATGTACAAATGTACACAGTAATAAGAAGGTGCCTTGGCTAATTTTATGTGTCATTTTTTTATTTACATCACATGAAGATTAGAGTTACAAGGAAAATCTCACCCTACATATGCAAAGAAAGAAAGTACCCAGTCTTGTACTCCCATGGGAAAATATTACATGGTGTATTCTTCTTAAATTAGGGAGAGGCAACGCAATATACACTAAAATTCTTCAATCAAATAATTATTGACAAGAAATAATGTTTTTCATAAAGCTCTATGTTGCATGTCAGTTGTGCTCTTCTCTAAATAGGTTTGTAGCTTAACCAACATGCCTTCTACTTACATGACACAACTGCAGATAGAAATCATTTATTCTCCTTTCCATCTAAGGCCTTTTCCACAAATATTCATCTAACCATCTTCATACTTTCAAATGAGTGCGTAAAATATATTTATTCTTGCAAAACCAAGGAAATAAAAGTTATTTATTCATCTACCATTCATGTGTCTTGTGGCAATTAATGTGTCACTTTCATTCACAATATGCCATGATATTTATGATGCCTTAATGATTGGCAGTCATTAGCTTCCTTAAAAACCAATTTTTGTGTCACATCCACCAAGTTGCACTAACACAAGAACCACTTTAATGTGAGGGGCACTCTCACTGAATCTTGAACCTGGATCATTGTCGGCTTAAGTATTCATATGTCCATCTTACTGCTAGACCAAAATTTGATAGACTTAAGGAGCACAAAAGTGATTTTTCCTGACCTGAGACTATATGAATTCAAAACAAGTTGGCAAGAGACATCTTCATAAATATATAAAATCCATTGAAAATTTTGATGGTGAAGTTGGAGTGTTACTGAATTTTTTTTTTCATTCCAATTCTAACATTTGTATCTAGAGGTTTAAGAGTTTGGCTGAATTTGTAAAATTTATTTTGTTTCAAGATGTAGAATTATCCTTTCAACATTAAGAATATATATTGAAATATGGATTAATAGATTGAAATATTGTTAAGAGAGTATATTTTTCTTTATTTGTAACTGAAGATCTGCAGTTCAATCTTTTGGTCTGACCACAAATTGTCACTTATGAATGGGAATTGCAGATTCTCATGCAGATATGCACCACCAAGTGCATAACACAACCATGGAGTTATTGGAAATTAGTTGAAGAGGCTGAAATTGGACCTAGAATTCCTACTAATACACTATTTTTGTTGATTGAAGTCAAACCAGATGAATTTGTTTTATCAAGTAATTTTATATAGGTTATAGATTGTCTCAAGTTTATATAACAAATATCTTAACAATACACAACTATGCTCCATGGCATTTCAAGGATGGGAATGGTAGTCTAGAGGGGCATTTTTTTGGGGATGGTTGGGGATATATATATATATATGTATTTATATATTTTACAAGTTTAGCTATACATGACATCAAAATTTAAGTTTAGACATTCATTCAGTGTATTCTTGATTCCTCTTCGTTTATCATTCACTGCCCATAAAGAGTTTACATAGGGTATTCATCATGCTTTGTAGGTTGTCTTTGAATTGTCCCTACAATCTCTATCATCTCTTATGACCACGTCTCATGAGCATTTATGGTGGATCTAATCAGTTGATTGTTTGCTTTCTATGAGAGGCTTCTGGCATTCCATTCTTTGCAGCCATGCAGTCTGTAATGCTCTTGAACTCTTCTAATGCACAAGTGTATTATTACTATGAATTGGTTGATATAACTTATTAAGACATCATTTTGGAGAAATAGGACATTCTTCTTCTTTTTTTATCTTTTCTTTTTGTTATCATTGTTGGGCTAGTTAGCATTTTATTGAGTAGTCATAGAAGGATTGTGCAATGATTTTGTACAAAGGGAATAGTGGTACCAGGCTTGGTTTGTAACAAATTTACAAATATTTAGGGATCATATAGGCTCCTGGTAGCATTATTCTTAAGTTCTATTTTAAATATATTATGGGTAGGTGTGTAGTTTGAAAGATAACTTTATATACATATTGAATTGTCTGTGAATATTTTTTGTTTTGCCTAGTATGGTCTATGGGGTTGCTATAATTTAGAGTTATTCTCATGATAAGGGTTGTTTTGATGATCATCCTAGCTTGGTTGATTCATTTGGAGTGTATAGTTTTAGCAGCAATATCAAGATAAAATGTAGGGTTTGATATTTGGTAGCTCAAAGCTTGTTAGTCCCTACTATTAAATGATATTTTTAGAACCCTAAAATGTAACATATAAAACTAGAGGATGGCCATATAAGTAGATGGAAGTGTACGAGACATTTGAAGTTGCTTGTGAGAACAAGAGTTAGCTTAACCTATAGAACCAAGCAAATGAAGTGTTGTCCTTACAAAACAAGTTTGTTGAGAGTGTGGAAGTGAAGGTCTATAGACTCTATACATGATTGTTTGTATGTATCGTATTCAACATATAAATATGTTCTCAGTCTCAACAATCATTTTATCCTTTCAAAATGATATCATCCTTATTTAGTCATACACTAATTTTTGTTAGATGGTTGTACTCATTAAGGAAGACCCTTTCATTATTCCCTTAATGGATTGAAATTTCGAGGAAAGAGGCATGAAATCAAGTCCCTCATGTACAAATTCAATGGCTACAATCAAATCATGACTGCTTTGTGAAATATTTTGGATTTTATCAGTCCTCCCAACCTTCTGCACTCTCTTGCAAAGACTTCCAGCCATGCTTACGGTGATGTGGGGCTTTCCTGCATCACCATGAGCATCGCTAGAAATCTTTGCAGGAGAGTGGGGAAGGCCCCAGGAAGGATATTTTCATATTGTTTCATTTAGCATCACCAATATCCTCCACAAGAACATTTTCCATGTTTAAAATGATGGAAATGGTTCACATCTCTCAGATTGATTCTTTTCTACCTTCTCATGCATTTAGAACCGAAACAATTTTGGAAAGCTAAGTTACTTCCTTCAACACAAAGGTTGGTCTAAATTTTGATTTTAAACCTTAATTTAGTATTAGATTGAAAATGACCCATACTCAGGTCTCGTCAAAAGGAAATAAGTTTATTTTTTTAATAGAACACTTTTACTAGTTTTGAGTCTTGACCTATCCAAGTTTGTGTAACCTCATCCTTAACAATACATAACAGAATTTTACCTGTTCTACGTTTTCAATCTTTAGAAAATTATGAGTTTCCAATAGTGTTATCTACTAACAATATCTGTCCTTGTCATCGTTTAATCTCTCCATGATATGAAAAGATGTGGTTGATAGAGGGCTATTTTTGTTGACAAAAAGAAGAAAAATTTCCAGCGGCGCAAGGAGAGTAAGCTTAATCTACAACTTTCCTTGCTTTCTTTTCATGATATTTAGCTCAGATCCATTAATTGATTGCCTATACTGATCAGGTATATTATTTTTCTTTTCTAAAGTTTAAATTAATGTGATTGTTATTTAAGATTTTGGAGACAAAATTCATCTTTGTTTGAAATTTAAGGGCATTGATAGTCCAGGACCTAGACATTATAAATTCCTGGTGTGGTTAGCATCACCATTATTTCTCAAATTGTTTCATTTAGCATCGCAAGAACATTGTCTCTATTTAAAATTATGGAAATGGTTCACATCTCTTAGAACAATTTCTCTTGCAAAAATCTTGGAGATGAATTTAGATGCATTCTGAAAATCAAAACATATTTGAAGGTTCTTAACAACTCTAATAGTTGTACCAGGGGCCATGTTTAACAAACCAAATGCAATTGTTAACTTTTCACTATGGTGGCAGATAAATGATTCTTTTTTCTTCTATTCCACAACATTAACCAAAAGTCTTGAATCTGGAAATACCCTACTGCCTTCATTGCTAAGCTAATTTCTCCAATTTTGTATAGATCTCCCATGTTTGTAGATGTGATTTGTCTCCTACACAAAAAATCATGTAGCATTTTATGCCCTTCAATCCAACTACATGAAGGTATCTTTTTAATTCCTCTATATTTCATCAATATCCTTACTATTTGAACCTCACCACACCTACCCGCTTATGCACAGATGTTTTAGAGAAGAACATAAGTTGCAGCATTTTTAGGATCCAACTAAAAAAGTAGTGTTGCTAAAATACTCAGCCTATATTAATAAATGATCCACTTCTATGATGTTGAAGTGGCTCTCTAAATTCTTTGGATAACCTAAAAAAGAAGTGGATATATAGTCAAGTTAAAAATTATCCTTTTTCAATTGGTTTCTTAGTCCATAGCATCTAGAATAATGGATATATAGTTAGGTTTTGGTGAGCCCATTTTTAGTCCTCTTTTTGCTTTTATGAAACCTACACTTGCAAAATTTTGACGTCTATAGTTTTATATCAAGGTTTATGTTCATGAATTTCAATTTTCTCAAGTCAAAGACATCTTCAGAGATATTAATTAATGAAATACTCATGCCATACGAAATAGTTTTTGGACATGAACTAGGCATGTTTATGATTTTGTTGTCTTTTTCACTTTTGTTTTATGATTATTTTGAATGTTTAGAGTGACTTTTGATAAACTGAGTCTTTTAGAGCTTCTACCCTCTCATTACAGTCATCAATGTTTGCACCCACTCTCCCGCAAGCACTTCAAGTCATGCCTATGGTGATGCAAGAAATCCTCACATCACCATAGGCATGACTTGAAGTGCTTGTGGGCGAGTGGTATCACATTTCTTTGAGGCATTTTTTGAAACAGTTTGCTTGCCTTGTCTATGCTTCCACATTTTCATGTATGTCTAGCAAGACACTCCATAATCCAGTTTGTAGAGTTGGCATTACTCTATGATTTTATGCTTTTTGTCTTCATAAATCACAGTTCTCTAAATTTGTTTGTCTATACAATTAGTAATTTTTTAGGCTTGACATGCTAATGATTTGTGCTACTCTAGCAAATTTTTCTCTTATAGGTTTATAAATATTCAGGTTTCTTTCCCTATTATATATTAATATGCATAAATTTTCTCTAAAAGAAAAACAAGATGGGGCAAGTTTCTTTCCCTATTACATATTAATTTGCATAAATTTTCTCTAAATTTGCTATAAATATTTAGGTTTCTCTTATAGGTTTTATAACTATTCAGGTCTTTTTCTCTTATAAGTTTCACAATCCTTTGAGGTTAGGAACAAAGTCTAGGTAAGGGTTGAGCCAAATTGTTCCCTCTCTACAGATAGGTATCCCTCTCTATTGATCATTTATAATAGTGATGTAGCTTTTGGTTATAGTAGTTGTCTTATTCATTAAGATGTGATTACTGCTCCATTTATCCCACAAAAAGGCTCTATTGTGCTTTATTAATGTTCTACCTACATATGTGGATTTTGGGAAATTAAACTAGTGTGTACCATACCTACCATCATGGATGATAGGTTGAAGAAGATTTGGAGAAAAGAGATGAGAGACTATTTCATTGAGTACAAGGAAATTCAAATTTATGGTCTTCATAATTTTAAACACCATTATGGTCACTTCCTGTTATGTGCAATACTTGTGTCGTTACATTGTAGTATAAGGACATTGCAAATTTTCTCTAGGAGGTAAATATATATCCATTTGCATGTTATTTTCATGCTTTTGACATCATACCAGTTATCTAAATCTATTTGTATGAAACTGTAGGTTACCTCTCGAAAGCATCAAGAACAGTATTGGTACAACAGGGAAAAGCCATATGTATACTTTACAGTAGAGCAATTTTCTCAAAGACTCAAGCAATTTCATGTTGGGCATGGGCTATCAAAAGAATTGTTGAAACCTTATGATAAGTCTAAAAGTCACAAGGATGCTCTATTTTTCAACAAATACTCATATAGGAAATGGGAGTTGTTCAAGACATGTTTTGAACGAGAATGGCTACTTATGAAGCGAAAATCATTTCATTATGTGTATTGTAACTCAAATTTTCAGTCTTGTGACTGAAAATAAAAATTGTAATACTCTATTTCTAAGTTGTAACTAGAACACCTTTGTTTTATTAATAAAGTTCATCGATTTTACCTTCTCAATGGCTATCTTATTGTATGTAATTGATGATTGATGTGTATTTCTATGTTTTATATTTAGATCCTCAAATATCAGTCAATTAAAATGACTAAATATACTACTAATTGATGTCAATTAATAATTAAATTGACTAAATATACTACCAATTGACATAAATCAGTGAACAGTGAATAAATATGACTAAATATATGACTTGTGAAATAAAAATGACTAAATATACTACCAATTGACATAAATCAGTGAACAGTGAATAAATATGATTAAATATGTGACCTATTAAATAAAAATGACTAAATATACTACCAAATTGATCAAAATGATGATTAAAATTAATGACTAAATACACTACCAATGGACATAAATCAGTGAATAAAAATGACTAAATAAGTGACCAGATTACAACAATCAATGACTAAATATATTAGTGAATAAAAAATGACTAAATAAGTGACCAAATTAACAACTAATGACTAAATATACTACCAAATCAATCAATCAAAACAGCCAATAAATGACTAAAAATGGTTTAGTCATCAATTTGGTCGTGTTATATATGACTGGCAATAAACTACTAATGGTCACGTGACCAAGTTCAATTATTTATATGTAGTTTTTAGTAGTTTTTTAGTCATATATTACTATTTTTGTTCTAGTGTGCAGTTTGCGAGGCAATGTAATGGGTATGTGGGATCCCCGATCCCTGACCCTCAAAAAGGAAAGCAGTAAGAAGATCGAACTTCAAGTTTTGTGGTTGTGGCTTGCCCTCTTGGGTACTTTTGTAATTAGACCCTCTTGGGCACTTTTGTATTTGCGTACTATTATTGTTAATATATTATATAGGCTATTTGTCTTTTTCCAAAAAAAAATATGATCTATATATTAGGCTACAACAAATTTATTTAAAACGACGTCTAGAGACTGAGTTGTGTCATAGTATTTGTATTTAAAGCTTGGGAAATCTCCACCTAGATGATAATAATATTATGTATAAAAATAAGGGAATATTTTTGTTAATAAATTGGATTTTTTAGACAAAAGGTGCAAGCACTTGAAAATATATTAATTTATAATATAAGTCATTACAAGGAATAGGTCCAAAGAAGAGAAAATTGGCATGAATAGAATACAACTGAAACAAAAAACATTACAAATCCCAACCAAAAACTAAACAAGAACCAACAACACCTTGCAAAACACTAATATGAAACTAATAGCCATATAAGTGTAGGTGACATTACATAAGATTTTTATTTATATTTAAATTTGCAATAAAATGCATAGGTTGGTTATAATTCCCCTCCTATTCTATAAGTAGGACCTCAAGAGCTAGTGGATGGGATTGATTATTAATTAGGAACAATAGAGCTTAGAATGTGACTTCAATGTTTTTCACTTTATGTGAGTTGATTCACAATGATGATACTAGAGAGATTTGCTTACAATTATCAAGCTGACATTATGCGGGCTATGTTTGATGATATTGTATACATAATTCACTACTAGATACCTTTGGATATCATTACGATTAAAAAAATCCCCCCAACAAGAGCTTGGCCATTGAATAGAACATAATTTCCTATTTTAATATTGAATGAATCCTCAAAAATTAAACATTCTTGAATATAATCAAAATCCAAATTATTTATAATAACATCTTGAATTAAATCCATAACATTTGACAAGAAAGTAGAAATTACTTGAAAATACTAGAGGACACATAAGATAATCAATCTTGAGAAAATTCGCTAACATGTTTGAATCAAAACTTCCTTGAATTGGGTATTCCTATTTTTTCACTAGAAAAAATATACACTTGTTCATCTGCAACTCTATTTATTTAGCTTTAAAGATCTTTTGAAATATGTGAAGCAATAATGGCTTCAATGTATTATATTATGCTCTTCACAAAATTTAAAATATACACTTGTCCTCTCATTTGCAAATGACAACTATGACACAAGAAGGAAAAAATTGATATAGATTTGGATTGATTAATTTGTATAGAACATTAAGCTTACACACTTTGGTGGATGGAGACACATCCTTTGATGGGATAGGGATTACGCTAACCTAAAAAAAAATCAAAAATCAAAGTTAACTTTAAAAAATCCCTCATATATGAGGAGATTTCGATGATTGTTGATCATGTTTGACCATTTCCCATATCTTTGGGACACTATGAATATTTTTCATTTTAATCTTTGAGACTTTAGAAAATTTATCACATGCCATGTTGGCAAGTATATATGCCAATTTATTTCCTTCTCAATAGAAATGAGATGTTTCAAAAAAATTGAACCAAACAAGTAGCTCCCCGACTTGTAGAATATTTCTAATTCTTGAATTACAAGAAGATTTATTCTTAAGCTCATTTATAATAATTAATGAGTGGCCCCCTTTAATCAATAATCTTCTACAATTCTTCATTTTGGTTAGATTTACCCCCATGAACAAGGCCTGAGTTTAAACTTCATTTTTCATCCCATTAGAAATTTTAACCAGGTCATACCTATAATTAACACCCCTAAATTATCTCTTATAACACATTCATCCCTCGACACTCTTAGGTTGCCTCTCAAAGCTCCATCAAAGTTTAGATTTACACTTCAGTTGTCAAGAGGAGTCCAAGTAATCTTAATTTTGTCAACTATGCTTTTAATTTTTGTTGAATTATTGGGAGGAGGATTTAAAGAAGGCCATTATTTGAGAAGAGAGTCCCAAGAAGAGAAAATAATATTTGAAGAATCCCTCTTTAACACTTAAGCCATTACAACCTCAAAAATGGACTTTTCAATTTTAGATATAACTTCTTCATGACTCATGATCTTTTTTCTAAAAATCCTTTTGTTTCTTTCCAACCAAATGTTCCATAAAAAAATAGAAGGAGATGCTTTCCAAATAGAAGAAAACATAGGATGCACATATATTAAAATAACTAACTGAGAAAGAGGTCGAAAATATTTTTTAGTAGAAGGCTTTACCAACCCAATTTCTTGTTGTAGTGCCCCTCCATTCTCACCATGGATGTGTAGGTAGTTTAGCTTTGAAACTTGGAGACGAAGGTAAAATAATAGGAATATTTGGCATATGTGCTAATGATGTTAAGCAGTTGATGTTGTATAGTATGAATTTATAGACTATTATGTGATTATCTTGTGACTGCTCTTATCCTGATTGTATGTAATTAATTGTTATATGAGTTGATATGATTACTTGGTGATTTTCTTACTGATGTGATTAAGTGAAAGGGACAATGTCGTATCACTACTTGTGAGTACCCTGCGATGCTGCGATTCCCTTTCACGATGTGTTTGATTATGTGTGTATGCATATGCATGACAGTTTTGTGCAATGCAAGTTGTAGGTACTAGGCATTGACTCCACCTGAATCGGCAGGTCTGAGCATGTCTTAAACCTAATGGAACAGTGGATTGGAAATAGCACTTGGTCCCCTACCCTAGCCATCATCCTCGAAGAGGATGAGTATCCAGTCTAATACCTTGTTAGTATTGTCCGTTGGTTGGTCAGTGTGTTTAGGGTTTTGTATTGTGATCCTAGATGTTGATTAGGTAATTATTGGCTTTTGGTTTTAATTGATTTAATTGTTTGATAAAGGTTTTTGGTTAAATTGTGCATTAAAATTAATTGTTAAATGAAAGAGAAGGTATATTTTGATAATATATATATATATATGAATAAATAATTTTAATTAATACCAAAATAACCTTTCAATATAAAGTTAAAATTAATAAGTAATATTATAAGGTAAATAAATTAAGATTGGGCAATGTAATTAATTATAATATGTAAGAATTATTCGTAAAGGATTTTACCGTTGTGTGAAATTGGAAACCAAATTATAATTACTCAAATTACAATTTAATGAGTTGTTTTTTAAACTACTTGAATCGATAAATTAATAAATTAAAGTTAACTTTAATTAAATTTAAGAGTTGGTTGAATTTTCCTATGCAACTAATTTTTCCTCGTCTGTTGTAAATATTATGGGGCTTTTGTGAGGGTGTTGCCGGTGAATTTTTCCTCCATTGTTGATGATGCTCGAGATTTCATTCTGTTTGTGTTGGGAAAGAAACAATTGTCTGTAGATTTTGGGGGGGATATTGTTGATTATGCGTGGCATGATGGAAAAGGCTATTCAAATGATATTATATTTTGAGTCTTCTGATTTTGAAAGTGATTATAGGTGAGTCTTGCTATCTTCCTCTGTTGGCATGCGTCTTATTAGAAGATGGTACAGTCTATAAATTGTTCTCTCATGTAATAGTTGCATTTGCAGTTTGGCTAAGTACAAGTAGATTGATTCAGTAAATTGTGTCCAAGTTTATTATTGTTGTCATTGATTTCTATAAAATCAATTGAAATAACAATTAATCCTTTTGATGGTCGTTGTCTTCTGCTGAAACCTGATAATTTATGTGTAACCCTTGTATCAACTCTATCTTATGAAGTTTTTTCATTTCCATCACTCTTACTCTCTGGCGTAAGCTATTTCTGTGTTTCAATTCATTGTATCGCGAAGTACCAAGTGTTCAAGTGTGCATTCCACATGTTGTGTGTTGGCCTTTCTCCATGTGTAGTTGTTC
This sequence comes from Sequoia sempervirens, assembly GCA_007258455.2. NCBI lineage: Eukaryota > Viridiplantae > Streptophyta > Pinopsida > Cupressales > Cupressaceae > Sequoia > Sequoia sempervirens. The sequence goes on from VDFB02254392.1 coordinate 273,665, forward strand.
CTATAGCATTGATTAAGTTGGCACCGTGATAGCTCTCTCTGATCTTGTGAAATCGTGTAACATCGCTCATAATATAATCCTTGCATAGCGAACCATAACTGAAACGTTTTGTGTGTATCTTGCAACCAATGCTTTCTGCAAACTAATATTTCTTGAGGCATTCGATCCATGAGTTTGGGTGTTGTCTCTTTACACACTCGCCCACTCATTCATAGTGGAATTTGGCTTAACACCAGTCGTTGCATTTGCTTGAAAGTTCTAAATCCTTTTCATCAAATATGCTTGTGCTTAATCTTGTTGTCCTACGTCCTTCCCAAACCGATTACCCTTCCTTTGGAAGTTCTTGAAGCCTTGGTAACAGGTTCAATTAGCACATCTTCTACATCACAACCAATTACTCTTGTTCGAATTTTTTTGAAGCATTTTCAATAAATCCAAGCCGTGTATGTTAATTTTTAGAACCCAGCAACAGATTAATTGCACAATAAATTCACAGAAAGAAATCTGATTTATAACAATTAATACAACTAGCTTAATTAACAACTAATAACAGCGGAAGCAAAAATAACATGAAGCCAAACACAAAAAGACAATAACACAGATATACCCAGGAAACCCCAATGCGGGGAAAAACCTGTAAATGTTGGATCTTCTATTCAGCCTAACAGCAAACTTTTCTTTTGAAAATACAATACGAGTTTGCTACAACAATCTTGTATTTATAGAGCCTAGCTGCTTTACTTAGCGTGCAAGGAAAGAATCTTTCCTTGCTTTCTTTGGCTTTATTTACACATAAAATCACTCTAGGATTTATCTTATCCTCACAAACTCGGAAACATTCTATTAAAGAATAAAATCCCACTCTTGGATTTATCTTATCCTCACAAACTCAGAAACATTCTATTTAAAGAATAAAAATCCTGCTGTTGCTAAAAATCCAACTCAAATTGATTTAAAGCAAATCTTATCTTGAGTTGCTTTAAAGCAAATCCATATCCCACTTTTCTAGCTACAAAAATCAACACTCCCTCTTAGCGAGGAAAGTGTTCTGCACTACACCCAACTTGTCCCTAAAGAATTCAAACTTGCTCTTCATCAAGGCCTTCGTCAGGATATCTGCTATCTGTTCATCCGTAGGAATGTAATTGAGCTTCACTATCCCCTTCTCTACACAATCTCTGATGAAGTGGTACTTGATCTCAATGTGCTTTGACTTGTCATGAAACACTGGATTCTCAGAGAGTTTGATGCAACTCTGATTATCACAGTAAATGACAGTAGGATCCAACTCATGATTAAAGAGCCCAGCTAGAAGTTTCTGAAGCCAGATAGCCTCACATGTAGCCATACTGGCTGCCATATACTCAGCCTCTGCAGAACTCAGTGCAACTGACTTTTGTTTCCTACTGTACCAAGAGACTACTCCTGATCCCAAACTGAAACTGACTGAAGTGCTCTTTCGATCAGTTGTACTGCCTGCCTAATCTGCATCAGTAAACCCCTTGAGCTTCACTCCATCCTGCTGAACATACTTCAGCCCATAGTCAACTGTGCCTCGGAGATATCTCAAAACATGCTTCGTAGCTATCCAGTGCACATGTTTAGGTTCCACCATAAACTGACTGAGTGAGTTCACTGTAAAACAAATGTTTGGCCTGGTGTTGACCAGATACATAAGAGAGCCTATCAACTGTCTGTATAAAGTAGGGTCCACTGCCTCTGATCTGGAAGCATCAATCTTCTTCCAATTGGTCACAAGTGGCGTTGACATAGGCTTACAGTTTTCCATCCTAAATCGCTTCAAGATATCAATTAAGTACTTCCCTTGTCCAAGGAAGATCTCTCCCTCTTTCTGCCACAACTCCAATCCTAAAAAGTAGTGCATCAACCCCAAGTCCTTCATCTCAAACTCTCCTGCAAGATCTCGCTTGCAATGTGCTATGAGCTCCTCTGACCCTGTGAGAAATAGGTCATCAACATATAACAACAATATGAGAAGTTCACCCTTCACCTGAACATAGTACAGGTTCGAATCTGCCTCACTCTTGATGAAGCCCACACTCTGCAAGTAACTATCAATACGTGAATACCACGCCCTAGGAGCCTGCTTGAGTCCATATAGTGCTCTTTTCAACCTGCATACATGAGAATCCCTCTCATGTGATTCAAACCCTTCTAGTTGCTCTATATAAATCTCTTCCTCAATCACTCCGTTGAGGAAAGCCGTCTTTACATCCATCTGATGAATCCTCCAACCCATCTGTGCTGCTATAGAAATGATAGCTCTTATGGATGAGTACCTGGCTACTGGAGCAAAAGTCTCATCATAGTCGACTCCTTCCTTCTGTGAAAACCCCTTAGCTACAAACCGGGCTTTTGAACTTTTCCACACTACCATCGCAGCATGCTTAATCTTATCAGCCATGTCGAGCCTACCACAGACTTATCTTCTGGTCTTGGTACTACCTCCCACACACTGTTCTTCATGATGGAAGAATACTCTTCCACCATGGCATCTCTCCACACTTGGTGCTTGGATGCCTCCTGAAAGCTGGAAGGCTCTACTTCAATTAACTCACTCATAAGTGCCACATAATCTGAATAACGTCTAGGAGCCCTTCTTTGTCTGACTGAATCTTGAGGATCACCTACGTATTCTTGAGCTTCTCTCAATGTCTGCTCAGCTGCCCTATTTCTCCTCTTCTCACTCATAGGAATCTGAGGCTGAGGAATTATTTGTTCCTCTATCTGATCATCCTGCTTGTTCTGCTCTCCAGCTTGTGTTACTGAAGTTTGAGGGATTTGTGCTACCTCAACTGTGGATGATTGTTCCTCCTCATTCATCAAGTTACTTGACTTTTGAAGAGCCCTCTCTTCCTCAAACTTCACATCTCTGCGAACCACTGTTTTCCTGAGAGCAGGAATATAAACTCTATAAGCCTTAGAAGTTTCACTGTACCCAACAAGGATACCCTTCTCTGCAGTAGGTTCCAACTTGGTTCTCTTCTCAACAGGAATGTGACAATACACAAGGCATCCAAAGATGTGAATGTGCCCCAAATCTGGTTTCTTACCAGTGAATGCCTCTTCTGGAGTCAATTTGCCCAACACTTTGTGAGGGCTCCTATTCTGCAAATACACAGCTGTGTTGCAAGCTTCTGCCCATAAGAACCAAGGCAGATCCTGATCATGAAGCATGGCCTTGGCTGCTCCAACTATAGCCCTATTTTTTCGTTCAGCAACCCCATTGTTGAGGGTTGTACGGAACTATCAACTCTTTCTTGATACCTTCCCAGCACAAAAAATATTTGAAGGTATCTTCTTATACTTCCCATTATCACCTCAAATCTTGATCTTCTTCCCATTTGGTTCTCCACCTTAAACTCTTGAACCCAAAGACCTTTCATCTTTATTCTTCATGAAATATATCCACTCTTCTGGAGAAATCATCAATGAAGGTAACATAATACTCATATCCATTCAAGGATGTTGTTGACATAGGTCCACACACATCTGAGTGTACAAGATCCAAAATCCCTTCGGATCTAGTGTCGCTGCTTGGAAAACTGGTCTTGGCATATTTCCCAAGAGCACAACCCTTGCACACCTCATGCTTTTCTGTCTTCATCCCAGGCAGCCCTGTCACTATTTCCTTAAGAATATTAAGTGCTCCATGGTGAAGGTGAGCCATCCTCCTGTGCCATAATTCTCCTATCCCTTTACAGCTACTAACCAACGCATGTGCTGGCTCAAACTGTAACCGAAACAAGCTGCCATGCCTGACACCAATCACTTTTGCATCTTGGAATCTTTGGGACGAATATAGACTTTTCCCCTCTCAAAGGTCACAATGTAACCCTTGTCTTCCAGGAGAAACTGAGATTAAATTCTTTGTCATGCCAGGGACATACAACACATCCTCCACCAACAAAGGTTTGCCAGACTCCCTCTGAAACTTGACGGTGCCAATACCAATTGCATGGTACTTGGCATTGTCTCCAGCTCAATATAGAAATCCAGCTTCTTCTCCTCCAACTTGGTGAAACATTCTTTGACTCCGTCATGTGGCGAGAAGCCCCACTGTCAATATACCATACCCTGTTGGCAATTGAACTTGAGAGACAGGCAATGAGTGAAAACTCATTCTCAAATTGTGATGCAAACTCGTCCACCTCTGCTGTAGCAGCAAATTGCTTCTTCTGCTTGTCCTTATTTTTCTTATTCGGACATTGACTGGCATAGTGACCCATTTGATGGCAGCAAAAACATTTAATCTTGCTCAGATCTTTCTTCTTCCCACTCTTGGAAGAAGAACCTTCTGATTGCTCTTTATTGAACTTCTTCTTACCCTTGCTTGCAAGAGCAAGATTTTCTTCATCTTGAACCTTCTTTGTCTGTTCTCCTCGATGAGCACCTTCACGGATCTCCTCCTGAACAAAATCATCCCAAAGTCTTGCCCAATAGGTAGCTGATCTGGACAACACACTTGACAAACACTTCCCAGTGCTTTGAAAAACCATTCAAGGCTATACGCCTCTCCAACAACAACAAGCTCAATCCCTCCATGGAAAGTAAGAGGGCTGCTTTCCACTCTTGGACATCTTGGTATTATGCAATTTGTCCTTGAGCATCATCTTACGACTCTGATAGTCGCTTTGATAAAGTTTTGTGAGTGTATCCCACATCTCCTTGGCGGTGTCTTTCCCTGATAAATGAGGAATTAAATGATCTCTTACTCCATCCAGGATAATCCTCTGAGCCTTGGCCTCTTTGACTTCATGTGAATCTAAGGCAACAGGATCATTTGTTGGTGGAGTCACTTCTGTGCTAGCATAGATCCATAGCCTGTTCTCCTTGAGAACAGATGTAATCCGAACCTTCCACTGCAAGAAGTTTGACGCACCCTCGAGCCTGTCCTCGTATCGAACGCTAGTTGCCATAGCCACAAAAGAACTGGAGATGAAAATCTGATGACTTTTTTTTTTTCTTGAAATCTGCATCACAAATCTTGGCTTCGTATTCAGAGTTTAGAGCTTTGATACCATGTTAATTTCTATAACCCAGCAATAGATTAATTGCACAATAAATTCACAGAAAGAAATCTGATTTATAACAATTAATACAACTAGCTTAATTAACAACTAATAACAGCGGAAGAAAAAAAATAACATGAAGCCAAACACAAAAAGACAATAACACAGATATACCCAGGAAACCCCAATGCGGGGAAAAACCTGTAAATGTTGGATCTTCTATTCAGCCTAACAGCAAACTTTTCTTTCGAAAATACAATACGAGTTTGCAACAGCAATCTTGTATTTATAGAGCCTAGCTGCTTTACTTAGCGTGCAAGGAAAGAATCTTTCCTTGCTTTCTTTGGCTTTATTTACACATAAAATCACTCTAGGATTTATCTTATCCTCACAAACTCGGAAACATTCTATTAAAGAATAAAATCCCACTCTTGGATTTATCTTATCCTCACAAACTCAGAAACATTCTATTTAAAGAATAAAAAACTTGCTGTTGCTAAAAATCCAACTCGAATTGATTTAAAGCAAATCTTATCTTGAGTTGCTTTAAAGAAAATCCATATCCCACTTTTCTAGCTACAAAAAGCAACAGTGTACACCCTACCAGCATTCTTTTCATAAGATAAGATCTCTTTGAGGCCTATTGTCAAATAGTTAATGCCCCAGTTGATTTTGTTTATTTGAAAATTTTCTAAGGCTTTTCCACCATTCCTATGCGCGCACCCTGACATTAGCTCTCTCTTGAGCCGAGACCTTTGTTGAGGCCTCCCGTCAAGCAGTTCATTGCGCCCTGTTGGTTGAGCCCCGTCGCTGTCTGAGAACCCCTGCCTTCCGTCATTGCCAGCAATTAAACAAAATTTTGGATTGTATTTTATTAAATCTTGGATATGCATTTCCAATGTGAATTATGTACTGCATTTGATTTATTAGGAATATATTTACTATAGTGTATTTTGGCATATTTCATTATAAGTTGCATTCGATCTTGCTCTTTTAGGTTTTTACTTTCATTGGTAATAAGATGCCTATAGATGGGTAATCAGTAATATTATGTCTCCATTTCTTGCCATGATATATTGTATATATATATATATGTATGTGTATATATATGTATATATAATATATATGTACATGTGTGTGTATATATATGTATATATGTATGTATGTATGTATATATACATGTATACACACATATACATATATATTTATATATACATACATATATACACATATATATATACATATATATGTATATATGTATATATGTATGTATATATGTATATAATATTATATTTTGGTTGTACCATATGGATATTAGAAATAAAATATCAATTAAAATCATTAATTGGATGGTTATTATAAAAAGAATAACTAAATTCCGATTTGGTAATGTAGGTTGTGTATTGCATTGGTAGTATGAGTTTGATAAAAGATTAAAATGGAATAGTTATTATTTAAGTAATTATAGGTAAAAGAATTACGTAGTTAATTAAGTGGATAGATATGTTATTAAATTTAAATGATTTAGGGTAAATTTTCAAATGACTTGGGTAAATAACTAAGTAAATTGATGTATTTCACATATAGATAATTGTTAATATTATATGATGGTAAAGGAAAAAGTTATTTAATTTAAATGTTTTAAATTATAAACTGTTATAATTTAATGAGACAAAAATAAAGTTTGAGGTCAAATAAAAGTATATAATATATTACTAGGGACAGTATAAATTAGCGAATGAATATGATAAATCACCTGAACAATGAAGCGATAAGAAATGTTATGTAATAAAGGATTTTCATTGGTTAAGTCACTATCAAAATGAGTATTCAATTGTGTAGGTAGTTAAGGTGAATTAATTATTTTATATAGATAATTGAGTGATTTGTAGATTGGTCAATAATAATGTATATGTGTAATCAAATCTTTAAATCAGTAAATTTCTATATTTTATAGCGTGAGATTGTGAATTTCATTCATGTTTGTGATTAAAGTAAATTCACTTACCTTGCATACATAGAATTCCAGGGTAATTGAAATAAATGTTTAGTTAAATAGTGTATTGGGGAAAGTAAATATTAAGTGAGGGTAGGATATTGGGATTAGGTTATTTTATTTATTTTATTCAGATTAAATATCAATGATTGAGTTTACTCTTTGTAGTTAATTAGTAAATCAATAACAAATTTTAATGCATAACTCAATATTTCATTAGACATGTACTTGCATAGACTTGATTTCATTTAGAAGTGAAAGACTTAGTATAGATCAAAATATAGAGGTTCAATTAATGTAGTATAATAATATAGGTATCTTTAAATAGTTTATAATTATCATTAATAAAGGAACCTAAATAGACATAGATATATTTAGTTGATGAATGTATAAAGATTGATGAAGATGTGAATCTAGTGTATTCTTGTTTTAGGAACACTAAGTGAGAGAGTCTAGTGATCGCTTTATATATAGAATAGTTTGATGGTCTTATTGAGTCTGTTGATGTAACTCTTCTTGCATCCAAACAGTGCCATGATTGTACTAAGTATAAATTGGTTACATATGATGTCTCATATTCAAACCTTTGGGGCTTATTCAACTTCATTATTTTTATAATTATAGGTTGATATTAAGTTAACAAATGAGTTGGTTTAGTGATCAATTGCAATATAATAAATTAGAGTTTTAATTTAGATATGGTGTACTCAATAATAGATGTATTCCTTATTGGGTCACATGTTCTCATTGGTTACGTTCATGCAACTTTGAGTAGGGTGTTGTGCAAATGCACTTGACTTTTATATTGAGTAAAAGCATAATCAAAACCAGTGGAGTTAATTTAGAGGTGAGTATTGGGTGAGTACTAGGTGTATATGATCATGTTAAAATTGTTTTAACCATTAGGGAGAGAGTTGTAGTGTGCTTTCCTAGTTTGTCATTGTTGCATTTATTTTCATTTCATTACACAAGTTCTAAATTGGGTGTGAGAAGTTTAACTTGATTGTCTTGTATTTTAATTTCTCCTACTAATTAGTTACTTTGTTGCTAACTATTGACTTAATTTGGAGAGAAGATTGTCTTGTTAAGGATTTTTTCACCCTTAAATATAGTTATTTGTAGAAAATAATCCTTATATTTAACTACGTGGTTAAGATAAATTGACTAATAAGTGAAATAATGTTTTTAATTTAGAGGAATGTCTTCCTAGTTATAATGTGATGTTCAATTGTTGCATTTGACAATGTGGTTGATTAATGGATTAAGTGTTGTGTAATTTTCAAAGGGGGTGTCATGGTGTAAAGTTGTCTAAGGTTGGATTCCAGAGGCCTAGGAGGGGGCATAAAAAATGTGAATGGTTCTTATGATTGTTTCACTTTGGAAGTGTTTTGCAATGTTCTGACGGTTATGTGCTTGTATGAAATGTAAACTTTAAGGATTTTGCTTCCTATTTCTATAAGGAATCATGTGATTATGTAAAATGTGCAAGATGGTCAATTCCTTGCTCTGTGCTTGGATTCATGTGACTATGTTGAGTGTGCAAGATGGTAAATGCCTTGCTTGATGTGTAGGTTTTATTAGTTGCAAGTAGGGGGAGTGGCTCTCAATGGGGGTTGGAACCTAGAGTGGTGTCCAGGAAAACCCATTGGAGAGTTTCCTAATCCAACAATAATATTAACAATGAATTAGGGGGATGGGTAGAATTGACATTAAACAAGATAATGGATGCCTCACCCATGCCTGTAGTGCTCATTTAGGCTAAGGATGGGTTGAGAAGGCCTGGTTGGAAAGATCAACATCCTTGTCCTCACGAAAGGAATGTTGGTTCCACATGTGTCACCCTATGGGACCGGGACCTAGTGAGAGGTTTTCCAGGACAACCATAGATGGGGATCGGGGTCTAGTGAGAGACCACTAGAATGTAACCCATGCCAAGACCACATGATGACACTTCTCTCTATTGTATTCTAGCATTCCCTAGTTGTACTTTCTCTTTGTGTTGTGTGAGTTCCTCTAGAAGTGAATTTAATGTTGTAAGTAATGTTGGTGTGATGGCAGTGTTGTGTTGGAGTCCATGTATAACCCCTTGATTGTGTTAGCCTATTGCTTTCCTAACTGTCTATTGGATGTGGGACCATGTGTGATCTCCTAGTACAAGGGGTGGACCTCAGGGTTCCACATGGTTGGGAAGTTGGTGCTTTTTCTTGCATTAGGGTATTAATCTTGTTGCATGTTTGTGCGCATGGAGATTTTTCATTATATTGTTGACTCCAGTTCCTATTCCAGTTCGAGAAGGAAACCTATTCATGTATTTTTTTTGGATTGTATATCAATTGTATCTCTTGATGTAATCTGATGTAATCTTCCCACCTGTACTTGGGAAACAATGTTGTAAATATTGTAATGATGTAACAATTTTTGATGAATTCTTCTTGTAATGAATATTGTGATGTATTGTATCTTGCATATGTTAGTAGCTAGAAATGATCTTTAATGTTGCTTATCATTTGATATGTTATGGAGATAAGTAACATAGAAATATTTAATGTGGTGCTTTAAAATGAACCTTGTATGTTAGATAAATTATGTTACCTTAGTAGATGATGATATAATTCTAGTTATCTTGATTATTAGTTTGTGAGTAGTGCAGTCAAGGAACCTTAGAGGACTTAGGTTTAGATCACATGTTATGTTATGTTATGCATTCTATTGTTGATTCAAAAATAAATAAAAAATGTTCCATTAATTTGTCTTAGTTAGTGTTGTCCTCTGGGGTTCCTTGGCAAGGGCGTTACACCTGGTATCAGAGCCCAAGTTTCTAACACTAGGCAAGTGTTTGGTTTCATATGAGTCCATTATATTGTCCTAGTTGCTTGTACTCTTTTTTCATCCTCACTTAACAACCTGAGATTTGTCCTTTGGTGGTGTTTGTCCAATGGTGCAGAAGACCAGTGGAAAGGATAGGACCCATGGTGTAGTCCGCAATGCACCTATATTCTTTCTATTAGGGAATGCATTATGGACCCTTGTGTAGCCTTGTGATGTGATTTTTGGTGATGTGAATTTGTGTGTATGTGAAGAATGTATGTTAAATCATGAATATAGCACTTATGGAATGATAAATTGTATTTTCATACTTTTAAAAAGGTGTAAAATCATGATCTTGTGTTGAATATGTTATGATATTTAGTGTTGTATAATGAATAAAGTGCAATGTCTAGTCTGTAAGTGATGGATATTTAATGAAAAATGTGTGCTTTGTGTGCATAATTATGGTGTGTTTTATGGAAGTGTAGCATTCTGATGTAATGAATCAGCTTTGATGGTTGGTACTAATATGTTATGTTTCCACCTTATTTAGTGACTTCCAGGAGTAAGTCAAGTTTTAGGGGGGGAGGATGTAGTGCCCCTCCATTCTCAATGTGGATGTGCAGTTAGTTTGGCTTTGAAACTTGGAGATGAAGGTAAAATAATAGGGATATTTGAGGTATGTGCTAATGATGTTAAGTAGTTGATGTTGTATAGTATGAATTTATGGACTATCATGTGATTATCTTGTGACTGTTCTTATCCTAATTGTATGTAATTGATTGTTAGATGAGTCGATATGATTACTTGGTGATGTTCTTACTAATGTGATTGAGTGAAAGGGATAGTATCACATCACTCACTTGTGAGTACCCTACGACGTTGTGATTCCCTTTCAAGGTGTGCCTGATTATGTGTATATGTATATGCACAACCGTTTTGTGCGTTGTAGGTTGCAAGTACTAGGTATCAACTCCACCTGAATTAGCAGGTCTGAGTGTGCCTTAAACCCAATGGAATAGTGGATTAGAGATAGCACTTGGTCCCCTACCCTAGCCATCATCCTCAAAGAGGATGAGTATCTGGTCTGATACCTTGTTAGTATCGTTCATTGGTCGGTTAGTGTGTTTAGTGTTTTGTATTGAGATCCTAGATGTTGATTAGGTAATCATTGGCTTTTGGTTTTAATTTATTTAATTGTTTGATAGAGGTCTCTAGTTAAATTGTGCATTAAAATTAATTATTTTTTATTAGTGATAAACAGGTTTTGCGGGGACTAGAAACCCTTTATAGGTTTTGAGGGGACTAGAAACCCCATACAAACAAAGAAAGTTGCAAAAGATTGGAACACAAACAATCAGCAGCCCAACATCAGCAGTCTACTAAAAGATATACAAGACAAAACATATTGCAAGAAATCAACTTTGAAGGGACTCAAAACCCTTTACGGTCAAGAAATCATATGGGACTTAACCCCGGAGCATCTTTAAAGAAACTACCTGAATCCGCCAGGTGCCAAAAATAAACTGCAACATCCACACCATAGCAAGACAACTGCTCAGTATTGAGCTAAAACAAAAAGGTTTTCCAAAGCACCCTTCAAACACAGAAGACTGAAGATTAGCAACATTCATATAGCTCCACCCAAACTGAAACACCATCCCACAATCCACCTCCATAGGAAAGGGGCCCCCTCTATAGGGGAGGAAGACACAAGAGCTCCATCCACCAAAGTAGCCCAACTCTTGATCATACCAACTCCACCTCAAAAGGAACCAGCTCCACCTGAACAGGAACAAGCAACAAAGAAGAGGACATTCCACTGGACCAAAAACATATAACTCCACCTTAATAGGAGTGGGATCTACCTCAGCAAGAGCAAACTTCACCTCTAGAGAAGCCATCGACTGTAGAGTCCAGCCAAAAGAAACCACTCCAGTACAAAAAAACAGTCGCAACAACCTTAGGCATTAGAAGAGATGGAAACAAGAAACCAGACTTAAAGAAAAATTCATCCCACCACATACACACCAAAGCCAACTAAATAACTAGCTCCAAAGGTATCAACCATAACCAAAAAAAAGGATATCCCTCGATAAACCTCAACATTAACAAATTATAGAAGGGAGACCACAAAACATGTCTAAACACAACAACCTCTGAGAACAGTGGAGTAGCTGACTCCATCCCCTGTAAAAACAAAAACAACAGAAAAATCGAGTAGGGGCAAAACACCAAACAAAGAGAAGCTCCTTTCATGATCCAAGAAGGGTTTACCCCAAGCCAGATGAACACCAAATACAACTAGGTTTTAAAGAAAAACATTAAGAGCAACCCAAACAATTAAGAGTGCTCAAGCCTAGCACCAACAGAGGACCCAGAGCTTAGCCAAAAACCCAACATCACCGCCAACAGCAAACCCTTGAGGCCCAAGAACAAAGGGAGTTTAAGACCAAGGGGAAAACTAACCCCAAGAGGAAACTATAGAACAGGGCCCAGAGCCCTCAACCAGCAAGAACCCAAAACCAAAGAGAGTAGCAACCCACAACAGCCAGGAGGGAGATCCAAAGCAACCCACAGCCAAGAAAGAACCAAGAAGCAAGAGGGACTCAAGATGAAAGGAGCCAACGAATGGACCATCATTAAAATTAATTGTTAAATGAAAGAAAGGTATATTTTGATAATATATATATGAATAAATAATTTTAATTAATAATAAAATAACCTTACAATATAGTTAAAATTAATAAATAATATTATAAGGTAAATAAATTAAGGTTGGAAAATGTAATTAATTATAATATGTAAGAATTATTGGTAAAGGATTTTACCGTTGTGTGAAACTGGAAACCCAATTATAATTACTCAAATTATAATTTAGTGAGTTGTTTTTTAAACTACTTGAATCGGTAAATTAATAAATTAAAGTTAACTTTAATTAAATTTAAGAGTTGGTTTTCCTGTGCAACTAATTTTGCCTTGTCTTTTGTAAATATTATGGGGCTTTGTGAGGGTATTGCTAGTGAATTTTCCCTCCATTGTTGATGATGCTAGAGATTTCATTATGTTTGTGTTGGGAAAGAAAGAATTGTCTATAGATTTTTCCTCTCTATTGCAATCTAGCATTCCCTAGTTGTACTTTCTCTTTTTGTTGTGTGAGTTCCTCTGGAAGTGAATTCAATGTTGTAAGTAATGTTGGTGTGATGGCAGTGTTGTGTAGGAGTCCATGTATAACCCCTCAATTGTGTTAGCATGTTGCTTTCCTGACTGTCTATTGGATGTGGGACCTTGTGTTATCTCCTAGCATGGGGGATGGACCTCAAGGTTCCACATGGTCGAGAGGTTGGTGCTTTTTCCTCCATTGGGGTATTCTTGTTGCATGTTTGTGTGTGTGGGGATTTTTCATTATGTTGTGGACTTTGGTTCCTGTTCCAGTTCGAGAAGGCAACCTATTCATGTATTTGTATTGGATTGTATATCAGTTGTATCTCTTGATGTAATATTCCCACTTGTACTTGGGAAGTAATGTTGTAAATATTGTAATGATGTAACAATTATTGATGAATTCTTCTTGTAATGAATATTGTGATGTATTGTATCTTGCATATGTTAGTAGCTATAAATGATCTTTAGTGTTCCTTATCAGTTGATATGTTATGGAAATAAGTAACGTAGAAACATTTAATGTGGTGCTTTAAAATGAACCTTGTATGTTAGATAAATTATGTTACCTTAGTAGATGATGAAATAATTCTAGTTATCTTGATTGTTAGTTTGTGAGTAGTGCATTCGAGGAACCTTAGAGAACTTAGGTTTAGATCACATGTTATTTTATGCTATGCATTCTATTTTCATTTCAAAAAAAAAAAAAAAATTGTTCCATTAATTTGTCTTTGGTAGTGTTGTCCTCTGGGGTTCCTTGGCGGGGGTTTTACACTTGCGTAACCATCACCAAAAAATAAGAAAAAGAGCAATTCAAAAGGATATTATTTGTATCCTTAGAGACCGATCCATATAAAACACAATTGAAAGGCTCTTTCATTCCCAACGTCAATGATTTTTCACTAGTAAGAATAATATATCTCAATGCAAGCCAAACAAAGGCTCGTGCTTTGGGAAGAACATCTTTACCCTAAGAGAGCATATGGGGTCATTTTTCATCATTCAAATGAGAAATTTAGGATATATATCCTTGTTTGACGATGTGATGGTTAGCTTTAGAAGGAGTCTAAGAGATTTGATCTGATTTTGAAAAGTAGAATTTTTTTCTTTGGTCCAAAATAGTTTATAAAAGTGATCTTTGAGCCTAGGGAATGATACAATCATGGAGGCTCCTCCATCGAGACCTAAAAAGGGAACCTTCTTGGTTAATCACTAAATAATCTTTGACCATATTATTCTACGGATATTTTAGAACATAGTTTCTAATAAACCCTTAATTGTACACAAAGGAAGAAAACCATGTTGGAATCAAGGAACACTGAGAGGGGGGGTGACTCAATGTTCTACAAAATTTAACTTTATTAACTTGATCTTTAAACCACTTATAGCATTGAACCAAAAGAAAGATGCAAGAACACAAGGCAATCAACCACAACACCATAACACAAGGGTTTTTATGTGGAAACCCTGTTAGGGGAAAAACCATGGTGGAGTTTAATCCACAATATGAGTATACTCAAAATAAATGTTTATAAATGGGGAATGCACATGCATTCAGGCACACTTCCTAGAGCTCACTGCCAGAAATACAAAAGGCTTACTGCCCAAAAGAAGACTCACTGTCTTACAGTAATAGTCAGAAGACAACTAGAGTGGATGAACTATGAGATAGCATTTGCTAATGCCTAATTATAGTTTTGGTTAAGCACATTGATCACATTACATTATGTCTAATTCTGCTCTTGAAACTTTGTCTGCTTTAATTTGAATCATCAATCTTTGTTTTGCTCAAATGAAACTACGCACAATTGATCTATATTCCTTATGACTCTTGCATCATATGCATCATATCACAAAATGATATGAATAATTGATTATATATATCCACAACTAGAGATTACATCAACTGCATGTCAGCTTTAACAAAATAAGAAAATGTGCACAAACTGTCGACTCAATCCATAAACAATTATCAATGCAAACAAAAAAAATTCAGCCAAAACATAGTAAGGACCCAAAACAACATGTCTTGAACACAAAACACCTTAACAATTATTCCTCGAAGATCCACAACACGCTACAATCACCCTGTCAGCCATGATCATGAAAAACTTGAACTCACAAAAGAAAATCACCAATCGCGAACACAACGATCAATGCGGACCAACAACATAGATAGAGCATGATCTAGAAACATCCATAAGCATCGTGAATCACCATAGAAGCATCCACAACAAATCAAATTACTAGAATCACATCATCTTCTTTCAGGAACACCAACTAAAGCAACAGAACAACTGTCAGAACACAAATACTCATAACTCAATCAAATCTTCATGCGAACATTTGAAACTTTATATGGATAAACTAGATATACTTGTAAACAAACCCTTTAATCCACAACCTCTTATCATCAATAAAATGAGCTACCCACCATGCTGAACTTCACTGCACCACCAACAACCTACAACTTTTTTTATTACAATTTTCTCAATATCCTCAACATATACAGCCTTAAAGACATTAATGCCAATAGTGTTGACATCAATGACAACCACAAATCAGCAATATCCAACAAACCATTCCAAGAATCTTCCCAAAAAATACTTGCTTCTTCATTATGAATGACCCATGACAAATGTGGCAAAATAACCTTTTTACATTGGATGATAAAATTCCACACCTTAGAACCATGGGGAGGGTTATAAATAATAAAAATTCTCTCTAGATTGGTGTTATCCAAATATTTTTCTTGCATAATTTAACTTCAATTAGCTTGAGGTTTTGCAAACATATTCCAAGCTAATTTAGCACCAAGTTCCATATTCTAAATGTAGACACCTAAATTTGACCATATCTTATAACATTACCTTAATGATGCCTTTTCTTCTAGGTCCCTTTTCATGACCCTCTCATCACTCCCATTAGTTAAATAAATTTTATTTATTTAACTAATTCCTCTTATCCATTTATTCTTCTCTTTCATCAAATTAAATAAATCTTATTTATTTAATTCCATTTACCCTCTATTTGCACCAAATTAAATAAATCTTATTTATTTAATTCCATTTGCACCAAATTAAATAAATCTTATTTATTTAATTCCATTTACCCTCCATTTGCACCAAATTAAATAAATCTTATTTATTTGATCTTATCATCCAATTTGTGCATCATAAGCCCTAAAATTTCCTTTTTAATCCTAGCCATCCACATCACATATTTGGCTTTCAATCATAGCCATTCATTTGATTCCCTTTCCCTCTATAAATCAAACCTCTCACAAGTCATTTGATCATGGAGCATTTGAGTATTGTTTTGTTGCTACAACAGTGAGCAATCAACAAATTTCTCCATCAATAATTCTCCAAAATCTTGCATTCTCATACGAGGTCAAGGAAAACTTTAAGAAACCCCCCCTCGGTGAAGGTGTAAAATCCTAGCGAATCTTGTATACTTCCTGATAAAAATATTAATTTTAGTGGAAAAAAATTTCAGTTTTCGTGAAAAAAAAAAGTTCATTAGCGAATCTTTTCTAATCACTAGAAGTTTATGGAAAATCCTGGCGAAATGCAATTTTTTTAAAACCACTAAATTTTTTCCATTGGCAATTAAAATCTATTTTCAAACCAATAAAATATTTTGATTGGCGAATTAAACTTGTTTTCAAACCAGAAAAAATAAAATTCATTGGTGAATTAAACCTATTTTCAAATGATTAAGAAAAAAACATTGGCGAATTAAACATAATATGAAACTAATAAAAAAATGCAATGGCGAAGTGTCGGTGCAAATTTTCCTAACCTTAGTTGCAAGTCTTTCTTGGTCATCTTTGTAGTTGGTGTGTCGGAGGTTTTAAAAACTTTGAAACTTCAAACTTTGGTTCTAAGGTTCCAAGTTCTAGTGACCACATGACTTTATGGGACATCACAGTTCAATGAATTTTTGATGGACGGCTATAGTTGCATCCCAGAAGTATATCTCTCAAGCACTAGAATTGTGAATTGAAACCTGCAGAATTACACAAGAACCATTAGATTTCCAAAAATCAATAGTTGAGATTTTATTAATTATTTAGGTCTATCGGTCATCCTGCTCTTGTTTACTATTTAATATTGCATAAGTAAGACCAAAATATTTTATGACAAAGCCTTAAATCTTAACTCTTTAATCTTGAGGGTCGAGTCTCATCAACCTAGCAATGTCCCCATTTTAAATTATGCACGTGCACAAAGTTTGTTTTAAAAGAGGGACTGTTCGATGAATTTTCAATGGACGGTTGTAGTTTCATTTCGGAAGTATATCTCTCAAGCACTAGAATTGTGAATTGAAACCTGTGGAATTACACTAGAACTGTTAGATTTCCATAAATCAATGGTTGAGATTTTATTAATTATTTAGGTCTGTTGGTCATCCTACTCTTGTTTACCGTTTAATATTGCCTAAGTCAAACCCAAATATTTTATGACAAAGCCTTAAATCTTAACTCTTTAATCCTGAGGGTTGAGTCTCGTCAACCTAGCGATGTCCCCATTTTAAATTATGCACATGCATAAAGTTTGTTTTAAAAGAGGGATCGTTCGATGAATTTTCAATGGATGGCTATAGATGCATTCTAGAAGTAAATCCTTGAAGCACTAGACTTGTGAACTGAAACCTCCGAAATAACACTAGAACTGTTATATTTTCAGAAATCAGTGGTTGAGACATTTATTTCTCTCTTTTCAATGCATCGAAGTACTCTACCTTTCATTTATTCTATTGAAATTCTCAATTTGGTTGTGGTACTAGGTGGCGGCGTGGATTAATACCATATGAATAGCCAGAAAAAAACCTATTTTCAAATGATTAAGAAAAAAACATTGGCGAATTAAACATTGTTTAGTAAGTGAAGGAGGTGTGGAAGTTTCCATAAAAATTGAACCAGAGAAACAATGGAGGCCAATTTCACCTTGACATCGTGGAGGAAGCTAGACCCTTTCATTGGCAAAGCATCTGTGAAGCGGCTACGAGGTTTATTTCTCTTCAAGGATGTGTAGGCGACGTAAGCAATTCAATTTATTTTGGGTAATGGCTTTGAAAAATTAAAGCACAGATACAGGACCAAAATGGATATTTATTCATTGGTCATGGCTTGGAGTCTAGACTTAGGAGAACTGGTGGGTGTAGTTAGTAAAGTCATGAAAACTCTGGTTCACAAATATTTTTTAGAGGATATGGAAGGCATTCTGGAATGGGCGATACCAAGAATGGGGCTTGTTAAGGTTGAAGGCATGGATGGTGGAGGCCCGAAGCTCACAGATTTAAATCATCTCTTTATCAGGTGGCCAGAAGGATGCACCAAAGATCTATGGCGAGAAGGTGCGGAGTGTGAGTGGCAAGCACTCAAAATCTACATCAAGCTAATGGAGTTCGAGGAGGTCATAGAGAATCTCAAAGACATCGCTAGAGTAGAGATGCGTGAAAAGAAGGGTCTGCGTTCGAGGAAGAAGATGAAGATGGGTAATTCATCGAAGGCATCTGAGGAGGACAAGTTTTTTAAAAAAAAAGATTATTGTACTAAATCTTGTCTATGGTTTTGTTTTTTGGGGGTTATGCTTGGATTTCAGGCGGGTAGATTAGGGATAATTTGATATGTTAGAAATGGAAATTGTGTTGGTTAATCAGCTTTTTTGGTAGTTGATGGATGCACATAAATCTAAAGTATATTTTATAGCATTAGTTTAAAATTGGAATATTTTTTGGTAGTTGATGGATGAAGATAAATCTAAAGTATATAATAGTATTTTGTTTACAGTGATTCTCAGCTTTTATTTTTTTCAAGATAATACATTTGGTAACTTGGTTTTATTGGTGAGCATGTTGAAATTTTATTTGCCTTTTACAAATAATTTATGTTTTTAGATAGATGAATTTAAGGATTTTACTATAATAAAAAAATTCAACAAAATCTATTTTATAGCATTTATTTAATATGTATGATTAATAAAATCAATAATATTTTAATATAAAAGATTTTATATAAAAAAATATAAATGTCACAAAATTTTCATATGAAAGGTAGGGGTGGCCGTCAAATTCTAGGCTTGGCCAAGAGGTAATAATTTTCCAAAATCCACACATATCGATCTTAATTACCCATCGATCCTCCAGTCATGTCCACTTGCTAAAATTTGCCTATGATCTTCACTTCATACATGCACCATCCTTGCCACCTTTCCTATCTTAATTCACCAAAGTTGAGGTTTTGGTGCTTTTCCTAACCTTAGTTGCAAGTTTTGACAACTTCGAAACTTCAGACTTTGGTTCTAAGGCTCTACATTTCAGCGACCACGCGACATTATGGACCACTACCTTTCAATGAATTTTCTATGGACGGCTATAGTTGCATTCCAGAAGTCTATCTCTCAAGTAGTAGATTTGCAATTCTCAATCTTTTAGTTTTGAACATCTGAAGTGATTGATTGGACAACTCATAGCTTTAATGAAACAAGATTTGTAATGATTTCATATCGTTTGAGTGGCACTAGTAGTGCTAACTGGAGTCTAGTGATTTTGACAGCTTGTCAGATTGAGGTACAATTTGCATGTAGCCAGACATCAATCAAATTAAACATTTTAATTTTTAATTGTACATGTAATGCTTAAGATACACGAATTGACTAAGTGGGTTTTTTGGTTTGCGTGAATTAGGTTAGTAGCGACACTAATGGCCCATAATTTATTAAATAGGGTAGGTAATAGTTAAATAGTAATAGCGTGACATTGTAATTCAGTTGTAATAAAATAAATGGTTATAAATTTACAGTAAAGATTTATTCAAATCATATTTTTTTTCCTTTGAGAAATTAAGTATTAAATGCATGCAAAGGTGGAGTAAGTAGCCATTTATCACATTCCATTTGCAAAATTTGTAGTGGTAGAAAATTCCAGAAAGGTGAGTTGTGGGCGAAGAGTAAAATGGAAACGTCACTTATGTTGGACACGGAGAAGCAACTGCAGGCCTTCAGAGGGGAAATAACCAATAAGCGACTGCAAGGGCTGATGAATTTGACCCATCCACTCATTCTCTGGGCAACCAAGCAGGTGGTTGGGCCAGAATTTCTGAAGGCTTATCACAGAGCCAGAGCAAATACAGAGATTCCAACAATTTTCTTAGCAGTCCATTTGCATATGGGAGTCTTGAAAGAGAAGTAAAAAATTGACCCAAATGGTCTTCGTGCATGCATAGTTGGGCGACATTGACGCGACGCTAGATAATGTGGATGAGAATAGGAAAATCCCCATGCCACAGAACTACTACATGATGCGGATGAGAGGGAGAGAGGTAATGAAGTTTCCTTTGGTCCGAACCATTGACCCAGAAGGATTTGAAAAATTGTGGGACAAAGGGACCGTAGCATTTTCTTTCTCCTCAGGGCAGCAAAGCTGACGACCAATCTCCCGCGTGGGTAGGAAATGAGATACGCGGAGGATGAAGGTCTGGTAGAGGAAATTTTAGCGGGTGATGATGATGATTGGGACCTTGGAGATGGGGAAGAATGGCTTGCAAATGATCCCAGGGTCCCGAAGGAAAATGCCAAAAGCCCAACACACCAGAAATGTGGAGCAGACTGCCTAGTGATTGCAGATTGCAAGGCGTACCTAAAATGCATAGAGTCAAAGGATGATGATGAATTACAAAGTCTGGTTGGGTATGATTTTATTTTTTTGTTGTTGAATAGAAATAGTAACATTAATACGGTAATTGAGTCAATCTTGAGTCTTAGAGTGCTTGTACTTAAATTCAGGCCAATTTTGTAATGAATTCTGTAATGCATGAAAATTTGGGTGGGCTAGCTTATCAGGGAAGGTCACTTGACAAAAAAGGCCTTCAGGGTGGTTTTCTGAAAAACAAATACCCATGTAATCCTTTTTTGATAATCAATACAAGGTGTTGCCCCTAGCAATGTTTTACCTAGCAAAAAAATAATAATTGCATGCATATTTAATAAAGTAAATGGTTGTGCTATTAATTTGACATTGTAATTCCTTTTATTAAGTCCTTTGCAACATTAAGTGTTATTGTGCTTAGTGCTATTAATGGTTAAAAGTAAAAAAACTTTAAAACATGTGTTTATTATTTATATCATAAATTACTCAACGGTTTGATAGAACATTTGATGTATTGTTGTAGACTCAAGGGAGCAAAGCAAGCTTAGTCGCTAGGCCTCTGAGTTTTATAACCATTTGACATGTCGCATTGTCACAGAGTTCTAAATTTTCATAACTACCCGATTCCCCAACTTGGTTCACTTTATTGAGTAACTTAAGTTCATGCATACGTAACCTTTGAGTTACGGTGTGTGGATTTAGTCGATGGGTTGGAGGTTTCGAAAACATTGAAACTTCAAACTTTGGTTTTGAGGTTCCAAGTTTCAACGACCACGTGACATGATGGACTTATCTTGCCTTTCAAAGGGGAATTGGCTATGCAGCCTACAAAATGGGCTTGATTTGACAATTTGATGGAATTTATTAATTAATTAAAAATGTACTCTTTATTTTTAATTAATTAATAAATACCATCAAATTGTCAAATCAAGCCCATTTTGTGGGTTGCATAGGCATTGTCTTTCAAAGGCGTCATCGTCTGCCATCTCATTTAACACTATGTACAAAATGAACTTGAGTTTTCTTTTCAAGAATTTCCAAAAGCATACAAGTTTAAAGGCTATATTTTCAAGGTATGAAATTGAATGTCGCATTTAAAGCACGTCCTATCAACAATAATGACATACATGGGTGGTGTAGTTTTTCTCAAATATTTAACTTGCATTCTCGCTTTACTCCACATTGATTACACGTCTTGTCATTTTATATGGCTTGACAGTGGCGTATTTTTTCTCAGACATTTCCTTTCAAAGGCACTATCGTCTGACATCTCATTGAACACTATGTATGAAATGAACTTGAGTTGTCTTTTTAGGAATTTCCAAAAGCATGCAGGTTTAAAGGCTATGTTTTTTATGTATGAAATTGAATGCCACATTTAAAGCACATCCTATCAACAATAACGACATACGTGGGTGGCGTAGTTTTTCTCAGACATTTAGCCTGCATTCTCATTTTACTCCACATTGATTGCACATCTTGTCATTTTATATGGCTTGAAGGTGGTGAGAACTTATTTGTTAAAGCCTCAGTTGTACTTCTACCTGCGGTTGTTATTTCTTTAGGAATTCAAGCATCTCATTAGGCATAGTGAGCTCATGCAGTCTGAAATTGAAAATCATTGGCTCGGTGTGAGGGATACAGAGCTAGGACTTTTTAAATTGGAAGAATTTTGGGAACATTTGGATAGTAAAGAAAAATCTGTTGTAGATGTGAAGGTATTAGAAAGTGGACTAGCTCAGGCCGAAGGTTTTCCAGAAGCAGTGTTGATTGTTGACCTAATTATTGCATGTGTGAGAAGGTACATTCCTGAAACCCGAGAAATCAAGGCCGCAGACAGAACCATTGTAGCTAAAAAAATTCCCAAGGTCGTTTCTTAAGCATTAGGAATTCCAGAGAAGGCACCCATAAAGGAGATGTCTGTTGTAACAGCTAACGAATATTTCAGGACTAATGAAACCTGGTGTAAAAATTCTATGGCCAAAGGGTGGTTAAAATTAGAGAAGAAAGGTAAGTCTCAATTGCCCAATAAACTTAAGAGGACACATTTTAAAGCAAAAATTGTTGATGTTATTGCTTTACTTCATCGTATCGTTGGGAATGCACAAGTTGAATTATTTGAAGACTATATGTGTCAATTCATTTTAGTTATCTGTGATGATAATGTGTTTATCAATTGGACTGAGATAATTTTCTTTCACTTGCATGAGCAATTAGTTAACTTTCAGAAGACTGCTATCTTTCATCTGTGTTCTTGTTTGATATATATCATTGCTAGTCAAAGAGCTTATTGGCCAGGGTTGAAACCACAAGTACCACCAAGTCCTGGCATGCTTGTGTATAAGTGTTATGCGGAATTTACCATGCAGGTTGGGATGGTAGAATATTGTCTTGTTAATGATGCCTTTTTAATGGAAGTTGCGAGAAAGTTGGATGGAAACCCTGAAATGTGTTTTTCCCCTGAATCAAAATCTTTGGTGTTGAAGTTTGGAAGTTTTTATATCCAGTTTGATAGTTTTTCTTGTTTGAGAATTGGAGGTTATGAGAAGGCTCCACTTAAATTTCCTAAGTACCCTAAGGATTTACTGGTATTTTTGGAGGTCTCCAAACAAATGGCCATAGTAAATATAAAATACATGAATATGGGAAGGCAAGGGTATACCTTCTTGTTAGTTACTCGTTCTTTCTCTTGCAAAAGTAATCAGATGGCTAGGAATGTTGAAAGGATTCTCAAAGAATACAATCTCCAGTACTTGTTTGTAAGAACTAATTTTGACAGTAAGGGCTTTGTGAGAAAAAATTTATATGCCTCCAGCTCGTATCAACACCAACCTTCAATCGAAGATTTCTAGGAAGATTGTGCTAATGAAAATGAAGTTTTCATAAGGGACCATATGAGGCTAACCCTTGAGCATCTACAATTTTTTGGTCTCTCTTTCTAAATTCCTAAAAATGTGTCTGAAGATTTGATGGTTCTTGATCCTGAATACGAGAAGTTTCCTAGTAAATCACATCCCAAAGTTGACTGGGATAAAGATGGATTTTTATAATATATGAGTAAACATGCTGAACCAGTACTCAAAAGGACTCAGGATTGGTTGGAGGGCAATTGGCATAGGGTTGTTGGTTCTGTTCATGAATGAAAAATCATCCCAGAAAAATGAGCAAGGATCTAGCCAAGTAGTCCCTGGAGGTACATCATTGGCGAGAATAGTCATCAAGTCTTCTAGCACCAATTCACAATCTAGGGGTGATGGTGAAAAGCCAGAGAAATCAAAATGTGAACAAGACAACCCATCCACCCCTGCTCTTAAAAAGAAAATTGTCAAAAAAAAAACCTGTGTCAGAAGATTTAAAGAGCACTTTAAGCATATTGTTCAAGATAGTACTTTCTCGCCCTTATCTGAAGAATCTTCTCCTCCTATAGAAAACATATCAATCATTCCTAGCGAGTCTAGAGAGGTTGTTCAAAGTGATAAAGCCCCCAGTCTAATAGAAAAATCTCCAATATGGTTGAGGAAAGCGGTTGAAAAGAAGAGGAAATACACTCCTACGACATCCGTTGGGGCTGGAGTAGATACAGTGACAAAATTACTCCAATCTTCCTCAGGGCCCAAGAAAGCCCAGAAAATGTCAAGAATTTTGAATGATGTTGTCTCTGGTAATCAGGTGTTAGAATTGCAGAACCTTTAAAAGATGTAGATGATGATAAGATAACCATAGATGATTATAAAATCATACATTTTGACATGGGTCCCCAAACACTTGAATGTGATGTATATCACACCAGTTACTCAGTCAATGCTTTAGCCAAGCAGGTAAAAGAAGAAAGGAAAGAAAGGGTAAAATTTCAATCTCAAATTTTGGATTTCAAAAACTTTATCTCTTCCATTGTTTCTCCCTTTTTGTATACTAAGGCTTCTAGTTCCCAAGAAAGAGTTATTGATGGGTCTGCAATGCATTTGATTAAGAAAAATCTAAATTATTCCAAGGCTGCTAGTGAGTGGATTGAAGAATTGTCTTAGGAAGCTATATTTTTTATTAGTAAATCTGTGATTTCCTACACTGACATTGTTGATGAAAGAAAAGGATTAATAGAAAAACTGCAACAGGTTAGAAACGATCAAACCAATCTGTATGTAGTTTTAGAAGAAATGAAAGAGTTAGTTTCCATGGATCAATTGAATTTGGTAAATGAATTGATTGTTAGTGATCCAAAGTAATTAGATCCTTTATGGCTTGATACACTTAAATGGGAACTAAACATATATGATGACTTGGTAAAGGAAATCACAAAAGTGTTGGAGAAGTATTTGGATATGTTAAGAGAAATCAAGGGGAACTTTCATGATCTGCAGGTGAAGATAATAGATGATTTTGATGAAAAAAATTTGGACACAAAAGAAATCTGCTAAAATTTTAGAGAAGTCTTCAATAGAGAAGTAGCACATCATGCTACGATGACTAAAGAATCTTTCTCAAAGCTTGGGAGGTTGGAGCTTTATCTCAAAACTTTTAAAGTTGAAGCATAAACGAGGTCTGACACACTGAACGAGTCTAAAGTTGCTCTCAAAAAATGGAGAACTGGGCTTTAGATCACATTGACACCAGGCAGCAAGGAGATTTTTGCAATCATTACCAGGTACAGGGAATATAAAGCCAGAATGAAGATGCAGGAGAATTTGTTGCGACAAGGTGAGAACGAGGAGCCAGAAGCTGATGAAGTTGAAGCAACTGGGAATGATGCATAGTTTATTTTTAGCATTTTCATATACTTTCTTTAAAGTTGGCACTTTTAAGTTAATGACTTCTTTTAATTTTCAGTACAGTTACTTTCAAAAAACCATTACCAAAGACATTGGCTATGTTTAAATATTGGTTCAACTGATGTGATTAGGCTCTTTTGAGCAAACTTTGATTTACTCATTAGGGAAAACTCTGTTATTTTGGCTATTATCTGTTATTTTGATATAGAAGACATTGGTGGAGTTTATGCATTCATAATCTTTGAGTTATGGCATGTATAGATTTATTTTGTTTATATTGAATGTTTGCTAGTGTGATATCTATTATTGGGATAGCAGATGATATAATTTTGCTATATTGTTGTGGTGTTATTATCTGTGAATAAAAATTTTGCAGAGTGCAATGATATTGGTTTAGTTCTTATCTTTCTTTTAGAAGTTCTATTTCTATTTACATGAGATTGATAAATTTTTGGATAGTTTCATTGTTATGGAATGTTTATCTATGAATAAATATTTTATGGTGATGGATGCGTAAGGATTTCTCAGTATAATTTAGGTGATTTGGTAGTTTAAGCTTTTATTGTTTAAGTTGGGTGGACACTGAATGCCTTTATAAGTTATTTATGTTGAACTGTTAGCTTCTGTTAGCTTATAAATTATAAGTTATGGATGTTGAACTCTTAACTTCTATTCAAGGAATGCATTAATAATATTCATTTCAGTTATTTATCAAAGATTGTGTGAATGGAAATGCAATAGGAATTTATTAGTGTGATAAGTGTTGTTCTTTAAAAATAATGCAGAATCACATATCAAATTCAATACCATGGAATACAATATAAAAAATTTGGCTTTTCCTAACCTTAGTTGCTAGTCCTCAGAGTTTTATAACCTTGCCGTGGAGTTCTAAATTTCCATAACTTACCAATTCTCTGACTTTTTTGATGCTTCACTTTCTTGAGTTGCAAATCTTTCCTGGTCATCTTTCTACTCGGTGGGTTGGAGGTTTCAAAATTTTAGAGTTTGGTTCTAAGGTTCACTTTTTTGAAGCAAGAATGGAAAAGAGATAAAGAAAACTTATTATTATAACTAATAACACTATGAAGAAATGATCACTCACCTTTTCTACTCGGTGGGTCAAAGGTTTCGAAACTTCAGAGTTTGGTTCCAAGGTTCACTTTGTTGAAGCAAGAATGGAAAAGAGATAAAGAAAATGTATTATTATAACTAATAACACTATGAAGAAATGATCACTCACCTTTTAAGTCTACATTTTTGGCTTCGCAGTTCGCTGACTTCCAGTTCCAAATGGAGAAGTAGAACGTCATAACCAAACAAAATGTGTAAGAAATTAAGAATAAATGACACTTTCGATTGTATTTATATCAATCCATGATTCCATATTTGGCGAATTTGGTGGGATTTTTAAATGGTATATTAAATATTTGGCAAATCCCGCTTGCTTATACAACGATACATTGTAATTTTCAAAGCAAAATGTGTCCTCAAATGTAATTATTTGTTAATTTTATTAGCGAAATAGGTCCTCATGAGCAACTATTTATAAATTTTAATTGGCGAAATGGGTCTTCACAAGCAACTATTTGTAAATTTTAATTGGTGAAATGGGTCCTGATACAATGTTGTTTTAATAGTATTGGTGAATATGTAGGTGTTTTATTAAATGCTTTCAGGATTCCAGGCAAAAATATTAGTCGGTCCAATTGAAACACGTAGTTTGAAAATGGTGAATTTGTTGCTTAAATATGCCTCATAAAAAAACTCATTGGCGAATGGACATGCATTGGACCTATTGTCAATCAGATTGCACCTGAACGCTTGAATGATTAAATTCAGCAATCTATTGAAACATGGGAACTATCTTCAGGCTATGGGTATTCCTATGGCAAAAATACACCCCCAAATTCTAGGTCGGTTCCTATATGATTCTTAAATTAATAACTGGTAACTTACTGGAAAAGGGATAGAAGAACTATTGCTAAATGCATGTGAAACTATAAACTAGTGGTGATTCACCCAATTCATAAAGATCTGCAACTGTGATTCACAATAAATTTCAGAAAAAAAACATCCACACAAGTCAATTTTAACAGTTTGACCACAAAAATTGTTCTAAGGTGTGAATAAACCACCTTTGAAGGAAAAGAGGGTCTTCTCAGCAAAGCAAAATATTATTCCTTTACACAACCTTAGACCTATGATTTTTACTATTTGAATGCATGCAAATATAAATGAGACAAAGATTTTAAAGGTTATGATATTTAAACACAATAAAACTTCATCAAATCATTCATAAAAACAACATAATGACAAGGAAGACTTTCGATTTCACTGCAATTGAAGGAATCTTTGCAAAATGACACACATAAACCTATAAACCTGTTGCTGTATTAATCTGAATATGAAAGCTGAGTTACAAGATATCTCACTTTGCATAATGCAAAGGCTGAAAAATAAGAACTAGAGGAAAAAGATAAACTTTTTCCAATATATACAATGAGATGCCACTCCAAAGTGCATGAAGGTGAAACTGAAAGTTGATTTTAGTATAGAAAAATGATAACTCCAAGGAAAATCCTGAGCAAAAGAGGAAATCCTGATAAAAATAGCTTAAAATTGAAGCAAACTGCACTTTGTGCCTAGAAAACTCCACCTCTCCATGCGCATGACCAAAATATCTTGTGAACTGACATGAAATTGAAAGCAGTGTCTCACTATTTGCATGAACTGAATAACTGAACTTTGAAGCTCCACTTGTGCATGAGCGAAAAAAAATTAGTATTTTTCGATGTTTATCTCCTCCATGCACAATCTAAAATTAGCACATTACATTCATCATCGACTTGAAGTCACATAATCAAAACTCCATCTTCACTTAATGTTTATGTTTGCACCTAAAAATAGTTGAATTAATTAAATGATTTATAATTTATCATTTAATCAATTAACTTTACAATGTATAATGCAAAACATAAACATTAAGGTTAATAAAACAATAACCTTACTCAAAACTAAAAATCCTTCTTACATTTGTGCCTTCTTGCACACTACATGTTAAATAATAATCTCCATGCAAAAAGAAATAGGCGAACTCCAAGTCAAGGCCTCCATGAAAAATAATAGGTCTATTGACTTAAAATCGAGACCATGGTGTAAATAAAGTGAAATGATTTATTTAAAATCAAGTCAAAAATGCTCATCAAAAGGTTAGGGCAGAAAGTAAAAGGAAATTCGAACCCTAAAATCCTTCATCTCTTCACTTTGTATTTTGACTTTTGCTGCTCTTGGAGCTCTGTTGCGCCACCATGGTGAGAGCAAGGGTTTCAGCTTGGAGCCTTGGAGCCATGTATTTGAGCTTCTGTAGCTTGATCTCACTTCCAGAAAGAAATGTAAGTTGACTCCTGAGCCATCTCGTGGCTTCTTTTCACTGTTTTGAGCAATTTCTTGCTCCATTTTGAAAATTAAAAAAACCTCTAAGGCTGCGGTCATGCATTTTTTTTCCTTCTGGCTTTTTAACTCCTCCATAACACTGTGTTTCACCTTCATTTCTTTCTTGGATGTTGTTTGAGCTCAACTTATGCATTCTGAAGCTCAAGGAGAGCTTAGTCACAGCTTATTGATTCTCCAACAGGCATATAATATGGTGAGTTTTCATTTGTCTTTGTTTCCTTTTTAAAACACAAGCTTTTGGAAGCTTTTCTCATGACAAAAATGGTTTTCACTTAAAGGGAAAGTAGGCCATACAATAGTCCACGAGCTCATTGATTCCTCGTCTTTGGTTTTTTTTTTTTTGAAGCTATGAAAGTCTTACCTTTCACCATTTCTTGGGTCCGACCCACAGCAATATCTATACTTTTTTTGAATTTCTGATAAAACCCTTATGTCCGCAAACTTGATAAGAAGAAAATCTATAATTTTCTTGTTGAAACCCAATCTGGGTGTATGTAAAATGCTTTCTCTAGGCCACGGGCTTTGCATGCTCAATCTGGGTTTTTTTTTAAAGCACTATATTTTTCCATTATTGTTGTGTTTAAACTCAAAAATTCCAGCCATAAAAAATAATGAAACTCAAACCTTTTGTTTATCTCAATGAATACATTTCCATGTCCAATTTGCTCTTGCAATGGACCCTTGGTACTAAAATCTGGAGACAATAATGACTATAATATTTAGATGTATTCTCCACCATTGAGACTGTGTATACCTTGATAACTTCCATTGATGCTTAATGCAAACTTGGCCACCATGAAATATTTTGAACCTCTTTTCTTCAAAAGATCTCTTTGATTGCAATTCTATAGCAGCATTGATGCTCTTGCCAGATCTAGCTCCTCCATTCAATTTTCACTTTGTATCTACTTTGATCTTTTGCTGCTGCTTGTTTATACTGTTGTTTTATATGCTTATTTTGCTTCAAATATATTGTTGCATACACTTCATTTAATGCAACATTTGCATTTAGACATTAAGTTCCAGTGGTTTATTGTTCTCTTGACGAGGCATTATGCATGCCTGTTCACTAGATGATGATGCTCCATTACACACCTCTGTATCTATCACTTTCAAGCATGTATTATGATATTTGTATTCTCACAGCTTGATAAAAAACCTTAAGTGGGCTTTGTGAGTAGATGTTGTTTGAAATCTTTTCCTTTTCTAAAGCAAAGCATTGTCATTGTGCATATTATATTGTTCTTTTATCTTTCTGATATTATGGGCTCCTGGTATGAGATTGCTAATCTATTCATTGACTTGCAAGAATGCCATCAGATTCACCAAGGTATTGTGCTCTACCTACTGCATTATGCCATAGATTGCTTATATTTATGTTCTTCCTTTTAAATATGCTATCTCTTGAAAGTAACAAGCCAGGGAACAATACTTTACTCCATGATTGCTCCCATCTGGAAATGATATTATTATTACAAATACATCATTTATTTATGAGAGCACTCTTGTTTCTACAGCACTGTTATTGATGCTCTTCATCACACTGTATTATTGTTTATAGCACTTTGATTAAATGATGAGTAACATTCCTTGTTTTAACCTCTGATGGCTGTCATACCTCCACACAAAAATTTCAATGCAAACCCAACAGTTATCATCGTGACTCAAAGTGCTTATTGTCCTATCTTGCTTCATGTTATGCTTCATGTATGTGGTTGTCCTCCATGATACTATTACAGATTACTCTGTTAGCCCTTCTGTAGGCAATCAAGAATAATGATAACACATAAGGTTGAAGTGTCAATGCTGCCTCTTGATCTCAAGATGTAATAATGTTGTCCTATTATCATGTTGACTACCCTCCTGAATCTCTGGATGAACTATGTATCTACTTTGGAGTTGTAAAAATAATTAAATTGCTTTGAGTGCTCTTTTTCCCTTCAGTATAAAGGGGCTCAATGCCTCATTAAAATGTAAACATGAATGAAAGGAAAAGCTAAAACAAAGGATGACAAATGCAATCAATGCTCTCTTAACATGCTTCTTTGATAGTTCTATTGAATTATGAGCAATAAGATGCTTGCTCAATCTACTTTCACCATGTTGAATTAGACTACTTTATGAATTTGTATTACAGCAATTCCATTTGATGATTGTAATTAAATATCTGATAACTCTCAAATAATGATATGAATGAGAGGTGTCCTTACGATATGTCAGGCTCAACCCTTGTGGGAGCCTATTTTGCTCCATATATCTGATGAAAATAATCACGAACATAATGAACTTGTTCATGCACATTGAAACAAACAAGTTAGCAAAAATAATCGAAGCTGAAAGCTTCCATTCAACTTCGTGTTCCTTTATTGTCAGCCTTTGTAACTCAATCATCTGGTGAATGCCTGATTGAATGTATATTACATTCCTATTGGTAGCATAGACATGAAGTAGAATGTAATTTATCATTACTTAGAGTAAATCTCTAACATCATTCTTTTTACAATCTTGCAGGTTCATGGAGAGCGGAATCGAGATTGTTGCAGCTTGGAGACACAACTAAAGACATCGAGCAAAAATAGTTCATCATCACAAGAAATGATGAATTGCTACCCTCCTTTGTGTTTACGTTATCTTCAGTAGTGTAGTATTCCATCCCATTTTGTATTCATTATTTGATTAAGACAATCAAATTTAGTTACTCCCACAGCTTGTGCGTGATTTCAATTTTTTCAAAATGAATAAAAAGCATTATTATGCAAATGTCCAATTTTTTGTTTCAAATACTTGCATAATAAAACTATAATCAAAATGTAATCTGATCTTTATGATGAACAATGAATACTTAGCAGCAAAAATTTGGAAATTTTTGTACCTATCAATGATGAATTTAATTCAGCTCTACCTGTTTGAGCTTGTAGTGAAAAATAGGTAACAAATTGGCGACCTCTACGGAGTGTTTGCCTGCTAAACACAATAGACTAGTATATAGCTTATCCATTGGGAATGGAGTTCATTTTTTGCTCTGTTTTAACTCAAAAAACGGTAACTCAGCTTCAAACCAAACAAACTAAAAGAAACTACTGCAACTCTGTTGAAGACAGAGTTTGGAAAACTGAGTGCAACAACTGCACTTTATTGAGAACCCAACAAAATTGAAATGAAACGTTCCAGCAGGCACTTATTGAAGGCATAATTGAAACTAAAACCTATTCTACTATGTACAACTAAAAGCTTGATGCTTAATAACATTATTTCAAGTGAATCTCGTTAACAGGGATTGGCAGTACTTCACCATCCAGCTTTGAAAGTTGAAATGCATTGTGTTCCTTCTTTGATGTAATAATGTACGGGCCATCCCACATGGCGTCAAACTTTGTATGTTTACTAGGTCTACTTTTGAGCTCATCCCACTTGAATACTAAATCACCTTCATTGAAGATCCTTGTTGTTGATTTCTTATCAAATGTTTTCTTCATTTGAGAATGATGAATTTGAAACTTTCTATAAGCTTCCTTTCTAGTTTCCTCCAACTCTGCTAATTGAGCAAGCCTAACTTGCATTGGATGCTCCTCAAGTAACTCAAGCTCTTTTATATAACTCAAAGTTGGCAATTCAATTAAGATAGGAAATTTGGCTTCTTTGCCATAAACCAAAACATATGGTGAAAATCCTGTTGATCGTTTTGGTGTAACTCTATCAGCCCACAGGGCTAACTTGAGCTTGTCATACCATGACCTCCAATTATCTTCAATAGTCTTAGATATATGATCTTAATCATATTCTTATTCGTTGATTCATCATGTCCATTACCTTGGGGGTAATAATTGGATGAAGTATTTAGATAAATATTATGCTTTACTGACCAATCTGAAACTCTTAAACCAACAAAGGCTAAAGCATTATCAGAAATAATTGAATCAGGTGTACCAAACCTGGAAACTGTGTTCTGATAGAAGTTTAAAACTGATGTTTCATTTACATCTCTTAATGCAATTGCCTCGGTCCACTTCGTAAAGTAGCATGTGGTAGTTAAAATCCATTTGTGCCTAGCACTCGAGGGTGGATTGATTGGACCGATAAAATCGAGTCCCCACTTTCCAAATGGCTGCTCAACTTGAATTGGATTCAGGGGCATGGCTGCTAACTTTTATTTTCCTGCAAAAAGTGAACATTTACTGCACTTTCTCACATAAGTATGAGCATCTTTGAAAAGATCTTGCCAATAATATCCAACTCTCATTATTTTTAGAGCCATAGTACATGGTGCAAAGTGACCTCCAGCAGGTCCATCATGGAATTCCTCAAGAATTATTTCAATCTGATTTGGGTAAACACACCTGAGGAACACACCATTGAAATCCTTCTCATAAAGAACACCGTCAATTTCTCCATATGGAATTGCTTGCAATCTGTAATATCTTCATTTAGACTTGTCTAAACCTTCTGGATAATCTCCAGTATGTAAGTAATGGATCATTTGATTGATCCAATCAGCTAAATGGGTTGTAACATCAGGTTCTTCTTCATTATTCAAAATTGTAGCAACCTTTTCACTGTTGTTTTCTTCATTTTCTACAAGTTGTTTGCATAGACCCTTACCTCTAACAAGCTCGGTAACCTTTATACTGATGTCATACTCCATGTCAGTAGAAACTCCTTGACTGTTGGGTGAGCTACTAGAAGATGTATCTTATTATTAGATAGCATGTGTCTAAACTTTTTTAGACTTCTCACTACAACAAGCACATGTTTTTTAATGAATGAATACCTGGTTTCATAATCATGTAAAACTTGACTAAAGAAAGCTATAGTCTACTCCATACCTTCACTATTTTGTCGATAGAGCATTGCAGAGATGGTATCCACTCCTCTAAATGCATACAGTATAAAATCCTTATCAAAATCTAGATTGATAAGAGTAGGGGCTGCTGCAAGTGGCTCTTTAATCTGCTCAAAACTATTATTTCCTTATTTTTTCCAGCTGAACTGCATATTCTTCTTCAGCATGGCTATGAGAGGTTGTAGAAAATATTGCAACATTGGGAGTAAATCTCCTCACGAAGTTTATTCTACCTAAAAAGCTTTGCAAACCCTTTTTGTGAGCGGGCAGCGGTAAAGCCAATATGGCTGCAATCCTCTTTGGATCTATAGAAATGCCATCTTTAGAAACAATATAATCCAGAAGTTTACCTTCGTGAACAACAAAAATACTTTTCTTTGGATTTAAATAAATTCCATATTCTCTGCATCTTTCAAAAATCTGTCTAAGATGCACAAAGTGATCATCAACATTTTGTGAGAAAACAGTGATATCATCTAGATAAACAAGAACAAACTTGTTTATCAAACCTTGGAGAGCCATATCCATCGCTCTTTGAAAGGTGGCTCCCACATTTGACAATCCAAATTGCATCTTTTTGTAAGCCATAGTACCCCATTTGGTGGTAAAGGTTGTCTTGTACTGGTTTTCCTCTTAACCAAGATCTGGTTATAACCTAAATATCCATCTAGCAATGAGAACCTATATGATCCTAAAACAAACTACAATATTTTCTCCATTAAAGCCAGTGGGTAGTGATCTTTGAGTGAAACTTTGTTTAGATCACGGAAATCAACGCACAGCCTTATCTCTCCGCTCTTCTTTCTTACAGGCACTAAATTTGATACCCAAGAAGTGTGCTTGATTGGAAATATTATACTACCTTTGATTAGCTTGTTTAATTTTAGTTTCATCAAATGTTCTAACTTCGGATTCAAGAGCCTTTGCTTCTGTCTTACCAGTTTTGCGTTGGGTTCGAGCTCAATTGTATGCTGAGCTAACTCAGGGTTAAAACCCTTCAAATCTCCATACTACCAGGCAAATATGTCATTGAATTCTTGGCAAAGCAAGATAAAGGCTTGTTGTTCTTCCTTTGTACAGACTTTTCCAAGCTTAAGCAACTTGTCCTTGAATATTTCTATTGATTCGTAATGCCCTTACTTCACTGCGATGCTTGATTTATCTCTTCTAACCTTTTCATCAGTGTTGAAGATAGATTCAAGGGTCACCAAACCCTTTTGCAGCTTATTAGACTTTAATTGCATGATCTGATCACCATATTGTTGATCAAATTTTCACTAGTTTCTAACAGAAAACTCTACTTCTTCCATCAGACAATGAACTATCTGTTCATCACTGTCAAAAATTGCCAACTTACATTATTATCAGGTACTGAAGGTCTGACAACTACCTTCACATATTGTTGTACCTCCACATTTTGGATTTCAGTCAAAATGTCAAACTGTGACCCTAAAGCAACAAGTTTATCAGCTTGCTTATTCTGAATTCTTGGTACTGATTGCAGATTAAATGCATCAAATTCCTCAATTAAGTCCCAAACACAATTCTTATATAACTTCAGCAAATCATTCTTTGTTAAATTCAGATTTCTAACTTGATTTGCTATCAATTCTGAATCACCATACACCTATAAGCACTTAATCTTTCTTTTTCTGGACCATTCTAAGCCATGTATTAATGCTTCATACTCAACAACATTATTAGAACAGCTGAAAGCAAATCTAAAAGCTAAATAATACCTGTCTCATTCAGGTGAAATCAAAATAGCTTCTCCACTAGCACCAATTTTACTTCTAGATCCATCAAAATATAGCTTCCAAAGCTGATCAATCTATTGTACTTGTTGTTTTTCCTCCTTGACCAGATTTGGAATAGTTACATCGAGCTCCTAAATTATATAAATGCCCAAACCTACTTCGTCTATGAGATTGAATGGATCAACCTCATGATTCTCGGCTACCCACTCATCTAGATTTATGTCAGGTATGCCTTCTATAGGTACAGTGGGGTCGAGGGTCATGGATTGATCCTCCTGATCATGGAAAGCTAGGTTTGCATTTATGGGATTCGGAACATAAGGCTCAATATGGCCTTTAGCCTGTGACTGACATAGTCGTGACTCTAGTACCATATCCGGTTCTGAAAAACATGTGTGACCAGTCTGATGACAGATAACCACCTAATTTTGCAGTGAAATCTCTAGACAGGCAAATAGAAAAATAAGGTGGGAGATCAATGATATATATGTCCTGTGAAATTTGAAAGTTCAGATAGGCATGCAATGTAAGAGGCAAATTTTTAATAACTCCTACATATTTACGGTTGTACCATCCAATTGAACTACCCCTTTTGACAATGGTTCATACTCAAGCCCTAACTTATCTACCAGTTGTTTAGGCATAATTGAGCTGCTTGCTCCACTATTGATCATGCAATTATGCACTACGTTAACATCACCAATTATCAAGCTAACTTAAAAAGGTGGTGGTTTTACCTCTTTAGCTGGCTACTCCTGCTTTTGACCTGAACTATTTGCAAGAACTCTTGGGCGTTCTTTAATTGTTTCATCATAAATTGATATCTTAGCTAGAGCCTCCTGCAAACTTTCTTTTTACCCAAGCAAGCATAATGCATCCAACATGGTAATGCTAACAATTGCCTTTTTCATATGTTCAACAATATTGAAAGAAGAAACACTAACCTTTAGCTGTACTTTTTGAGCAGCAGCATCTGTTTGTGTTGCTTGATGTTGGAATTGAACTTTAGGCTACTCCTTTGATGGTCCAGCCTACTGTCTTGGTAAAATCTGAACATTATGAACCTACCCCTATTGGGCTGTAAAATCTTGAGTTTTCTGCTGAACAACAGGCTATTTATCTTTTTTTGCATGTTGTTTATTAGGAACAACTTGTCTTAGGTCAAATGCTCTTTTCTTGGCCCTTGTATTAGCTGCAATAGAAGTGGTTGACTGATTTTGACCTTACACATGATTAACTCCACAAAATTCACTTCCTTGCCAATTCATCATGGCAACATCAAGGTCACTTTGTTGCATTTGATCATCTTGTTGATTATTGTCCTCCTTAGTTGTCTTTTCAGAAGCAGCATAACTATTTTGCACCATAAGAGTTTGATTAATCACCCCGTTCATGCAAGTAGCCTGATTATGAGGCTGATTGCAGGGATAGCACCACACATAATCCTGTGCTAAATTGTTTTGTATTGGCATAAGCTCTTTTGAGGAGCTAGCAGCATCTGGATTAAATGGCTGATTAGGCCTAAAGTTGAAATTCCTCCTTTGTCCCTAGTAATCAGCTTGATAAGTAGGTTTGTTTGCTTGAAATGATGACTGATGAGGTCTGAAATTATGACCTTGCTGGTTTTTAAGGCTTACTAAGTTGTTACTCACAATTTTTAGTAACTTGGCCATTTGATGTTGGTCATTTATTAGTTGTTGTTGAGTATCTTTAAGTCCTTGCAAGTCAGAATTTGTTGGAACAACATTATTTTGTGTTGTTGTTTGGAATCCTAAGGCTAGAACATCAGGTATAGTGGCTATAAGAGGTACTTTAATGGGCATAAATGGCTATACCTCTGGGAAAATCAGCATAGGAAGTTTTGGTGTGATTTTACCAGCCTATATAAGGTTGTTTTCAACTCTAATAGTGATGTCATATGTTGTTGGTAATGTTAACCCACCCATGGACTGTATCATTAAGGAAATATCGCTATGCAATGATCTAAGGTAATACAGAAAAGCATGGTCAGGAGTTGTCCTTACTGTTACTGGAATTTGATCCCATGTCCTTTGAAATTTGAAGTTAAAGTCCATCATTTGTTCTTGTGTTGCTCTCTTTATAGTCGTCATCTGTTCGACTAAAGATAGATGATCGAACTTGTCAGAAAATTGTTTGGTCAGCTTGTCTCCTAAATCATCCCATGTCGTGATGGTATTGACTAGTAAGCCATGAAACCATTGAAATGTTTTCCCCTTCAATGATGTTTCTAACAACCTCAAAGCTACATTCTCCTGAATTACGTGATGAACTCCACATAGTGAAGCTACGTCTCTAATATGCTCAATGGGCGTAGTCTGATCTTCACCAGTAAAAAAGGGCAGACTTTTGAGTGCTACAATCGGTTTATCATTGTGCTGAGCCAGATCCAATGGGTTGCCCCCATTAAATGGAACAAAAACATGCACTCTAGCCATCGAAGCTACTAGTATTCTGAGATTTACAACTTGTATGATCGATACAGGTGAAATCGGTACTCTGTAACTTGGCGAAGCTGAATATGAAACTGGTTGCCTTCCTAATGATCTACCTCTTCTTCGTGATGTGTAAACTAATGGTTCTGCTCTTAGAATTAGAGAAACTTATTGCTTTCTTGAAGGCCTACTAGGTGTTCGCTTGGTTGTCCTTCCTCTTCTCTTTGGCGAAGACAATTGCAAATATTCAAACGAAGAACTTATTGTCTAAATATTTCTCATAAGCTATTTGCACGTGATCTGCTGGAAATTGAGAACGGAGTCGCCAGATATATGAAAATTATCTTCTAAAAGGAGGAAATACTACTGTATATACCAAAACAGCAACTTGAACTATAAAATTCCTGCTCTGAAAAGTGATTCAGAGTCCCACCTGGCATGCCAAAAACTATTGTCAATCAGATTGCACCCGAACGCTTGAATGATTAAATTCAGCAATCTGTTGAAACATGGGAACTATCTTCAGGTTGTGGGTATTCCTATGGCGAAGATAGACCTCCAGATTCTAGGCTAGTTCTATATGATTCTTAAATTAATAACTAGTAACTTGGTGGAAAAGGGATAGAAGAACTATTGCTAAATGCATGTGAAACTGTAAATTAGTGGTGATTCACCTAATGAATAAAGATCTACAACTGTGATTCACAATAAATTTCAGAAAAAACATCCACACAAGTCAATTTTAATAGTTTGACCACAAAAATGATTCTAAGGAAGGTGTGAATAAACCACCTTTGAAGGAAAACAGGGTCTTCTCAGCAAAGCAGAATATTATTCCTTTACACAACCTTAGACCTATGATTTTTACTATTTGAATGCATGCAAATATAAATGAGACAAATATTTTAAAGGTTCTGATATTTAAACAAAGTAAAACTTCATCAAATCATTCATAAAAACAACATAATGACAAGGCAGACTTTCGATTTCACTGCAATTGAAGGAATCTTTGCAAAATGACACACATAAACCTATAAACCTGCTACTGTATTAATTTGAATATGAAAGTTGAGTTACAAGATATCTCACTTTACAGAATGCAAAGGCTAAAAAACAAGAACTAGAGGAAAAAGATAAACTTTTTTCCAATATATACAATGAGATGCCACTCCAAAGTGTATGAAGGTGAAACTGAAAGTCAATTTCAATATAGAAAAATGATAACTCCAAGGAAAATCCTGAGAAAAAGAGGAAATCCTGATAAAAATAGCTTAAAATTGAAGCAAATTGCACTCTATTCCTAGAAAACTCCACCTCTCCATGCGCATGACCAAAATATCTTGTGAATTGACGTGAAACTGAAAGCAGTGTCTCACTATCTGCATGAACTGAATAACTGAACTTTGAAGCTCCACTTGTGCATGAGCAAAAAAAATTTAGTTTTTTCGATGTTTATCTCCTCCATGCAAAAAAATTAGCACATTACATGCATCATCGACTTGAAGTCACATAATCAAAACTCCATCTTCACTTAATGTTTATGTTTGCACCTAAAAATAGTTGAATTAATTAAATGATTTATAATTTATCATTTAATCAATTAACTTTACAATGTATAATGCAAAACATAAACATTAAGGTTAATAAAACAATAACCTTACTCAAAACTAAAAATCCTTCTTACATTTGTGCCTTCTTGCACACTACATGTTAAATAATAATCTCCATGCAAAAAGAAATAGGCGAACTCCAAGTCAAGGCCTCCATGAAAAATAATAGGTCTATTGACTTAAAATCGAGACCATGGTGTAAATAAAGTGAAATGATTTATTTAAAATCAAGTCAAAAATGCTCATCAAAAGGTTAGGGCAGAAAGTAAAAGGAAATTCGAACCCTAAAAGCCTTCATCTCTTCACTTTGTATTTTGACTTTTGCTGCTCTTGGAGCTCTGCTGCGTTGCCATGGTGAGAGCAAGGGTTTCAGCTTGGAGCCTTGGATCCATGTATTTGAGCTTCTGTAGCTTGATCTCACTTCCAGAAAGAAAGGTAAGTTGGCTCTTGAGCCATCCTGTGGCTTCTTTTCACTATTTTGAGCAATTTCTTGCTCCATTTTGAAAATAAAAAAAACCTCTAAGGCCACGGTCATGCATTTTTTCCTTATGGCTTTTTAACTCCTCCATGATAACACCGTTTTTCACCTCCGTTTCTTTCTTGGACACTGTGCGAGCTCAACTTATGCATTTTGAAGCTCAAGGAGAGCTCAGTCGTGGCTTATTGATTCTCCACCAGGCATATAATATGGTGAGTTTTCATTGTCTTTGTTTCCTTTTTAGAACACAAGCTTTTGGAAGATTTTCTCCTGACAAAAATGGTTTTCACTTAAAGGAAAAGTAGGCCATTCAATAGTCCACAAGCTCATTGATTCCTCATCTAGGGTTTTTTTTTTTGAAGCTATGAAAGTATTACTTTTCACCATTTATTAGGTCCGACCCACAGCAACATCTATACATTTTTTTGAATTTCTGATAAAACCCTTATGTCCGCGGACTTGATAAGAAGAAAATCTATAATTTTCTTGTTGAAACCCAATCTGGGTGTATGTAAAATGCTTTCTCCAGGCCACGGGCTTTGCATGCTCAATCTGGGTTTTTTAAAAAAGCACTGTATTTTTCTATTATTGTTGTGTTTAAAATCAAAAATTCTAGCCATGAAAAATGATGAAACTCAAACCTTTTGTTTATCTCAATGAATACATTTCCATGCCCAATCTACTCTTACAATGGACCCTTGGTACTAAAATATGGAGACAATAATGACTATAATATGTAGATGTATTCTCCACCATTGAGACTGTGTATACCTTGATAACTTCCATTAATGCTTAATGCAAACTTGGCCACCATGAAAGCTTTTGAACCTCTTTTCTTCAAAAGATCTCTTTGATTGCAATTTTGTAGTAGCATTGATGCTCTTGCCAGATCTAGCTCCTCCATTCAATTTTCACTTTGTATCTACTTTGATATTTTGTTTTTGCTTGTTTATATTGTTGTTTTATATGCTTGTTCTTCTTCAAATATATTGTTGCATACACTTCATTTAATGCAACATTTGCATTTAGACATTAAGTTCCAGTGGTTTATTGTTCTGTTGACGAGGCATTATGCATGCTTGTTCACTAGATGATGACGCTTCATTGCACACCTCTATATCTATCACTTTCAAGCATGTATTATGATATTTGTATTCTCACGGCTTGATAAAAAACCTTAAGTGGGCTCTGTGAGTAGATGTTGTTTGAAATCTTTTCCTTTTCTAAAGCAAAGCATTGTCACTGTGCAGATTATATTGTTCTTTTATCTTTATGATATTATGGGCTCCTGGTATGAGATTTCTAATCTATTCATTGACTTGCAAGAATGCCATCAGATTCACCAAGGTATTGTGCTCTAACTACTACATTATGCCATAGATTGCTTATATTTATGTTCTTCCTTTTAAATATGTTATCTCTTGAAAGTAACAAGCCAGCGAACAATACTTTACTCCATGATTGCTCCTATCTAGAAATGCTATTATTATTACAAATACATCATTTATTTCTAAGAGCACTCTTGTTTCTACAGCACTGTTATTGATGCTCTTCATCACACTGTATTTTTGTTTATAGCACTTTGATTAAATGATGAGTAACATTCCTTGTTTTAACCTCTGATGGTTGTCATACCTCCACACAAAAATTTCAATGC
The DNA here is from genome assembly GCA_007258455.2 of Sequoia sempervirens. NCBI lineage: Eukaryota > Viridiplantae > Streptophyta > Pinopsida > Cupressales > Cupressaceae > Sequoia > Sequoia sempervirens. The sequence goes on from VDFB02254392.1 coordinate 315,331, forward strand.
AAACCCAACACTTATCATCGTGACTCAAAGTGCTCTCTTAACATGCTTCTTTGATTGTTCTATTGAATTATGAGCAATAAGATGCTTGCTCAATCTGCTTTCGCCATGCTAAATTAGACTGCTTTATGAATTTTTATTACAACAGTTCCATTTGATGACTGTAATTAAATACCTGATAACTCTCAAATAATGATATGAATGAGAGGTGTCCTTACAATATGTCGAGCTCAACCCTTGTGGGAGCCCGTTTTGCTCCACATATCTAATGAAAATAATCACGAACATAATGAAACTGTTCCTGCACATTGAAACAAACAAGTTAGCAAAAATAATCGAAGCTGAAAGCTTCCATTGAACTTCGTGTTCCTTTATTGTCAGCCTTTGTAACTCAATCATCTAGTGAATTCCTGATTGAATGTATATTACTTTCCTGTTGGTAGTGTAGACATGAAGTAGAATGTAATTTATCATTGCTTAGAGTAAATCTCTAACATCATTCTTTTTACAATCTTGCAGGTTCATGGAGCGCAAAATCGAGATTGTTGCTGCTTGGAGACACAACAACTGAAGACATCGAGCAAAAATAGTTCATCATCATAGGCAATGATGAATTGCTACCCTCCTTTGTGTTTACGCTATCTTCAGTAGTGTAGTATTCCATCCCATTTTGTATTCATTATTTTATTAAGACAATCAGATTTATTTACTCCCGCAGCTTGTGCGGGATTTCAGTTTTTTCAAAATGAATAAAAAGCATTATTATGCAAATGTCCAATTTTCTGTTTCAAATACTTGCATAATAAAACTGTAATCAAAATGTAATCTGATCTTTATGATGAACAATGAATACTTAGCAGCAAAAATTTGGAAATTTTTGTACCTATCAATGATGAATTTAATTCAGCTCTACCTGTTTGAGCTCGTAGTGAAAAATAGGTAACAAGACCTATACTTCATAAAATCCGGGCGATTTGGACACCTTGTTGGGAGCGAGAATTCGCCAATTTCAACTTGGTCGATTCCTAAAATTCACCAATTGGTGAAGATTCACCACTAAAGCTTTCCCTGTATGAGGTTGAGAAGGACAATGGAGTGAATCCCTATTAATATGCATGTGTGTTTAAATTAGATGTTTCTTTTGCATGTGTGTGTTTTTCAAGTAACTTCATTGGGGATGTTGGAAATCTTAATCTTAATCTAATAAGATTTTAGACCCATTTTTCCTCTGTCTACAAAATGGTGAACCTAACACAAACATAATTTCATAATGTGTGATGGTTGCAAGGTTTTTGAGTATAGGGAAGATTTTGTAGTGATAAAATAGTTAGGTGTTTGATGCTTGCCCATGTGATTCTATGCATGTTTCTTGCGTGATTCTGGATTATTGTATCGCTTTCTATATTTTATATGCACAGGCTTTGCATGCATGTTTATGATATATCTATCAGGGTCTTGTAATTTGTGAACTTTTCACAACATATGTTAAACAAGAATCTGCCTTTGATATTCATGTGATCCCCGAGTCTCCCTTTTATCCTGGATTGTGAAATAGCTTGTGCGTTGGTGAGGTTTTGAGACTATCTTACTCCAAATCCCAGCCAATTCTATCATAATACACCTAATTGATCACTTCTCGAAGAGGCTTGAATTTATTTTCCTCCCAATTCCAAGCACGACAGTAACAAAGAGACGGTCTTTTTGCATACGTTGATTTGAAGCGCCGCCTTCTTTCCTGATTTGAATGCTATTTTATCTGTGCTCTTCTTTTCTCCCATTTTTCGTGTATGTCAATCCATTTTGTGCAAGTCCTATGAATATTTCCTTCACATGATGATGTTTCTTTGAGAGGCACTCTACAAACCATTCACATTGCTTAATAGAGGTCAAAAACCCCTATTTTAAAGTTGTCATCCACATCTGTTTGAAATTTTTTGAAGTTCTTTTTAACAAACCCATCCTCTGTGCATCTTGCTATGATATTTTCTCGATGGTTTATAAGGCGATTCAACACTTCCATTTTTATGTAAACTACAATCAACACACTCCATGAGGCAACATCACTATAGATATTCTTCTTGAAATTTTTGAAGGCCTTTTCAAAAAAAAATGTATTTTGTGTATTTCCTGCACTTATGGTATCCCATGCAATGAAATTCCTTAGAGGATTTTAGGAAAACAGTCCATATGTTTCACACATGCACACCACAATGATTGGGTATCATGCCTAAAAGGAAGTTGGCCAACTTTTCTTCAGATTATTTACTCTCTTGACAATGCACCATGTAGTGTAGCTTCAACGCATCGTCCCCCAACACACAGTGAGACTTTGTTGAGTTTTATGTCAAGAATATAAGGCTCTTCCCCTAGATTGAAGCCTATCTATAGTTTCAGGTGCATTGTCTATCAAAGTTCATCTTTCTATCACAATCAAAGATAAAGGTATCCACTGGATTTACCAAATCTCCAATGATGCTCGACATCTATTGAGGCGTTCTTGCCCCAGTACTGCGGCTTGAAAGTCGTTAGGAAAGGCTTTAATTTAATCTAGTTTTAGTTTTAATTTCTAATCCTCACAACATCCCAAAACTTTCTTCAGATCATTTCTAAACTTTCCAAGATCATTCATAATCCCTTTTCAATTTAAAAAAAAATCATCAACCAAACATGTCTAACTACTATCCTTCATATTCATCTGTGACCCATGAACGAGACCAAAGTATTGAATGTCTTGACCATCATTTGAAAGAGCTTGAAAAACAACTAGAATCCCAACATTTGAATGAAGTGATACAATCATCTCATAACCTTTATCCTCACCCAAAACGACATCATCCAAGTTCAATGTCCCTGACTTTTTGCAAAGGCTAAATGAGAAACCCAAATATAAGTCCTCAAACACAAATAATATTGTGCAATCCTACCATGTCATGCACCTATATTCACCCCCCCCATAAGTTAAAATAAACCTCATGATTCTTTCACCCAAGTTAATGAATCTATCCAACCATCCTCTCCCATCATACCATCTACATCCAATGAGTCATGTCAATATCTTAGTCCAAAGCATGCTAGCATAGACTCCCCTACACATCAAAATAAAATAATTCTTTCCACTCCATCCAATGATACCATAATTCCACAACCCCTTCCAATCTTTGACTAAGATCCCATCTCTCAAGAATCTCATGACGATCCCCTTATCTCCTTTTGTTTCATCCAAGATGATCTTCTTCCATCTCAAGAGAAAAGTATCCTTCCAAGTCCACCTTCCACATCATTTAATGAATCCATACCATTTCATGATCCCATTGCATCCCAAGATCATGATAGTTCTTCCATCATATCCAATGATTTCCTACCATCTGATGATCAAGATATGCTTTTCACAAAATCTCAGGATTCCCTTCCTCATCAAGATCAAGATATACCTCCATTCAAGGATACCCTTTCATTCCATGATGATGTTCATCCTTCTCATGATCAAGATATTCCTTTCATACCACTTCATGATGGTTACATACCTAATAAAGATCAAGATATTCCATCTCCTACACCTCGTGATCCTTTTCCAAGTCAAGATCAAAGTACCCCATCATCCCCATGTCAAGATCCTATCACCCATCCTAATTCCCCTCATGATCACAATCCTCCATAAGAGCCTATCACACCTATTCAAGCTATCCATGAACCCCACACCTATAAAATGGGTTCCTCCACCTTTATCCACTCTAGTTTACTTCCAACACCTGTCCTTTCCTCCTTATCATATCCTCCCCAAAATGGACTTGCATCTTGTTTCATAAACAATACATATCCAATTGGAAAATGAATGTGTCAAAGTATGAACTACAAAGGAAAAGGATTAGGCCTTCATGAACAAGGTATCCTAGAACCCCTTTATATCCAAGAAAATCCATATTATCATGGCCTTGGTTATACACCTCATGCTCAAGACATTGGTACCCATCGTAAGTCCAGATTCCATCAAAATAAACTTAAGTATCCTAGTCCATCAAACTTTCCATCTATCCTAGGTCCTTATCCTAGTTCATCAAACCTTCCATCTATCCTAGGTCCTTATCCTAGTCCATCGAACCTTCCATCTATCCTTGGTCCTTATCATCCAAACCTTAGTCCATCAACCCTTCCATCCATATTGGGGCCCTACATCCCTCCATCTCCTATTCATCAAGAACAACAAAGGCACACATCCTTGATACCCTCTCAAAATTCTACCTACATTAACCCATCCATAATACCTCCATATCATGAACATCTCCATCCACCCATCCCATTGCTCTTGGAAGCAATTTGGGTGCTAAATGTCAAAAGCTTCCATATCAAAATCCACATATATCAAAGGATCAACATGTCTCCTCAAAGAGACATGCAAAAATAAAATAAAATATGATCCAAAGTCAAAAAAAAAAAATTCAAAGGCCACAAAGGTCCATAAAGCAAAAAGAAAAATCTCAAAGGCCCACAAAGCAAAAATCAAAGTTAAAAGCTATGTGGATTCCTAAAAGTCTCATAGAAGCAATAAAATCTAAATTGGCATCCAAATTTGCTAATCCAAAAGCTTCCTCCAATCTTCCATCTAAAAACCTATCACCTTCCAAATCTATTTTTCCTCCATCACTCCACCACCCTTCAAGGTGTGTGTCGATGTTGATCTTTCCATCTTTTCCATCTATCCATCAACAAGCCTTCCAACCTCCTATCCATTATCCAACATTCATCCCCCATTATCTTCCTTTAATCCAAACCTTTGCATAAGTCCTTAGCTTCTTCCATCATACCATTAATCTACCAACGTTTATGAGTCTAATCCTCATTTCCATAAGAGCACATATTTGAGGGATATTAGCTATGAAACTTGATGCTTGATTCCTTCCTCCATCTCCCTATCATGCATATATTATCTTTCATATTCCTCTTGCACTCTACACTTGGGGGTAAGTTTCATCCATCCTGTCATTCATATCCATCATCCTCTTTACGTTCATTCCTCACATTTCCACCTTTGATCTTCACAAGGTTAAGGATCTTCTTGAACGTCATACATCTTATCCTATACACTATCCATATCTTTCATACCATATCCTTCACCTTATCCATATTTCATCATTCTATCTAAACACATCCTTTAATCCCTTCCTTGGTCTTGATGGGGAATAGGGGAAAAATACTTAGGCATTGTGTCCATATCTTATTTGGTTGATCTTGATCATCCTATTCATTATCCTTATCCTTGCATTCTTCCATTCCATATCTTCTAGCTTATCAAAATCCATGTCCCATTTCCTTCCTTTGTTCTTGATGAGGTTAGGGGCAAAATTACAAATACATGATTTGGATTTCCTTCCATCATAGTTCACATCCTTATCATTTATCCATGGTTTCACTACCTCTAGTGTAGGGTATCTAGTTTCTTCAACCAAGCTTATATCACATTTCATTTCACTCCTTCTTTAAAATATCCTGAAAAAATCCAAAAAATCATAAAATGTCCTAAAAAAATCCAAAAAAATCATAAAATGTCTTGAAAAAAAAATCAAAACATTTCCAAAATCCAAGAAAAAATCAAATCATTTCTTCCCCATCCAATCAATAAAAATCATTCCAAGCAAGAAATCCAAATGCAAATCAATCCTTTAAACCATACCAACCAAGTTAATCAACCTTGCCAAATTATCCAATTGCATCAATGGTCTTGATCCCAATCTTGTTGTAAACTCAATCAATCAATCAATCATCCTTGTGTTGATCTAGGGATATATCAGTCCCCGCAATGATAACACTATCATCATCAACCAATCAATCAATCAATTAATCAACGGTTTACAACTTGACAGGGGCAATACCTTGTTTGTTTTTGTATCATTTGTGCATGCTTTCTTGTGTGTGTGTTATCATTTTTATATTGCATTTGTATCAAATCTGAATCACTCCCAACTAATATTCATATCTTGTATCTAGACAAGGTTGTATTACACTGGGGCATGAGACACATCATCACCTTGGTCCTTATACCTTTGTGCATAATGTCTGGTGCTATATCAAACATCATGGTTGCTCACCTTGACTGCATCATATCTCATCCTTCCCTTTCTTTTATCCATTCCCTTATCGTTCTCTTGACCAATCCATTTCATTTCGAAAGCATACCCATGTTTATCCAACCCGCCTATCCTCTCGAAGGGGGCATCATCATCCCATTCTTTTATCTTCATCCTATAGCCTTAACTTCTTTGAAATGATATTACTCGACATAAATATCATCATCTCGAACATCATCTCAAAGAGGGGAAAAATGTAGACACCTAAATTTGACCATATCTTATGACATTACCTTAACAATACCTTTTCTTCTAGGTCCCTTTTCATGACCCTCTCATCACTCCCATTGGTTAAATAAATTATATTTATTTAACTAATTCCTCTTATCCATTTATTCTTCTCTTTCATCAAATTAAATAAATCTTATTTATTTAATTCAATCTACCCTCCATTTGCACCAAATTAAATAAATCTTATTTATTTGATCTTATCATCCAATTTGTACATCATAAGCCCTAAAATTGCCTTTATAATCCTAGCCATCCACATCACATAATTGGCTTTCAATCATAATCATTCATTTGATTCCCTTTCCCTCTATAAATCAAACCTCTCACAAGTCATTTGATCATGGAGCATTTGAGTATTGTTATGTTGCTGCAATAGTGAGCAATCAACATTCATCCATCAATAATTCTTTGAAATCTTGCATTCTCATGTGAGGTTGAGAAGGACAATGGAGTGAATCCATTTTAATATGCATGTGTGTTTAGATTAGATGTTTTTTTTGCATGTGTGTTTTTCAGGTAACTTCATTGGGGATGTTGGAAATCTTAATCTTAATCTAATAAGATTTCAAACCCATTTTTCCTCTGTCTACACTAAGCTTCAATATTTTGAATATCTATTATTCCCAAAAAAAATGGTCTACAAGTTTTATCCCAAGAAATCAGAGCAAACTTTCATTTTTCAATGTTATCCAAATTGCCACTCCATAAGAAATGTCTAAGATATTTTTCTATTTTTGTCACTATATCTGTTGACATTTTTAAAACAATCATATAAACATGAATAACAAATAAGAATTTAATTTTATCATTAAAATCCTCCCTACCAGAGTTAGCTATCTTCTTTTCCATGTTGACATCTTTTTATGAATAGAGATGACAATCTTTTTTGAAAATTCATTGTTATGAGCCCTTGCAAATAGAAGAACACCCAAATGTTGGCTTGGAAAATGCTCAATCATGAAACCCAAAAGGATGGAGATTATTTTTGTATAATTATAGGAGTACTAAAAAAGAAGAATTTTTATTTAATTGGATTCACTTTTTGACCCAAGGGCTTACTCTAAGACCATAGAAGATATTTAATACTCTTTGCTTCTAGAGTTTTGGTTTGACCAAATAATAAAGTATCATCAACAAACAAAGCAGGAGTAATTAACATTGAGAGTCTAGGAATATCAATGTCTTTTCAAAGTTTTCTATGTATAAAAACAATGGATCTAGTAAGGTCCTTTGCCATTATAATGAAAAGAAAAGGAGATATGAGATCTTCCTATCTAATACCTTAAGTAGAATTAAAGAAACCAACTGGGCATCATTGGCATGAATAAGGTGTTCTACCTAACTAGTTCACCTAGTAGGTCCTATTCACATGTTAAGTTTACTTAGTGAGTTAGGAAACTTTCTTGAATTCTTAGTTGTCATGTGATATTATCTTATCTTATCCCCTAGTTGTCTCATGACATAGGATTAAGATACTTATCATCATCCTAGTTTATCTTATCTCTCAACCTTGCCTATATAAGCAAGGAATCATATATACATTATGTATTATATTTAAAATATTAGAGGTATTGCATTCATTTATCACATTTGATCTTAATATATTTTCATCCATTATTGAAAATTTTATTCTCTTTTTTCTTCTCTTGTAGAAGGTTATTTTTGGTTTTGCAGGTGATCCTGGGATCTTGAGTCCTTGAGTGACTTTAACAGGCATCTATTAAGGAGAAAAAAATTAACTTCAAAGATACAGGAGAAAATTCACTTGAGCATTGAGAGGAAAACTAAACTTTTTCATAACCTCAATAAAAAAATCCCAATTGACTCTATCGTGAGCCTTTAGCATATCCAATTTAATCATCATTATTGAAAGTTTCTTCTCTTGAATAGATGTAACACTTCATGAGCTACAGATAAACCACCTATCATTCTTTATCTAGAACAAAACCTCCTTGCTCTTCTAAAATAGTAGAGGGCATAACAGATCCTGATCTAATGGTACAACCTTTGATAAGATCTTGTAAATTGTATTAGACAATGAAATAGGGCAATATTCTACAAAAGAGGTTGGGAAAATATTTTCAGGAATTAAAGAAATAAGGGTTGCATTCATTTCTTTGAGGATGGACCTATCTCTTCTACCCTCCTCAACTAAAAGCCATATATCTCTTCCCAAAAAATCCTAGCATTTTAAAAAAAGAGTGTAGTGAAACCATCTAGACTTGGGGCTTTGTCAGGTGGTAAGAAAAAGACCACAAAAGCAATCTCATCCATAGTGAAGGGACTAATCAAATCTTATTATTCTCTTTAAAGAGAATGGTAGGTATATTATCCAACTGAGTGGAAGAAGAAACATCTCTTATATTAGTGGGTTTAGATAGAAAATTCTTAAATTATTCAATTGCCTCTTCTTGGATCGCATTTTGAGAAATGATAGATTCACCTGGATTTGACTTAGTATTGTGAATGGAATTTAATTTCTTTCTTATTTTGGTAGAATCACAAAATAAATTTGTATTTATATCACCATATTTGAACCAAATCTCTCTATATTTTTATCTCTAATATGTCTCTTCCCTAGCTAAAATTTCCTCCAATTCTCCTTTCAAGGAATTATCTAGTGCAAATATATTATAATATATTCAATATAAAATAATGTTTTCATTAGTCTCCTCCAAATTCTTTGAAATTATGGACTTCTCATGAAAATATTCTTAAAATGGTTCTCATTTTATCTCTTTATGTGAGATCTAATAAATTTTAGTTTCTTATAGAGATGATACATTCTAGAGCTTGCTATAAAATGAGAATTTTACCACCAATTTTTGAGAGGGAGAAATTATGGATCTTTGAACCACATAAATTCAAACTTGAAACAATATTTGTGGAGATGAACTTGCTTTTCCCATAATATAGATAATTCAATTGGATAATGATTTGAACCAGAGAAAGCAGTGATAGAGGTGAAAAAAATAAAGCATTAGTTAACCATTTGATAAAAAATAAAAAATTATCTAGTCTTTCTACTTGTAGAGGAGGGGATTTGTTACTCTGGTGTCTCTAGGACAAGGAAGAGTCAACAGGCAGCAAATTTCCCTCAACTACCTCAATGAAAAAGATAGGAAAATGAGGTGGAAAATGGAAGACAATTTGGACACTATTTTATGTTTTTAGGGATGGAGGATTTTAGGAATCAGGTGAACAGACCACAAAGGTCTTGGACTGTGGACTAATTGGCTCTCGACCGAAGGATGAAAACAAGGAACTCTGATGATAGCATGGCACACTATCATCTCAGGGGCATGTTGGTGTCTCATACAGACCGAGAATAGAGTCTACAATCAAAAACCCGTAAGGGTTGCTAACGACCCAAAAACCTTGATCCAATAGTTCAAAAAGAATTGAGAGAATGTTGCTAATGCATGAAGTAAACTAACTACAAGAAGAAGAATACTATAACTTAAAAGATAAATTGATTATGAAGGAAATGACGAGCAAGGGTAGTAGAAATCCAAGTTACAGGTGGTCTAGCCTCCCGTAAGCTCTACACAAACGAAGTACCTACATACATGGAAACGAAAAAAATGTTGGGGTTGTGTTTTGGAATTTGCCTCAGTCAAACCCCTGCTTTGGTGTTTCCACCTCCACATACAACCGATATCTAGTTTGATAGAGGAAAAAATTGTAAAAAAAAAAGTAATAGATGAAACTTATAGAAAGAAAAGACAATCTATATGCTAAAATATAAGTAATTCAATGCAATAAAGTAAATTTTACCCTCCCTTCTACAAGCTTGGAGAATCCGAGAGAGGAAGGAAGAGATCCTTGAGAGCATAAGACAGTAGTGCCAATGATGTAAAGCTTGAAACCTATGAAAAATAATGGTGTAGAAGCAAGAAGTAGCAAGAACAATGGTGTGGGATGGGATAATGGAGTGACAGTGTAGAGTGAATGAGCAAGAAGTGAGTGAGATTGAATGAATGGAATGAATTCGAATCAATGAAGTTGAGAGAGGTAAGTTCAAAAGCTATTTTGGAGACAAAAAGATGTTTTCAGGTAGCCAAGGTTCGTAGGAAGCATTACATTTGCAGGATGGCAGAGAATTATAATGTCCCCACATCCACTTACTCGAGAATCTTGCTAGAACACTAATGTGTCATGCAGGCATCTATGCGATGTGGAGGTGTCTATGACAAAAATTCCCTCACATACAAAAAACAACAAAGCACGTGTGGTAATGAAGGGTAAAGGTGGCAAATTTTTACATTGTCAACCTTATAAGGCTAAGGTGAAGGTGATGTTGTGGGAAATTACACTAGGGTGCAATTTTATGCCTCAACATTTTGCCCCCACTTTAGTGAACATATGTGTCAATGCATATGTGAGCTAAAGTAGAAAGAGATTGAAGAGAATATATCAAAAAAGAGAGGAAGCAGTCTGTTGGTGTAATTAAATGTCTTGTACCTTGTCTTAGGTCATGATTACACCTTAGTTAAGTTTACTTAGGGACCACATAGGAGGTTGTTGGAGATTTTCCACTTTTGGTGGACTTGACATGTCATTACCACATCACTTCCACCTTTTGTGGGTGATCCACCTTCTTTGTGGTGATTATCACATTATCTCTTTCCCACTTTAGGTGGAGTGATAACTTTCATTGTTGTTCATGTCAAGATTACCACACTCTGTCATAATCTTATGCCCTTCTATGTTCTACCCTGGCTATGGCAACCAAGGGGTTTCTCCTCATTGTAAAATAACTCTTATATCATTGACATTGAATACAGTTTATTCTTGTCATCTTGTTTCTATCTCTCTTATTCTTGTGCTTTCTATTAGGCCTCTAGATCTTGGGTGGCTACCTTCATAGCCAATTCTTACATAGTATCAGAGCTTTTGGAGTGCCTTTAGTTAGTCTTTTGGAGAGATTTTTAGAGGGTTCCATTTTTGGCCTTGTATTGCAGGTGCATTTTGGGAGCTTGTTGCATCAGATCTGAGCTCGTCATTGCTTCCAGAGTGTCCGAGATAGTCAAATTTGCCTTTTGTTTTGTCTTAGTTGGACTTTGGAGGCCAAATCTGCAAAGGGTTGAAGATTGGAGGTGGTTCCTAGATCTAGGAGCTAGCTACCTCTTTGGAGCATTTTCAACCGAAAAGGACGTTGCCATTACGTCCAGAAGGGCCAAAAACCCCTAAATCGACTGTCAAATCGTCGAATTTGGACAAAATTGCTCTCAAAGGCAAAAAAAATTAGCAAGCGAGTCGTACGGCCCTACCTGCGCAGGTACAATTTTATTAAAATAAATTTATTTATTTTTTCAATATTTTCAATTTTTAAAAAATCTTTAAAAAATTTGTGTGTTTTAACTCATGGGTACTATACAAGATTCTCACAGCCGTATGCCTCAAGAGACTACCGGGTCAGAGTCGACGGCCGACAGGCCATGCTGGCCCTCAAGAAGCTCTACTGGGCAGCTCGATTTCCAATATCAGGCTAAAATTTCAATCGTCAGACAACCCTTTTCTTCAAAATTTTAATTTTAATTTTTATTTTTTAAATAAAAAACTTTGTTATTATTATTTTTTAAAAGTTTTTAAAAAAAATAAAACTTTTCATTATGTGTTTTTTAAGTTTTTTTTAAAAAATAAAACTTTATGAATTTAAGTTTTTAATAAATAAAAAACTTTTATAAAGTTTTTCCTTTAATAATTTTTATTAAAGTTTTTTTATAATTATTTTAAAATAAAATTTCTTTTATTAAATTTTAATAAAGCTTTTAAAATAAAAAACAATTTGTTTTAATAAAGGTTTTTTTCATCATTAAAAATTAATTTTCTTTATTATTTTAATAATAAAGTTTTGGAATAAATATTGTTTTTAAATTAAACTTTTAATTAAATTTTTTTAAAAACAAATCATGCATTAATAAGTAAACCTGGAGAAATTATTTTGCCTCCCGATCGAGCCTTGCCTTGGACCATTTGTTCCTCTAATCGGCAGTCAAATGGGGGTCAGTTGCTCCTACCGACATTCATCTTGAGGGCTTTTTTCACGGTCTTCAGCTTTGGGTTCCTTTGGTTGGCTTCTTCATCAGAATTTCCAGTTTTGCATCATGTTGATTGTAGTTCTCCTCTTTCTAATGTTGTAATCGCACTAAAATAAAGTGCCACAATCTACTATTTCAGTGTACTATGTCATATATTGTATGCTTCTTTGGATTGATCTATGTATCTAGTGTTAGTTCCTATATATTTAGCATATGCAGCGGCTGGCTACCCATGCATTTCGATGAGATGGACTAAACACCATAGACCTTCTTATTTTGGAAGCACTCTACCCGTCTTCAGAAGTATGGTTTTACATCCAAAGACTTGGTGCATGGCTCCAGTGAGACTTGGATTGTACAAATTGTGCATGGCTCCAGTGAGACATGGATTGTATCAATCTACTATTGATGGGCATTCAGTTGATGCTCACGCGGTTGTCTTCTTGGTTCTGACCTTATTCCTAATACAGTGTAGATTCTTTTACAATTCTTCTCGACAGATTCTGCAGTTATTCTTGAGTTGACAAATTCAGCTCAGTCACCAGTTATGTGGCATCTTCTATAGTTGTACCTGATTCCTTCTTTCAGTGCTTTGCACAGTTTGGCATTTCTTTTGAAACAACATTTGGAGGACTCCTCATCATCCTTGGTCCGCTCTACTTCAGCTTTCACATTTTTCTACATTCTCTCCTTCTTCAGTTTAGATTGGGGACTCTTGACATTGTGGCGTTTGAGCAGTGACTCTCCATTGAGGGGGGGTTGCATGGACTATCTCTTATGGGGGGGACTTTTTCCTCACTTGAGGTTTTATCCTTCCTAGAGCATGTTTCTTGTTTTTGTTTCTCTCTTTTGGGGAGGAGTTTTGTCCCACTGGGTTTTCTCCTTTTCTCCGTTTTATGAGAGATTGCATTGCATATGTACATGGGTACCTAATATGGCCTAGTAGTCGGGACCCATCTTGCATTGTTTACTTTTGTGTACATTCTCCCTAAGTTGCACTTAAGGGGGGTGTTGGTGTAATTAAATGTCGTGTACCTTGTCCTAGGTCATGATTACACCTTAGTTAAGTTTACTTAGGGACCACATAAGAGGTTGTTGGAGATTTTCCACTTTTGGTGGACTTGACATGTCATTACCACATCACTTCCACCTTTTGTGGGTGATCCACCTTTTGTGGTGATTATCACATTATCTCTTTCCCACTTTAGGTGGAGTGATAACTTTTCATTGTTGTCTCATGTCATAAGATTATGACACTTGTCATAATCATATGCCCTTCTATGTTCTCACCTTGGCTATATAACCAAGGGGTTTCTCTCATTGTAAACAATCCTCTTATATCATTGACATTGAATATAGTTTATTCTTGTCATCTTGTTTCTATCTCTCTTATTCTTGTGCTTTCTATTAGGCCTCTAGATCTTGGGTGGCTACCTTCATAGCCAATTCTTACACAGTCCTTTGATTTGGTATACCTGGCATGAAAGGGGGCTTCACTAGAATGTGAAGAGGACACAGGTCTTCGATCTTGAAAAGCTAGTTGCAATCTCACCACAAATATGATAGACATGTTAGGAAAAAAAGTGAAAAATAATACACAATCATAAGACATAATAAGACACAATAAGACATAATTTGATCATATATAAGACGACGTTGATAGGTATGGCTAGCATGGCTAGAGTATATATGACAAGCATTTAAGCCTCTGATTGCTGCAAACTGTGTTGCATGACAGTCATGTAGAAAAGACAAATCTAGTTAGGCTACCCCTAAGTTAGACACCAAGATATAAGATATTCAAACATCAAGACACAAGATGTCAAATATCAGAATAAAGATAGGTCCAGTCAGGCTACCCCCAAGATATAAGACATCCTTACATCAAGACACAAGGATTTCAAATATCAAATATAAGAAAAATTATAAGACACTAAATAATTCTTTTGAAAAATACTTTCACAAATGGGTTCTTTCATTGGGGAATCCTTTTCAAAAGACACCAAGGAACCCTTTTGAAAGGTTGCAAGTGATTTTGTCATCAAAGAATTCTTTTGAAATATCTTTCATCAAGGAATCCTTTGGAAAGAATGCTCCTTTTTGAAAGGAAGTTTTCATATTCTTTCATCAAGGGATCTTTTTGAAAGAAAATTTCACCAAGGAATCTTTTTTAAAGAATAATCTTTGTTGAAAAGTAAGTTGAGATGAGAGCCCCCCCTTAGAATGATGTGTGCTATGTAGAGGATCACATGCCATTCTAAGGAGAGAAAATAAAGATGAGAGATGTCGTGGCATGATTTACATATCAAGATGTATTTGTGGTATGTTGTCACACATGTGAGGGACAACACATTGAAAACCACCACATCATGAAGCAGACATGCAGCTTGACAAAGAAATCAAGAGATAGGGGGATTTGATAATTCAAGGTTAGAATTGCTCGTAAACATAAATATATAGATATAGTATAATATATATATGAACTGTCATCAACCCCCAAATGTATTAGAACATGAAGAAGGGCACATGAAAAAAAAATGGAAAATAAAAATTGGGTGAACATGGAAGAAGGTCTAAATGCCCCCAATGCTTTGGATCATCCCCAACGTGAAAAAGCAAGGTTTATGACACAGAATAATGATGAAACAAATAGAAGAAGGTTACGGTAGATTCTAATGCTTGTATCCAAGAACCTACAATGGTAGAAAGGGTCCTCCAGGCAAGATCACAAAACACATATAGATAAGTACGAGGGAACACAAAAAATCACACAAATCTAATTTACAGAAGCAAAAGAGATAGTGTAGGAAATTGTATACCATTTACAATTTCACACTTTGTTTAGGTCCCTTAATTTATTGGACTTAATTAAGCTTCTAATTTTCCAAATTATGCATTCCAAAGCCTTATTATTCTCATTTTCTAAAAGGGAAACCAACACTTTGGGAGAACGGGTCCCCTTCAATTCCCAGGACCCATTTTTAAATATGTTTTTGGTTATCTTTTAATGGTCCCAATTTCATATGCAAATGTCAGCTTTTGGAATCTAATTTTTGGGAA
>VDFB02254393.1:0-19259 GCA_007258455.2 Sequoia sempervirens
TATATATATATATATATATATATATATATATATATATATATATATATATATCCATGTATACATACATGTATATATATGTATGTATGTATTAGTAACAAACACCCATTACGAATGGGTATTTTCTTAGGTTCGAGACTCTAAACCATTATGAGAGTTTACTTCTTAAAAGAGGATATACAAGTTTTTGGAAATGGCTACTACTCCTTGCAGTGTTTTTCCACCACATGTTTACCCCTAAAAGTAGACCTAATATCATGTGTTCACTTAGATCCAAAAGTCATCGAGGTTAATGAAGATCTTATGATAGCCCATGAAATAGTTTGAGAAGATCCAAGAAGCCTAATGAAAGTTGCAACTTCCATTGTAAGACCAATTTAGTGAGCACTTACATGATTTTCAAAGTTGTGATCTCTCAAGTATGTTCTTGTAAGGTTCAAGATCTTAAACATTATTCTATAGACCATGTAAATTCTAATTTATACTTTTAGTTATGGACACATAGGATTGTAAAACTTATGATCTCTTTAATATGTTCTTGTAGGGTTCAAGTTCTTAAACATTACCCTATAGACTATAAATTCCTATATATACTTTTAGTTATGGACATAGTGGATGAGGACACCACTTGACCTTAATCTTGATGTATATTTCCCAAACATGTGTTTTTCTAGGGTAAATCCATGTTTTTCATTTGTTATGGCTAATTTTGATGTTTGTATGTTCATATTTGTAGTTTTCTCTCTTTTCCAAGTAGCTATATTCTTGATGAACAATGGTATGAAATATCCATTCTAGTTTGTATACTAAGCTCCATAATTTTTACTAATTAGTACTAACATTCAAACTAACAAGATAAATGTTTTAAAAGTAAACAAGATAATTTATAATATTGGTTGCAAGTTGAAAGACAATCATTATATCAAATAATAAAAAACTGAATACAATCATATCTAGATGCTACTTAAAAATGAATCTTACTGAATACAAAGACCCATTACCTACACTCCAAAAAGATGAAGTCAAAATATTACCCCTTATGTTTGAAGTCTTTATCTAAAGCAGTCCCCCATGCTCTAGAATAATTCCTAGAGTGAAGAAAGTGACTTTTGATGAAAACATTGTTTGTAAGCGAAGCAATTGTGAGTTGAACACGAATCTCGTGGCCCCCACCTCCATATATTTTATAATATAGGAGACCACGACTTAAAAAGTTGTCCTCTTCCTTTTGTCAACTTTGTTGTTTCGCTAACAAATGTCAAGGACAGCGTATAAAAGCTGATAAGATTCTAGTAACCAAGTCCAATAATAACACTACATGAGAAAGACAAGGGTAGTATTTTAGTTCAACTACAACACAAAGGAACTTTCATGGTGCCACGTGGCATCACAAATTACATCCACAAAGAAGAGCAATTGTCCCTAGCAATGGACCATTGCTTCTTTACATCTCATCCACCCTTTGCTTTTATTAAACAAACACAAAAATATTATGAGCCCTTTCATATTGATATTTTCAGCGTGGTCCCATTCATACATTTGTCATGGTTTCCAACATGGATGGTCATCTAAAAAGCCATCATATTTTTCCTAAATTTTTGGTTTTTAATAAAATAATTTGGGTTTATGTTTTATTATATTATTTGTCAATAGACTATATATTATGAGGTTTGAGTCTGAAACAAGTCTCACATTTGTAAATCATTGTTGGGTCGTCGGAAAACAAGTTTTAGTTGTCATTTAAGGGTAAATCAGTTGCCATTTAATGGTAAAAGCCTCCAAAATATCAGTGAAAGCCTTCAAAATCTCACTTATCATGTAAAATTGAGATAAATATTGATTTTCCAATTAGAAGGGAACATTTTATTTCCATTTGCAATGTTTTTTGTCAATTTGATGACAATTGCATTGCTTTATGTTTTAAATCTATATACAAATATTTCAAAATCAAATAATACTTAAACTTCTTTAACGAAAAAATCTAGATTTGTTTAAGTTTATTTCATTCCATTATTTAACACTTATTATTAATTGTTTAATCGAACCACATACAATTAGAATTTGTAGTGCATGGCATCCATGCACACTCATGCATAAACATGTACTCTCTAACATATTAACATACATATGGTTTTCTATTGACGTAATCCTCAAACCTCCTTTAAATACAAGTACTAATATTTTATTGTCATATTGATTGATTTATATTATATTTATAATGACAAACTTTTTAACCTAATTTCATCATAATTGGTTATTAATTTTATGACCATTGTCCATAATAATGACTTGAAACAATGAACCAACCATAATTTGTTTCCTTAGTTAGCAAGGAGTGTGAAGAGAAACCTCTTCTAAAAGTAAGGCACTTTCACGTGGGGAAGACTTTAAAGACTCCTTTGCTTAAGGTAAGAGCCATGTGATAGTATAGATAAGCAACCTAAAATGGCACATAAGTCAACTAGACTAGTGAACACACTTTAGAACTTAGACAATGTCACCACATGATCTAGGGTTTTTTAATTGGAAAAGATTTTAATATATCACAAGCTTTAGGTTTTTCCCATATATATGGGCTATTTTTTAGGATTATTGCTAAGGTTATGAGATTATATATATATTTGAAATTTAGGTATCAAATGATTAAAATAATGTTGATGGCTTGCAAGTGGTTGTGTGCATCTTAGACTGAATTGTGGAGATATCTCTAAATTAAAAAAATTAAAAAAATTGATATATAGAAAATTGTGATTTGTGTTTTTTCTATTATTAAATATTTTTTATTGTTTAACAACTTGTTGATATAATTATTATTTTAATATAAAATATTGAAAATTATATATTTACTTAAATTATGGGATGTCACTTTTTCTACCCAACTTTTGCTATTTATACTATATTTTTCAAAACTTTATACCATTACTATAAATAACACTATTTCATTAATAAAAATACCTCACAAATTATTAAAAAAATTAAGATAAGAGAGAATTTTTTTAGTCTTAAAATAATAGGTCAAAAGTATCATTCAACTACACAATTAAGTTCAAAACATTATTCTCAATCACTATCATGAACTATAAAATATTGTGTATCTTTTCTTTTTAATATTAAATAAAGCTAGTTAGAAAAGTCCATATTGTCTATTCACTAAAGAAGTTTCCGTGTTGAATTAATCTATCTTCAGCGGAGATCTTGGGAATTGAGATATGATCACTTTTTTTTTCTATTAGAAGGTTTCCTATGTGCTTTTTTTCTTACATTCCAACTACAAAATGTTAAAAAACTATAGTTTCGTTTCTTGGAAATATAAATTAATATAAAATGATTCCATTGTTTAGTAGCTGTTTGGGTGTGATGGGACTATTAATATGCTTTAATTTGGAAGGGAATAAAACACACTATATAAATATGTTTAAGGGATTAATTGATATAATTTAAGTTTTAAGTTAATTAAGTTGTTAGGGAATAATAATTGAGTAAGTTGATAAGTATTTATCAGTTGATGAGCTAAAGGGATTTTATAATGAATGGTTTATAAGGCACAATACTTGCTAAAGGTTTTTTAAATGGGGTTGCAAGTTAAGTGGGCTTAACCTTGGGAAAGCTCTATGGTTAAGTGTGTGGGAAAACTCTGTGGTTAAGCGTATTTGAGCTGTAGTACTACTGGGATGGGTGACCTACCGGGAAGGCCCAGTGTTTCACCTCTATGAGCATCACCTAGATGCAATGAGTGCTAAGTGGACAATTCATTATCATGAGAGATGGGTTCTTGTGAACCACTACTCATGAAACATGGGTCAATGAGTTTGACTCGTAAAACTACATGGTTGAATGCTGATAGCAATATCACAATTGAGTAAGTTGTTATAGTAATAGATTAAATTAATTGAGATTTGACTAAATTTTATTTTGAAGTTAATGTAATGTGGATTTTGATAGTTGTGTTATTTAAATAAAATGGATGTAATATGGATATTGCTTATTATGGTATTGTAAAAAGGTAGAAATTAAAATTTTAAATTAGATAAATTATCATAATCTCGTGATCACTAAATTTTGAGAATTTGAGAAAGATGGGATATGATTGTGTTGTGATTTGGTCCAAATAGCATGAGTATCTCATGGGTGGTGCGATTCGATCCCTTGTAGAATTTGGTTTTTGTTATCTTTATATAGAGAATATATGCTAGGACTATATATGGGTTAATAGTATTGGTCAACTAGTGCTAAGAAGCATCATTGGGACTTATTATGACGAGGGAAAGAGTGTTTGACTCACTTTCTTAAACATGGGCCCCTAGGATTGATTCAACAACAAAACAAAGAATTTGTATGTTGATGTAATTAAGACTAGGCAACTGAGATTGAGATGTGTATGATTGACTTTATGAATAAAATTACTAAGTATTATTGATGCAATGATTTAAATGAACTATGATGATACTTTAAATACATAACCCTACAAGCAGAATTTAAACTTTTTGGTGTGCCTCTTGACGAGTAATAATCATGTTTAAGATAGTTGGCCTTGGAATGTGGGTAGTTTTAATTTTTGAAACAACAGACAAGATCATGCTTATAATCTAGTCCAAGGGGCATAATAAATTGTGTTATCCAGTCCAAGATAGGAAACATTTTGATAAATGGATCAAGGATATTTTAAGTAGAGTGAAATAACATTACGAATAAAATGTTGGATTTATGAGAGTGCCAAAAGAGTTAAAAAGTGTACTAGAATAATTCATTAAAGATATTCATGCAAAGTGGAGTAAATATAAAGGTGGAAGGTTAAGGTATGTAATATTCTCTATAATTTCTCCCACTTTGGTTTATGCATAAAACTAAGAGAGAAAACATGTCAAAGTAGAAATAACTAAAAGTAATTGTAATAAAAATAACATAAATTTCTAGATCTAGAAAATCTGAAAAAATGGAACAAGTGTGTGCCACCTTTATCATTCATCAAGCTTCACATACCATAAATGTAAAAGTATTGACCTATGAAAACACACATTTAGAAATATAATATGCCTCCTCAAATTGTGTATACTATGAAGGAGTGCCCACAAATAAAGAAAGTAAATAAAGAAAACAAATAATGAAACTAAAAAATGCGATTGATAACGGAGTAGAAGGAACTTATTAGACTTTGATAATAAAAAAATGAGTGAAATGTGTGCTCGAGATATAATTGCCTATGTGTATATACTCAAGGTGAAGATGCTCCCAATTTTCCCATAATGCGAGAAAATATGGGTATATAGAACGATCTATAATCACATCAAAATATGCTTGTAGAAATTATGAATTAATGAATTGAAGAATTATGTTGCTTACAATAAAAATCTATTTGATAATTAGGAAAGAAAAATTATATGAAAGATAAGTGAACACAAATGTTATCCTAGAAACCTCTTAATAGGGTAAAACTAGATTTGATAGTGGAAAATGAATTATATTGAATTTTTATTAGAATTTAGACGACTAAAATGAGAAAATATTTTTGATATAATCTTCCCTTTTTTCAACTTGTTACACACCCACTATCTAGTCTATGACATGAATTACAATGGAATTCTAATTTTTGATGCAAGAGCATCTGGGCAGACTGGCAATCAACATCAACCAAAAATAAGTTTCAAGTTTAAATTTTAGTTTTGGTGTGTTTTGGGGTTTATTTGACATCTATTAGCTTTGAAAAGCTCTTGCTGTGTTCAAATTTGCATAAAGTCGATTTTTATCAAATCATCGTTTTAAGGTTCTGCAGGTAGTTTTCAAAAATTATTTCTGGAAAACTCATAAGGATTGGAGTAGAATACTTTGGTAGGGGTATTCGTGGAGGTAGCACGTGAAATATGCAAAAAGAATTAAAATCACACCTTTTTCAGTTTGGGAGATTTTGTTGAAATTTTGTTAAAAAAATTGTCAGCGATTTACAAAAAGTTTAATATCTCATGATTTTGGAGGGTTGGAGTAAAATCCTTTTGCAAGGATCCATGGGGTGCCATTCCAAGCTTGCACACCAATTTTCATATGAATCAGAGAGCTTCCATTTTTTTGCTTGTTGGCACCCAATTCCACACTTCCAAAGCACCAATTTGATTAATTTTATTTTGTGAAGGAATTATGGAGGCCATGGAAATTAAATATAAGTTTGTATTCCTTTATTAATTGTTTATCTATTGCATAAATAATATAGGGGCATTTGCAACATAATTTAAGAAGATTTTTGAATTTTTAAAATTCCCATAATAGAGAAAAATGCCCAAGCAACATCTAGAGGAGTTACTAGAAGTTTAAATAACTTATTTAAGGCTAAATAAACATAGTATATGTAGAGCTATTCTTGGGGGAGAGTTGGGAGCCCATTCTTAGGTCATAATTGATGATTTTAATGCATATTTTTGGGGATTTTTGAAGAAAAACGTGGGAAGAAGTTTGGGAGGAATGGGAAGGAGTTTGAGAGGAATGGAAAGGAGAAGAGATGCCTTTGTAGAGGTATTCATTGGGGGTTTTTGTTGCAGGTTTGAGCAACACCAGTATAATGAAAGACAAAGCATCAATGTGTGAGAGGTGCTAGATTTTAAAGTTGTGTGGAGGTTTGACCAACAACAAAGAGAACTTTGGGGTAGCAAGGAGCTATAGGGAGAACATTTGTGCATATTTGATTTCAAAAATATATTGAACAAATTTGTACTTGTGTAAATGTGAATGAAATAATTTTTAGATTTGATTTGAAATGGTTTCCCTCTTTGTTTAATCTCTACTATTTTGTGAGTTCATTATATGATGTGATTTTTGTTTGCATCAGTGGTATTAGAGCCAGAGGTTCTTAGTGCATAGGAAGAGTGTCAAACATGAGGCAGTCTATGCCAGGACCTATGAGTGGAGAATGAAGTTAGAAGATTAGAGTCTGTAGAAAGATCATTGAGCATGAGGTAGTCTATACTAGAGAAGACAGGATGGGTCATGAGGAGGCCTGTGAGAATTTTGATTTGGGAACAATATTGGGAAGAAAAGAAAAATAGGAAGCTTCGTGAAGAATTTGAAAAGCTCCAAGTTGAAGTAAATGTATTGGAAAGGAAGAGTAAAGAGGAAATGAGAGCATGGGATGAGAGACATGGGAAGAAGAACGTTCTCATGAAAGAGGACAATGAAGAGAAGATCGAAAAGAAAAAGTATTGCATCCCTTTGGCAGGGGTTGAATGTAAGGAATAATATGTGCCCAGGTAGCCTACACAAGTGAAGAAGATGATGAGGTGCAAGTTGCATAGATAACATGTGAATGGAGTGCATTGTGTGAAGTGGATGAAGGGGGTTTGCAATAAAAAATTGTGAACATGGATGGTCCTAGATTTGACAAGTGGGTTGATGAGGAAGAGGATGATCTCTTGTTGAAAGAATAGATGTCGATGTTGGATAAGATATTTAAGAGACAAATGTTGGATGGAGTTATCTTCAATGTAGACAACAAAGAAGGGGATGCAATCGACAATGGTCCTTTGGAGAACATGAATACATCGGAGAAATTTGAACCTTGTGAAGATGCATACATGCAGGGTTTTAAGGACGAAGAAGGTGATGTTGGAGTAGCAAAGAAGAAAAAGGTAAATTATGATTTTAAGTTTAAAAGTGATGATTATTTACCATCTAAAGAAGATATTTAAGTAGTCGAAGACAAAGTTGTAGTTGCAAATGAGTATGTGAATGTTGCATATTTGTGTATAGAGGTTGTAGATGATGGTGCATGAGGAACTTGGTGGAGATGGTCGATTTGTGGTGGGTTGGATCCCACAGAGAAGGAAATAAAGGAAGAGGAGATGTGGCAAAGGATAATTGTCTGTGGTGGATGTGAGTCCACGAGAAGAAGGATGAATAGAGTGCACACTTGGTGGAGGAGGACAACAAGTATCCTGGCTAAGTGCTAGAAGAGGCAGAGGAAGAATTTTTTTTTTTGTCTAAATTAGTGATGGAAGTCGTTGCAAGTTGTCCACAACCTGAAAGAGTAGTTCTACTACTCCACTCCATTTTGTGAGTTCTACTCAAAAAAATTCCTACCCAACATGTTTGATGCAAGAGCATCCAAGCGAACGGGCAATCAACATCAACCAAAAAAAAGTTTTAGGTCTGAATTTCAGTTTTGGTGTGTTTTGGGGTTCATTTGACATCTCTTAGCTTTGGAAAGCTCTTGGTGTGTTCAAATTTGCATAAAGTCAATTTTTATCAAATCATGGTTTTAAGGATTTGCAGGCAATTTTCAAAAAATATTTTTGGAAAACTCATAAGGATTGGAGTAGAATACTTTGGTAGGGGTATTCGTGGAGGTAGCACATGAATTCATATCTTTTTCAATTTGGGAGATTTTAATGCTGAAAGTTTGTTAAAAAAATTGTCAGCAATTTACGAAAAGTTTAATATCTCATGATTTTGGAGGGCTGGAGTAAAATCCTTTTGTAGAGGTCTATGGGGTGCTATTCCAAGATTGCACGCCAATTTTTATATAAATTAAAGAACTTCCATTTTTCCCTTGTTGGCACCCAATTCCACACTTCTAAAGCACCAATTTGATTAATTTTATTTTGGGAAGGTATTATGAAGGCCATGGAAATTAAGTATCAGTTTTTATTCTTTTATTAATTGTTTATCTATTGCATAAATAATATAGGGGGAATTTGCAACATGAAAAGGAAAAAAATGAGGGTGATGAACGAAAATGTAAGACAAAGCAGTACACCTCTCTTTTCTCTATAATTTCATTCAATATTAGGGTTATAATGTGCACTTGAGTATCAGAAAATAAAATTAACCAATATAGAAATCAAAAGGTAGGTTTTAAGAGGGTCGAATGTTGTGTACCTGTTGTAAAAAGTACTTTTTTAGGCCTCACTGAGGACTTATATTCACCCTATGGAGAATGGGTCCTAGCTAGGGCTATGGAAAAATGGTTTCTAGGTTATGTTCCTCTCAATCTGCACTTCCAAATCCTAGTCGGGCATTGTTGGAAACCTAGAAATAAATCTTGTAGCTTAGTTTTTGTGATTTTGCAAGAAAGGTGACAACTTTGACAATTTTTGTTTTCCAAATGATCTTCAACCTAAAACCTGCAATCACACATTAAAGGAGAGAAAAATATTGTTTTGTTAGGCAATAGGGTTTTGTCTTGGTTAAACCCCGTTTTGGTAATTAAACCTTAAAATGAAATAGAAATGCATGAAGGAATGATGAATGAACAAAAAGCAATGTCACAACTCACCAAACCTTAGTTGAAACCTTGGATATCAAATCAAAAATCTTGCATGAAGTGGCCTCAATGAATGTAGATCTTGATCATAGAACTTGGATGTGAAACAATGCTTGAATTAGATCTTTAATTCTACACCAACATACTAACTCAACCATATGCATGATGCACTATGCATTTGACATGATGAAATGACTCTTGATTGCTGCAATAATCCTTCAATAATCTTCCCTTGAATGTCTTAGAAATTCTCTTGTGAACTCTTGATCTCATAAATTTGCTATTGGGACTTGAACACTTGAAAGCTTAGATGAAACTATGTGAAATAACCTTATATTTATACATAACTTAAGATTAAATCCCAAAATTCAAATAGCACAAGTCGACATTAGATCTTGAATTTGAAATTATTAAAATACCACAAAAAACATATGCCAATGGGGGGTCCTAGGTCCAAGTGAGGACCCATTTTCCATGTGGCAAATGGGTCCTAGCATACTTGACTAGGACACACTTCGAGGGATGTTAAATGTTATGTAAAATTAGGGTCCTAGGACCTAGTGAGGACCCATTCTCCAGATGGTGAATGGGTCCTAGGTCACTAGCCTAGGACAAACACCTTGTAAAATTAAGTGTTGTGTAATATCATTTATGAATGTGAGGTTTTATCACTCAGAATATGCAATTAATTAGGCTTGGATTTGAATTAAAGGGGTTAATTAAGCTCAATTAACCTCAATTAATTAATGAAGCCTTAGATTAGTGTGAAAGTGTAAAGATACACTTCGTACCTAAATAAGGCACTATTAAGTTCATTTTATTAAAAGGGCCCCAAAACTTAATGTGAATATGCAAGTATTAACTTTTACTAAATCAAAGAACAACATTAGGCTCATTTTAATAATTAATTATTCCCAAATTAAGGGTGTGAGGACTGAAGGCAGGGACAGAATCAAGACTTATCTATACAACAATGACAAAGATACACAATCATACACTATCAAAGAACAAGAAGAAAATATCAAGCCTAAATGGTCCAATGCGATGTGGAACACATCTAGACTATCAATTTTGCGCTCACTCTAGGGTAGTGGAACCTCGGGTCATCCACTAGGTGCAGGTATCCCAAAAAAAGAAAGGAAGCTGACTTGGTGAGAAAGATCATACCTCAGTGTCTATTTGTGCCTGTACAAGCCTCCCTTTGATAACTGATGGGCACCTACTCACATTTTCCCTGACTAGGTGCTTTAACAAGTGGTATGCAAAAGCACTGCACATAATGGAGCTTCCACATGGCCATACAAAGGTGGTATTTTATACTAGGTATTGAATTAGGGTTTTAGACTTCACAAGGTTAGCAAGTTGTGTTATACCAAACACCACTGAATAATATTACTAGTAATTTTTTATTCAAATGGATTTGCTTCATTGGTAATAGGGTCTTCTTGCAGGGATCATCACATGCTAATAATAATGTTCTCAAGAAGGACAAATCGAAATAGCCGTTAACTTAGGGGATGTCTGCGTGTCATCAAACCTAAGAAAGTCATACATAAGTATCCTGCTCTTGGAGGACATCAAAACCCAATGAAACCACAAAGAAAAGGAACACATCACAAGAAAAAAGAAAATGCTACATGAAACATGAAAAATGTGAAAGACTCATGATGTACAATTACTAGATAGTTTACTAACACATTGTTGAGAAATTTCTACAGAAGTATCAATGTTTACTCCTAAGACATGAGAGCTTTCCTGGAAAACCTATATAGAGTTATGTTTCCAAAATAAAGCTATGCCATGAAAAAGGAGGGAGGGGTTGCCCCTAGAAATACATAAGGGATCTATGGATTCAGGGTCAGTATATCTTTGCTACAATGTTGTTAGAGATCTCAAAAATGTCATCATTCCTCAAATACTCATAGAACTGGAAGAATGACACAAAGAGATCAAAAACATAGAAAAAAAATTTCAGGTCAACATGGAAGAGACCTAAATGTCTCGACGCCTTCTGTCATCCCTAAAAGGAAAACACAATACAAGCAAAAAAGTTAAAATGTTTACGACATATAGAAGAATGTAAGTACACATAGAGGAATGCACAAAAAAGAGAGAGATATACATCGAACAAAACAACATGAGGGATCACATTACACACATGCAATCAAATAAAGATGCGCGAAAAAGACAAACAATGAAAAAGACTAGTAAGGCACATGCGAGTCAACCTATTAGCAGGTCATCCACATCCAAATCTTGATCAATATATATGGAAGGTGGGCAACTAGCCAAAGGGACAACATCAAATTCCAAAACTAGGACAAGACTATCTAACCCCTTTCCCCCACTAAGTGCAGGACAAGGATGAGTCGAGAATGTATGATGATATGCTGCTCTTTACAAATTAAAGGAAATGACTTGCAATGAGTGTAAATCATGCAATAGTGAGTATGCTATGATCCTACAACTATTACACAACAAGGAGCAGTAACTAATGTTATTGATTATAATGAGTAGACAAAGTATCAACTTGATGCCTATCTAATGAGATATTCCCACATGTAGTATCTATCAGTTCAGGATGCACCAAAGTTAAAGTTATCTTGGAAGAATCTTTTGTAAGAGTGATGATATTGAGTGAAGGATTTTTTGATGCTTTTGTTTCTTTCAAAGGACAATAACCAAGACCACTAGTTATTTATTTCATGTTAGGCTTTAGAGGGAAATGAATACCGTGTTCTCTAGCACCACATCTTTTTCCACTATACCCAAGTTGTTTCATAAGTTCATAACCTCTTCCATAAAGCTTTTTCATTTCTTTTGGATTTAGTAGTTGCTCATAATCAACTTCATCAAAGTTTTTTGTGTAATTTTCTTCTCCTTCTAAAGTGGTTGAGGTGGATGCTTTCAAATTTTGTGTTGACATTACCATTTTTTCTTTTCCCTTTTCAAACTATTTTTTTTATGATCTTGTATTCTCCCATGAATGTAGGTGTGAAATCTAAGGAACCCCAATCATCTTCTAATAACTTAGTGACTTCATCAATGTTCTTCTTCCTTTGTGACTTCCACTTTTGCAGTTGATTTGAATACTTTCCAAGGGTCTCGTCCTTCTTTCTTAGCAATCAAACAACTTTCAAGTTTGTGATCAGCCTTGAGTGTGTAAATTTTTTTGTCATAGACGTACTTCATTTTATGATGAAGGGTAGAAGGCACCCCATTCATCTCATGAATCCATGGTATACCTAAGAGGAGATTATATGAGAGATTGTGAGGCATAACGTGGACTAGAGTTTGCAAGGTAACCTTTCCAACTTTAATAGGTAATGTGATGACTGCAAATGGTTTTTTTCCTATATTATCACACCCATGAATAGATAAATAATAGGGGATAATGAAACTCTTATCCATATGAATCTTCTCCAATAGGCACACACTACACACATTAAGGGTTGAACCACTGTCTACAAGATTTCTCTTTATCCCAATTCTATTAACATAAGTTATTATCATGAAAGCTTCATTTTGTTTTTTCTCTTCTAATGAAGATAATTCATCTTGATAGAAAGTAATGTCTAAGTTGGTCGGAGTTGTAGCTTGAATTTGGGTTGCCACATCATTTGATTGCACATTAGGAGGGGTAGGAACTTGTTGTAAAGCACTTTGAAGCATGTTATGATAAATAAGTGAGGCTTGAATAAGGTCCCATAAGGATATCTTAGCAGGAGTATTTTTAAGTTGTTCAACAAGGTCATACTCCTTTCCACTTTGTAAAGGAAAATGAGGAGCACTAGGCAAGATAGGTTGAGGCAATGGGAGGGATGTTTGAGTTGTTTGTCTTGGTTGTGGATTGTTCCTAGTGTTATATGTATGAGAAACGGTATTGTAACTTGGTTGCTACAAAAATTATCATGATCAAGTTTCCTTTTAGGTGGTTCTAAGATAAGCATGGGTTTATTTTGAACTTGTGGTTTTTGTGAGTGTGGGTAGGTAGTAACTAATGTTATTGATATATAATGTGCATAACCTCAAAAGGCTTGTCCTTATTTTCATGATCTCTTAGTGAAGGGGAATCTAATGTCACTTCATAATCTTCATCTAAGGAAGCCTCATTATTATTATTGTCAATTTCTTCCACCATGATATCTTCCCTAGTAGGAGATTTTTTAGGAGAGCAACAAACTAGATATTCATGACATTCAAAGGTTGGATCTTCCAAAATCGCTTCATCACAAGTAAGGGAGTTATCAATGGTTGGATTTTCTTGCTTATCAATTATGGCATTCTCTTGTTCAATAATGTTTTCCTAGGGGAAGAGAGACAAATAGGATTCTCATAACTTTCATTGGTTTGATCTTCTAACACCAAAATATCTTCTTCACAACTAGGAGAGATATTAGGAGAGGGCCAAATATGATTGTTATGGTTGCCCATTATTTCATCCTTTTTCTCTAAGGTATCACTTTCTTGTTCCATAATATCTACCCTAGTAGGAGAGATTTTAGGAGAGGAGAAAACAAGAGGCTCATCACATTCCATGGTTATATTTTGTAAAGTATCATCACAAATAGGGAAGGCATCAAGAGAAGAATAATTATGATTTTCATTTTTACCAACGATTGAATCCTTTCATTCAAATAGATCTTTCTAAATGTTAGGGAAATAAAGAAGGAGAGAAATAATGTTATAACTATCAATCATTGGATCTCTTAACACAAACATAACTTCTTCACAAATGTGTTTTTCATGATTGTTCATGATTGTATCCTCTTTCACTAAAGCATTCTCACAAGTAGGGGAGGTGTTGGGAGATGAATGGAGACTAGGTAAAGTAGTGTCAATGATCTCATCTTCTTGTGTCATAATATCTTCCCAAGGGGGAGGAGGAGAGGAACAAATAATACTTTCATGATTCTCAATGATTGTATCTTATTTCACCAAGATACCTTCGTCACTAATAGGAGTGGTATCAAGAGATGCACAATTATGATTGTCATGATTTGCATCCTCTTGTGTTATGAAATTCTTACAAATCTGATAGTTATTAGGAGGGTAGCTAACATGCTTGTCAAAGGTTTTATTTATTTTTCCTAGATTATGCTCATGAGTAGAGGAAATAGAATCATGCAAGCCATGTGATACTCCATGAACACTAAATGTTTGAAAAGGAAACATGCTAACATGAAAAAGTAAGCTATCTAACTTATGTAATGCTTCAAAAATGTAAACAAATGCCCTATAAATCTAACAATTTTTATTACTAAAATGATTTTTGAAATGCTTTAAAAATGACCACTAAATGGATGATTTGACCTGGATACATAAAACAAAATTTCTTGAAACTTTCCATATTGATACAATAGGGTACTAGCAAGCTTAGGAAGTACACAAAATCTCTAGAAAGCTCAGAAAAGTTGATTTAATTTATAGGCCTCCAAGGACTCATTCGCCTAGTGGCGAATGGGTCCTAGCATGCTTTTCTAGGAAACTTTGAACCTGATATTGAAGCTTATGAACTATGAAAATTTGTTGCTTTTGTAACCCTAACAGGGACTCATTCACCCTATGGTGAATGGGCTAGTATAAGATTTTTTTAAATTAAAAAATGTAATTTCAAAGTGATTAGATGTGTTTTTTTGTTTCAAATCTCAATCTGTAACTTTTGTGATAGAAATTTCCAAAATTTAATGTTGAAATGCAAGTGCAATGAAGGAAAAATGATGAACTATATGACACTTTTTGAAATGCAATTTTGATCCAATTTTTGAATATGAATGATGAAAATTACACTAATATGCAAACACTATGCAAAATCAGTTTAACATTATGCATTTTTTTTGTTGAATTTTTAGATTTAAAATGAATACTAAATGCAAGTTTACACCTAAAATGCAATGTAAACTAATGCAGTTTTGACAACCCTAGTTGAAATGCAAACTAATACAAATCCTAGATCTATGGTTTTAATGAATTCCAATTTTTAGAATTTTGATGTCCAAGGTCGGGTTCACCAAAATGAAAAGGAGAAAAATAGAGTGGGGGTGATGAACCAAAATGTAAGACAAAGCAGTTCACCTCTCTTTTCTCTCTAATTTCATTCAATATGAGGGTTATAATGTGTACTTGAGTATCATAAAATAAACCTAACCAATATAGCAATCAAAAGGTAGGTTTTAAGATGGTCAAATGTTGTGTACCTATTGCAAAAAGTTCTTTTTTGGGCCTCACTGAGGACTGGGTTATGGCTAGGGCTATGGAAAAATGGTTTTTGGGTTGTGTTCCTCTAAGTATGCACTTCTAGATCCTAGTCGGGCATTGTCCGAAACCTAAAAATAAATCTTGTAGCTTAGTTTTCGTGATTTTGCAAGAAAGGTGACAAATTTGACAACTTTGACAACTTTTGTTTTCCAAATGATCTTCAACCTGAAACCTGCAATCACACATCAACAGAGAGAAAAATATTGTTTTTTTAGGGAATAGGGGTTTGCCTTGGTCAAACCCAGTTTTGGTAATTAAACCTTGAAATGAAATAGAAATGCATGGAGGAATGATGTTAATGAACAAAATGCAATGTCACAACTCACCAAACCTTAGTTGAAACCTTGGATATCAAGTTAGCAATCTTGCATGAAGTATCCTCAATGAATGTAGATCTTGATCATAGAACTTGGATGTGAAACAATGCTTGAATTAAATATTCAATGCTACATCAACACACTAACTCAACCACATGCATGATGCACTATCCCTTTGACATGATGAAATGACTCTTGATTGTTGCAATAATCCTTCAATAATCTGCCCTTGAATGCCTTAGAAATGCTCTTGTGAACTCTTGATCTCATAAATTTTCTATTAGGACTTGAATGCTTGAAAGGTTAGATGAAAATATGTGAAATTAAATAACCTTATATTTATACATAACTTAAGATTAAATCTTGAAATTAAAATAACACAAGTTGACATCAAATCTTGAATTTGAAATCATTAAAATACCACCAAAAAAATATTCCAAGGGGGGGTTCTAGGTTCAAGTGAGGACCCATTCATCATGTGGAAAATGGGTCCTAGCACACTTGACTAGGACACACTTTGGGGGATGTTAAATGTTATGTAAAATTAGGGTCCTAGTTCACTAACCTAGGACACACACCTTGTACAACATAATGAATGTCAAGTTTTATCCCTCAAAATCTATATTTAATTAGTCTTTGATTTAAATTAAAGGGGTTAATTAAGCTCAATTAACCTCAATTAATTAATGAAGCCCTTGATTAGTGTGAAAGTGTAAAGATACACTTTATAACACCCTAAATAAGGCACCATTAAGTCCATTTTATTAAGAAGGTCCCTAGACTTAATGTGAATGTGTAACACATTACAACACTAAATCAAGGCAACATTAGGCTCATTTTAGTAATTAATTATTCCTAAATTAAGTGTGAAAAAGGGATACTTTTATTGACACTACACAACCTAAAAGAAGATTTTTTAATTTTTAAAATTCCCATAATAGAGAAAAACACCCCTTGAGTAAAGGAAGCATCTGGAGGAGTTACTAAAAGTTTAAATGACTCATTCAAGGCTAAATAAACATAGTATATGCATCTGAGTTATTCTTGGGGGAGAGTTGGGAGCCCATTCTTGGGCCAAAATTGATGATTTTAATGCATATTTTTGGGGGTTTTTGAAGAAAAAAGTGGGAAGAAGTTTGGGAAGAATGGGAAGGAGTTTGAGAGGAATGGAAAGGAGAAGAGATGCCTCTATAGAGTTATTCATTGGGGGTTTTTGTTGCAGGTTTGAGCAATGCTAGTAAAATGAAAGACAAGGCGCCAATGTGTGAGAGGTGCTGAGATTTTGCAGGAACTGTGTGAAGGTCTGAACAACAACAAAGAGAGCTTTGGGGCAGCAAGAAGAAGCTATAGGGAGAACATTTGTGCAGATTTGATTTCAAAAACATATTAAGCAAATTTGTACTTGTGTAAATGTGAATGAAAGAATTTTTAGATTTGGTTTGAAATGTTTTCCCTCTTTATTTAATCTCTATTGTTTTGTGAGTTCATGGTATGAGGTGATTTTTGTTTGCATCAATTCTCAATGTTCTACAACACTAAAATCTACCTTGCATTTCCTAATACATGTCCCTATTGTCCATATATGTATTGGACTTCCCACCTTATGCACCACAAGGTTTTAAAAGTAGAACTAGAAGGAGAAATATTGAACTATTTTCTTCAAATTCTATCTAATAATGTTGGGATAAAAATACCACTTTGAGATAGTCAATAGTTATAAAATAACCCATATTGTGAACTGACGGTCACATTGTCATGTTTATGTCATCTCTAAGAGATGTAAATATTGAAAGTGAATCTTGTAATAAGTTTAATTTACCTAACCCCTTTATGTATCACTGCCTTCTTAAAGAGGTCACTGGTCTCATAAAACTTCTCTTGAAATATAGAAGAATTTCTTCATCTCAAAAACTTCTATATTCATATTTTTTATGTGTCTTGGGATAAGAATCTCTCACACTCTTTGATCATACTATAGGGAAATATTGAACACTTTGATGCTCCAAGGTAGAAAGTAGTGGTGTTTTATCATAGTATGAAACATATAATTACAAAACCAATTATAGGATATTTGGTATCCCTACCATGATCATATCAATGGTGGTCACTTTCTTTTACAAGTTTTACTACTATTTGAAATTCTTCATGCTACAAGCCCTTCTGATTTAGAAGACAAGCTACAATGACCAAAATGGGTTAGAAGCCTTATCACTTGATAATTATATGAAAGTTACTTCCTACTTTCTATATACGAAGTGGTGTTGCTTCCCTTTCCTTACCATACCACATAATAAGTGGAACAAACAACATTAACATGAAAATATATGCATAAATTACAATATTTGAATAAATGTCTATAATTTTTTTGCAGGCTTCTATTTTTTTATAAATCTTGTATTATTAAGCTACTCTTATACAAAATTGATCTATAATATTGAAAACTATGCTTTTAGAAGTTAATGTTATGAATTAAAGGAGTGTGTTAATCACAATTAAAATAAATGATAGTTAGGAACAAAATAATCTATGAAAGATATTTGAACAATTACATTTTTAATCATATAAACCCTTTAAAATGATGGAACTAGCTTTGATAATGAAAAATGCATTGCTATCAAATTATTATTATAATTTATACAAGTAAAATTAGATGTAAAAAATATTATGGACACAATTTTCTCTTTGCTTCACACAATTACATACCTACTATCAAGTTTATGGCATGCCATAATGGAATTTTACTTCACAATATTCTACAACACTCAAATCTATCTCTCATTCCCCAAACCATATATCTCTTTCCCATATATAAGTAATAAAATGTCCTCATGCACTATGAGGTCCCAATATTATAATTAGAAGGAAAAACATCAAGATTTCCACTACAAATTATGTTAATGGATGTTGGGATAAAATCACCACTTTTAAAAATTTGTTGGTTATGAAATCACGGAGTATAAAATCATCTTGGTAGCTTTCAAAATGTAACTAATTGGTAACCGATGGTTTTGCTATGTCACATTTTCTAGGTCATCTCTAAGAGTTATGAATATTCAAAGTGATTCCTTTGATAGGTTTTGATTTTCCTAATGGGTAATCTCACAATAATGAGTCCCACTTTATGGTCAAGATGGACATTGATATCAACATTTTTAACTAAATCTTCACTTTCTAAGACCTATAACAGCTAAACTGTTAAGAATTTGAAGATGATGTGAACTAGTGGTTTATGGTGATATATATATATATATATATATATATATATATATATATATATATATATATATCATGAATCTTTCAACGTCTTCTTTAATAACTAGGTTTTATAGTAAACTACATAAAGTAGCATTTATGTCGTCCAACATTACTTTTTTTTCTAGAAAGGATAAAATTCTAATTTTTAAAATAAAGATTTTTAACATCAATATCTAGTGCATGTATAT
>VDFB02254394.1:0-27670 GCA_007258455.2 Sequoia sempervirens
TGTGAGCTCCTCCTCAGACATTAACTATTAAATAGACCATGTAAATAAATATTAGTACTTGATACTATCTCTTATTAATATTCATTTTAAAAAAAATGCAAGTTATGAATTTACACCTTAAATGTTACCTGTGTAACTACTCCAATGTCCACCTCTCTAGAAGGAGAGGACTTTGTAGGGTGTGCTCCACTCCCCTACATGTCATTTGCTATGATCTCCACATCCTAGATGTCATGAACAAAAGTGTCTAATGGCTGCTCAGGGGGTTGTACAATAGGACCCAAGCATATTTGTTGGCACGTATTGCAAATATGTGGCACACAAATATGTGGACCCGAGGAGGATGATGCAGCAGCACTGGATCCATCGCCAAGATCCCCAGGCTGTGGCTGAGCTACTGAAGAAGCATGGGAAACCAAAAGACCACTCAAAGAGTGAATGGCCTGGATAGTTTGTGTGGCTGCATCCTCCGTAATATCTGGATGTTGTATTGGAGGTGGCAGAGGAAGGGGAGGATGGGGAACATGTGGGCGCTTGACTACTCTAGCTGCCCCTAGCCTATCCTGGGGCATACCTCCACCAACGACTTGGAAGGGTTTAATGTCAAAGTAATTGACATGATACCCTAACAAAAACTCAGCATATAATTTTTTAATAAAGTAAAAAGGTACTTCAAGATTATTGTTGGGTGGTTTATCAAAAACCATACACCAACGATCCCAAAAGTTATCTACTATGCCCCTATGCATGCACCATTATATAGAAAGTTTTGGTTTGTTAACATTAACTGGCAAACCAGTGCTGGGGTTAATAAATAAAGAGGCTATTTGGGATTTTGTTATTTTGAGATCTTTCACATCATCATAAGACAATCCACATGCATAATATTACCTCATGGTTTCTTGCCACGAATGAAAGGCATTATGTTGGGTGGAGAGGGTTTCTACATTTGTAATTATTCCTGTCAATGTGGTTGACATATGGGATAATTGAGGAATTTTCTTATAAACATCACAAATTCCCCTCAATTTCTACATTTTTTCATGAATTAAGTCTTCAATTGATGGTTGCGGAGGTGGTGGAGCATTTGGCATTTCTGCATTTTGATTCTCAGCTAGTGGATTTTCATTCTCAACTAGTGGAATTTTTGCATTCTCATTCTCGGTAGCCATAATGCCTGATTAAAGTAAAAAAATAATTAATTTAATTAAAATTAGACAATATAAATGAAAATATTATAAAAATACCCTAGTTTTTAAAAAACATAAAAAAAACCCTACTTTTTAACAAAAAAATATAAAATTCTCTAATTTTTAATACAAGTACATAAGAAACACTATTTTTAAATCAAAATCCATTAAAAACATTCATTTTTTATTAAA
Source organism: Sequoia sempervirens (assembly GCA_007258455.2). Classification (NCBI taxonomy): domain Eukaryota; kingdom Viridiplantae; phylum Streptophyta; class Pinopsida; order Cupressales; family Cupressaceae; genus Sequoia; species Sequoia sempervirens. The sequence continues at coordinate 1,383 of VDFB02254394.1, forward strand.
ATCCATTCTAAACTCAATTGTTTCATAAAAATTCAATCAAAAACCCTATTTTGAAAAAAAATCCACAAAAAACATTCATTTTTTTATCAAAATCCATTCTAAATTCAAATTTTCATAAAAATTCAATCAAAAACCCTATTGTTGAAAAAATCGACAAAAAACATTCATTTTTTTTATCAAAATCCATTCAAACTCAATTTTTTCATAAAAATTTAATCAAAAACCTATTTTAAAAAAAAAATCCACAAAAACCATATGAAATTATTCAAATCTAAATCAAAATTGAATCAAATCAAAAGAATTACCTTTCCAAATCAGATTTTTCCCAAATTGGATATTTGTTACGCGGAGAAGCAATTCACTGTGCGTTTGTGGGTTCTTCACTGTGAAATAACTTAAAAACAATGACTAACTTTTTTTATATATATGTTTTTTGCAAATCGGATATCTGATCCAAATCGGATATCCGGTTTGTAAAACTAGGTTTGGTGTTTGGTATGGTGACACCCGAGCCTAAAAAATTCAACACGTTCTTTTCACATTTTTCGGTCGGTGAAAGACGTGTTTTTTTCCTCATTGCCGCTTTTTGGCTCACCATGATCCTGCACATACCCGTAGTCAAGATTATCAGCTCAGGGTCCAAGGACGGAGGATTCCTTTCCATGGGAGGAGGCAAAGGAGTAACCAAATATACAGAAGTAGGAAGAAGAGAGGGAGAAAAACTTACGTGGGCCATAGTAGTCAAAACATTTTTTAGGGAAAACTTTACTTCTTCCCCTTGGGCCGGTGCATCAGGTGCACCTAGATCTTTGACTCATCTTCTCTTTGCATAACTGGAACTAGTATGTTTTGATCCTCTGGCAACTGATCCTTATGAAACTTGGCCTTCAATGACCGCAACGGACCCTCTTGGAGACTATTAGGTCCTTTTTCCTTTATTTTGGGCACTAGGGGAAGATGTGGCTTCTAAGTCCCTACGCTTCGAATCTCTCTGATTGTTGGATTCCCAAGGTTGAGAAGCCTGATGCAAAACTTGCTCCTCATCAATTTCATGGCTAGTCTCTAGATTGCTATTGTCGAAGTCAACCACTTGATCATAAATTTCCTCAAACTTCTCATCGTGTGGCTAAAAGTTACCGAATGGGGCACTTGGGCTTCTCATCTACTATCAAAATCTCTAGAAGTTTGCCTTTTTCCTTTTTGACCATCCCTTTCACTTCAACTGCGTGTTGAGGGATTTTCCCATCGAGATGTTCCTCTAATACTCTGCCTATGGCTCATAGAAACTTAGCCATTTTAGTCGCTTGAGTGGAATGTGATCCAAGTCAATGTAACCTCCAACCTTTCTTGATTCAAATTCCTCCTCTCAAAATATTCCTGACTCTCACATTTCAAACTGAAGTGCTTTTCAGGTTATAGTCCCACTTGTCAAAAATAAGAGATAAGCCTAAGGCTGCTAGTAGATTTGTGAGCTTGCCCTTAGTCTTCCGCTTGTTCAGTGTTACTTGAATATTAACAATTGAGAGGGGAAGCAAATATATCTTTGTTTTGTTTCTTATGGCACCATAGACATTGTCGACAATGGTTACCTAACGGCATGCCTCTAACATGAAAACTCTGTATGTTACAAATCTGGGAATTTAGAAAGGCTCCCTGACAAAACCGTGAAATCCTCACCTAGAAAACAATCCATCAGGGTTAGTAGATCTTCCATCCATAGCATGACCTCATGAGAGAAACAACCAATAGGGTGTGGCAACAAATCTTGAAGCATTGGCCTTAGAAAATGATCTACAAACCAGTAATAATCCCTTATTTTTGAAAGCACATGGGTCCACATAGAAACTGGCTGGAGACAACCCCTTACATCCAACCTAGACATTGGTATATTTCTCTCTAGCCACTCATAATTTTTATGCAAAATTAAATGATCCAAGAAAGAAGAATACCTGAATTTAGACTCGATATTGTAATTCTTCAGCTATTCTAGCATGTTTTCAGCTATCACCTCAAAAAAATCATATTACCTCTGGTTCTTTTCCCTTTTGAGCACAAAAGCCAGGCCCAACTGAAAAGGATTGACCTCCTCATCATTTTCAAGGCAAAAAACCCAAGCCAGCATCGAGAACAAAGATTGTACATGTCCTTGAATTTCCTGCATGAAAGAGGAAAGAGAAGATGACCTCTCTCTAGTCATTCCTTTGCTTCATCCTCATAAAAATTTATTTCCCTGGCCATTTCTTCCTTGAAGATGTTCATCTTTTCTTCATAAAAATGTTCAACATCCCAGGTCGTAGGGATACACAACATATCCCATATGGCTCTTGCATAAATGGTAACTTTGATCCTACTACCCTCAATGGATTGTGTCCTTTTGTTGAATCTTTTGGCACATGTGTTGACCAACTCTGGGCATGGATGTACAACAGGTAGTATGAACTGTGGTAGACCACAATTCCAGAGCTGAAATGCAAAACCCTCTGATGGTCCATGCGCTACCATCCTTTGAAACACACCCTCCCTAAAACTTTTAGGGTTAATTGATAACATGGGGTCAAAAACATTATCAACCAGTGATATCCTGCATCGCCTCTCTTGGAATGCATTTATCAAGCAACGCCTTCTTACAAAATTTGAAAGGCCACTCCTCAAGTGTTGGGGCATTGGCGAATGAATTCTGCCCAAAAATATCAGCATAACCAGGCATTTTGCTTGAAACTACAAATTTCTACCAGAGGTTGATGGTTTTTCCATGGCTATATTAGGAAGTTGCAGAGAATTTCCTTAATGAAAATGACCACTTGCCTTTTGCTTCTTTAGAAAAACCTACTTTTGAGTGTAATTAATTTCCTTGCTTGTACATGCAGTTAAGGCTATGTCATTACTGTTGGTCCATTAAATGCTGCCACCGAGGTGATACATGTGGATTCGAGATATGTATCCCTTGGAAATGTCAAATTCTATGAAAAATGGAATTAGTACATTCTCCCAGCCGCCTCTTTTACAAATAAACTCATTGCATTGAAGCACGTGCTTTTTTCTATGTGAAATGTGTTGAGGTGATGCAAGGTACCCTTAGAAAGATGTGACCGTTAATTTTTTAGAGCTTAGCACATTAATCCATGTCTTTTCTCATTAGTAAGCTAGTTGGTGCTGATGATGGCAAAGGACAAATTCCAACAATTAGCATACGAGAGCATTTACCCCCAAGGCCCAAATTTATTTCTCAAGACATTTTGTCATATTCTTCGTATGATTTATCTACCTTCCTTCATTTTTCTTTGATATTTTCCCATTGTCGTCCAACCAAAAATATATCCTCCGTTGGTTGGGTTTGTTGGCTTATCTTTTCTATATATAGCTACACCACCTTATGCAATATTCATTCAAAAATATAGCCTCTTAAGTTTAGCAAGCTTTTCATTGTCTCCCATTCCACCACAATCGTTGCTCTCTTAGAATATTTGTTGGCTTAGGCACTCCTATTCGGCTCCTTCGATAGAGGCCATAATACTGCTTTATGGGAGAGGTCACTAGTGACCGAACTAAGTGCCTGGTGAAGAAATGCGACCGCCTTTCCTTGGTTGCATCCAGATGGGTAGTTGTCCAGGACTTCATTAATGATGAGAACTAGCTCCAGAGCAACTAAAATGTCCCTTCCCACTTCGTGGCCTCATTGCTTGACCTGAACATGGCCAAACCCATGATAATTGAATTGTGCCACCAGATGTTTGACACTACACTAATGGAAGGGCTTGGCAAGATAGTGCAAGTGGCTATCCCTGGTGTTGGTATCTCGAGTGCCATGGATCTCCATAGGCACGTGGACATTGGGATAGATGTACCCTAGTTGCCCTTCCATTTTTACTTTTGCATCATGGACCTTGAGATGTATTGTTGCTCTTCTTAACCAGCAACCACCTATCTACTATGGGAGTAGGGTGTGGAGTGTGTTATGAGGCTCGCCTAGAGGAAGCACTTTGACTTTTGGTGTAGAGAAGCGACAAATAGGCCTTTGGTCTACGTCGTGTGGAGCCTGCATGTGTTGTGTGTTCAACCCATTTTTGTGCCCTGATAGACAAGAAGAAGAATAACCCAATAACGAGCCCTTTCAGCTTCCTGGACAATGGTTGGAGGCTTTTCTTTACTATTTTTTGCTTGTTGCCTCCTTTTTAAATATTTTTGCTCTATAACTCTTTTTGGGTGTGCTCGAGAGAGCCTCATGTTTAAATTTGAGCCTCGAGCTTTGTATTACATTGTAAATTTTGATGAATATAATATAATACAAACTTTTCACTTCTTTTGTGTTATTCTCGAATGGCTTATTCTTAAAATTTAAAATGTATTTACAATTTTTTTTACATATGGTACATAACTATTAAATTTTTTAAAGAACAGTGTATTTTAATGGAATAACTTCAGATAAATATCGTTCATTGGTATATCTAAAGTGTTTTATTCCATATCTTCAAGTTGGTATGCATTCTTTTCCTTGCACACGCTGATTTGAAAGGGTCCCTTCCATAGCACTTCAAATTTTGTGTGTTGCCCTGGTTTTGCAATACGTTCATCATACTTTAGCACTAGGCTCCCCTCTCTGAATTTTGGGTTAGAGGTCTTTTTTTGAAGCATCGCTTTATTGTTTGTTGAAAGTTGATCATGGCTCCATAAACTTTTTCTTTATCTTCCTCTAGTTTGAGGAGTTTCACTTGCCATACCTCCATTCTGTCGCTTTCTTCAATTTCCAGGACTTTCAGTAGTTGTAAGGCAGGAATTTCTATGGAAACAGGTAACACTACCTCTTTTCCATACACCAATTCATAAAGGGAGGTCTTCAAAATTTTCTTGGGAGTAATCTGGTCTACCCACAAAGAAGCTCGTAGATGCTTATGCCAATCCCTTTGTCGTTCCAACCCAATGCACTTGATTAACCTAATTAGGTTTTTGTTGGATGAATCTGATAACCCATTTCCTTGTGGGTAGTAATTCGATGAAGTTTTAAGGAAAATCCAATGTCTAATAGAAAAATATGACATCCCTGATCCTGCAAAAGCTTGAGCATTGTCAGTTATGATGGTCTTGGGCAGGCCAAATCTTGCTACTAGCTCTTCAAGGAAATTGACAATTTCCTCCTTTGTGGCATTTTTTAGGGCTATTGCCTCCATCCACCTTGTGAAGTAGTTGGCTGCCATGAGGATCCACTGGTGTCCGAAACTGGAAATAGGATTTATCATTTTGATAAAATCCAAACCCCATTTAGCAAAGGGTTCCTCGGTTACAATTGGGCTCAGGGGCAAAGTAACATTCTTTCTTTTGCCAACAAAAAATTGGCGTTGGGTACACTTTTACACCAGATGATGTGCTTCAAAAAACATAGAGGGACAACAATATCCTACTCACATTATCTTTAAAGCGATAGTCTTGGTAGAGAAATGTCCATCCTCACGACTGTGATGGAATTCATTGAGAACTCTTTTCACCTGTAGCTTGTCTAAACATCGAAGAAATACACCATCATAATTTCTTTTGAATAATGCACCCTCAATTAATACATACCTAGTGCCTTGCAATTAGTAGTATTTCCTTTTATGGGATGGAAGGTTAGTCAAGTAGTACCCCTTTTGCATATGCTAAGTCTGATTAGCCACCCAAGATTCGTCAGACTCAAATTGGTTCGAGTAGACCTAATCGGTCTCTTTTTCAGCTATGGGACTTAATTCCTATGAAATGTATTCACACATACCTCTTCCCCAAACCAGCTTGGTTGGTCTAATGTACACATCATACTCTAAGATATTGGTGATCCAATTTTCCCTCTTTTCTATTATCTCACCTTCTGTGATATATTCCTGTACACTAGAATGTGCCACAAGAATAGTGATCTTACTGGACGACACCAAGTGTTGAAACTTCTTTAAGCTTTTAACAATGGTAAAAACCTAATTTTCTACAAAATTATACTTGGCTTCATACCTTTAAGGATCCTTGAGTGGAATGCAATAGGATGCTCTCCATTATCCTCCTCACACTTCTGAGTGAGCACCGAAGCTATGCTATGTTGGCCACTATACACATAGAGTATAAAGTCTTTGGAAAAGTCAAGGTTAACCAATACCATGGATGTGGAGATGGCTATCTTTAGCTGCTCAAAAGTTGCTTTGCCTTCGGGAGTCCATTTGAAAATCAGGTTTTTCTTAAGCATTAGCATAATTAGTCTCACAATGCTTGTGAAATCTGATATGAATCTGCTGACAAAATTAATCTTCCCCAGAAAAGATTGTAGTCCCTTTTGGTTTACTCGTAGGGTAATTCCATTATAGATCTTACCCTTTTGGGGTTTATTGCTATTCCTTCCTTAGATACTACAAAACCAAGTAACTTTCCTTAAGGTACTTTGAAAACACATTTTTTAGGATTTAAAGAAATCCCAAACTTTTGGAATTTGTGGAAAACCTTCTCTAGATGATCGAAATGATCATATTTTGACTTTGAAAAGACCGTTAGGTCATCCAAATATATTAAGATAATCAAGCTAATCAATCCCTTGAAAGAAATATTCATTGCTCATTGAAAAGTCGCACCAACATTTGAAAGTCCGGATGAAATTTTTGAGTATACAAATGTTCCCCACTTAGTGGTAAACATTGTCTTATGTTTGTCAGCTTCCTTTATATATATTTGGTTATAGCTTGAGAAACCATCTAGCAATGAAAAAATCTATGATTCGACCACAGTCTAGAGGATCTGCTCCATCAATGGCAAGGGGTAATGGTCTTTTAGTGAGGCTTTATTCAAATCTCAAAAATTGACACAAAGCCTAATATCTCCATTCTTTTTTTGAACTAGTACTAGATTTGACACCTAGGTGGAGTGTTTGATCGGATATATGATTCTTGACTCGACCAATTTGGTGAGCTCTTGCGCTATCAATGCCTCAACCTTTGGATTGATTGGCCTTTTCTTTTGTTAGACGAGTTTAGATCCTTCCGCCAAGTCAATGATATGTCGAATTATGCCTAGGTCATATGGGCTCTAAGATCATCATAGGTCCAGGCAATAACTCCGTCATATTTGAAACATTGATCCTTCGATCTTTTCTTGTACTTGTGGTGAACTTCCCTTCTTACTTTTAACTTTTTTTCACTTTCGAGATCAAGCTCTTCGTAGTCCCTAGCATTAGTAGTGAACCTTTGCTTGTCGTTTCTCACATCTTCACAATCAGAGAGATTCTCAAGGGAAATTAATCCTCGAGGAAGCTTGTTCCCTTTTAACTGGATGACCTACTCTTCGAGAAATTCTGCTCTTGGTGGTGAATAGTCGAAAGTTGTTCCTCCTTTCTGTATGAAGGCAAGAATCTAAATGTCATCATCAAAAAATTGCCAATTTTGATCGTTGTCAGGAATTCAGGGTCGGACGATGACTTGCACTATATTATGCTTGCTTGAATCATAAATTGGTTCAAATTATGAACCGACAGAATCCATTCGATCACTGACACTGTTTTGAGGTCGGGGAATAACTTGTATCTTGAAGGCTTTGAAGCTCTCAATCAGGTCCCAAATCCGATGTCTGTATGAATTCATCCTCATGTTTTTGGCAGTCACTTGTCCACGGACTTGGCTCACCACTAACTCTAAATCTCTAAAAACTTGAACTCTCTTTACACCCATTCATTCTGCAAGGATCGAACCATGGACCAAGGCCTCATATTCAGCATCATTGTTCGAGCATGAGAACCAAAAATGGTAAGCTTTGAGGGTCTTCGATCCTGTTAGAGATACTTGTTGGACACCTACTCCAGAGTCAGCTTTACACTTGGTGCCATCAAAATATAGGGTCCATAGATGATTATCACTTGGATCATTATATTCCTCCCAGTCCTTCACTAATTTTGAAAAGACCTAATCATCTTCAAAAATCACATAGGTACCTAGCCTTGTTGCATGAAAGTTGTCGAATGGATTGAAGTCAATGAATTGGTTGAGTAGCACCTCTTCTTTGGGAGTCCGATCACTAGTATCTTCTTCATCTTCCAACATTTCTACACAATATCTCTCATGTTGAGAGATGGAGGTATGACACCGCTTCAAAGCATAGGAATGCATTATCTACTACGTGTTTAGGATGCAAATATTTAGACATAATCTTCATCTTCGCCCAGTGCTCGGTTCTCAATATTAGGTGGGACCGGTCGAGCGTAAAGTATCTGCCAAGCTTCGTAGTGAAATATCTTGAAAGACACATTCTGAAGACCAGGGGAATGTCTATCACTACTATTTCTTGTGTGACTATTTGGCTTGGACATGAGAAGAGGGTTAGGGATAGATCTTTTATCCGACCAACGATCAAACTCTTCTTCCCGTCTAGTTGCATGATTTATTTCTCAAGGGGCTCATACTTAAGTTTTAGGGCATTGGCCACTTTTTTTGGCATGACAGTTGTGCTATCCCTTGAATCAATTATGTTATTATGCAAAAGCTTATCTCCCACAATAAGTGTTAAAAAGAAAGGCATGGGATTTGGCTTGCTTACCTCTTTCTCTTTTGCATTGCCCACATCATTCACATAAGTTGTTGCTTTCAGAGCTTGAGGGGTTGACGTAGATCCTTTTTCTCTACTTTGGCCACATGATGGAGTCACATCTATCTATGAAATTTGTTCTTCTTTCTTTAATGCTTCTCAAAGAAATTTATTTTATTCGGGGATAGATATGACATCCCACAAAGATACATTGGCAGGTGCCTTCTTCAATTGTTCCACCACATTAAGCATTCTAACTAGTTGGGTCTTGGGCTTGAATGATGATATTTCTCTCATTTTTGGAAGAAAATGTTCCATCGTGACCAAGCTTGGTGCCTTGTTCATCTCCTCTAGAAATGACAGATTATGCAGCTACAAAGTAGGTCGGATGTCGGGCAATGGAGCATGCTTTTCTTCCAACGACAATTGATGTGGTTGAGCATGTGGTAGAGCTTGTTGCACATATTCTCCCATAAGACTTCTTTTGGATCTTGTGTTGTAATCTGACTGTACTTGTGGGGCACTAGTCGTCAAAGCTTCATTCATGAGCACTGCATCTTCTTCTTCCATCCATGAAAATAGTGCTTGGTTGGGCACAATATCTAGCTCTTGCTCCAAGGACATTCCTTGCATTTGCGCTTTGAAATAGGCATTTTCCATTTTAGAGGACTCATATTCATCTGCATTTGGGAGCATGCCCTTGCTTCTTTGTTCTGCTATCTTCTGTTGCATATTCCCCCTTGGACAATTTTGGGGCATATGACTATTGCTACATGGGAAGCACCACACATTGTCATCTTCCAACAAATTGTTCTGGCCTGGAATTAACTCTTTACTAGGGATGTCTTTGACTGTCTATAGAGGCATGGTGACCAAAACTATCTGGTTTGTAGACGTCGTCTGTTGACCTCCTCCTCTAGAGGATCCCTGGTATGAATTGTGCTAATAAGATGGCTTTCCTCCACCATAGGCTTGGTGGTCTACTTTAGATGTGTTGCTTGTTGTTGTTTGATAATGACAAACTCATTAGTAAAAGTTTGCATGAGACTCTTCATTTTGTTGATGTCTGCTGCGATTGAGGAAGAGCTCAACATGCTTGTCTAGGCAACCAGATACATTTACATAGACTGCGACGTAATTGACATTAATTATGTAGCAGAAGTGCTTGGAATAGCTTCTTCTCGAAGACCACCAGAGATCTTTACAAATACAAGCATCAGAGGTTGTGGCGGAAGCTTACCGACATCAATTAGACTATTTTCTATGTGCACAACCAACTCATATGTGTTGGGAAAAATATCCCCTCCCATGAACGTTATCATTCTTGTGATGTTTGAATTGAGAGCCTTCAAATAGAACATGAACACCATCGTGGCTTGGGGTTGAGCAGTCACAGGGATCCTTTGCTAGGTCTTGTGAAACCTGGTGTTAAAATTGCTCATGGCCTCTTATGGAGCTCTCTTGATGGTGATTAGTTGTTGTAGCAACAAAGAAAAATCTCCTTTCTCTGAGAAGCATTTGAACAACCTTTCTCTGAGCTAATCCCAAGAGATGATAGAGCTCAAGGCCAAATATCAATACCAATCTTGGGCCTTTCCTTTGAAAGAGGCAGCTAATAGCCTCAAGGCGATGTTCTCCTCCACTATATTATGTACCCTACATACCTCTGCTATATCTTGAAGGTGTTTAGAGGGGGTTTTGAAGTCTTCTTCAGAGAATTTTTGGATAGCCTTGAGGGCATTAGCGGGTATGGCAGGCCATACATCTAGGGGTGTGGGTGGTCATAGCGGACTATCGCTATCCCAGGTTATGAAATTTCTAGGAGCAGGGGTAGGTACATGAGCCATAGAGAGAAGATTCCTATGAATTGAGTTTATAGGTATTTTGATTTTGAAGGTTGAACCTCCAGGTGGAGTAGATAAGGCTCTGGATATTGGGCTCTTGCTTCTTACTTTATTGCTCCTTATAGGTGATATAGAGCCTGTAAGTCTTCTTCTCCTAGATACTGAGGCAGGTAACTGAGAGTACTAGAAATGGCCTCTTAAAGATGCTCTTTTTGGACTCTGGGCATGAAACTTCTAGTTTCCTTCATTAGCCTCATTTAAGAAATATTTATGGCTTCTAATTAGGCATTCGAAAAACTTCAAATCCCACCAAGTGTGTCAGAAAAAGAATTGCTTCAGATCCCACCAAGTGCGTCAGAAAAAGAATTGTTGATCATCAAATCTTGTGCCTCTCTGACAATCTTATGGAAAATTTAGTGAGTGGGGGATTGATTTGTGCCTCACTGAATACCTCTGGGATTTTTATAAAAAGTCGGCTCTTCTTTGGGCTTTGGAGAAAAGGGTAAAAGGAAATGTAAACATAAAACATAAAAATGGTGATGCGCCAATGCTTTTACAACATTTCAAACCCAATCATTCCTATGAGTGATATAATTAGACACATAATGCCACAACCCTTCAGTGTTGGAAATAGAACGAACAACAAAGGCTAACAACAAGCATAGTGCATAATTTCAAATCTTTCCATAGGTAGTGTTCATTGAGGTCCAATCAAACATAAATATTTCTGAGGGTGATAGAAAAACATTCAGAAATTGCATAAACTCTCTCTCCTAGTACAACCTAATATGACAAAACAACCCTTCAGAAAAATAGAGAAGTCCACTGACATAATCCAGCTTTCGCAAGTTATTATTCTACCATACAAGCATACAATATGGAAATCAACCGCTTAAACTATTCAAATTTAGCTTAACACAATGTTTCATTCAGAACGAAAGCATAAAGAAAGAAAGTTTGATAAAGGCCATACATGCACAATCTCAAAGATTTCTTCTCAATAATTCATGCTTTAAATATCAAATGAACTTTAAAACAAAGTTCAGATCCCAATCCGATAATAGTTTGAGCTTTAAAAGATATAACATGCCAAAGAAAAGTAGTTCTACAACTTTTACTCCTAAAAATAGTTCTATATCCTAAGAAAAATAAATAAACTTTTCCTCAGCAAAGGAAATTGAAACTTGGAATCCAACCCTTTTGTTTGTCACCGCCTCTCATTTATATCTGTAGAAAGAGGAAACTGCAGCCACAACACAAAAGTAATTATTGCTAGATATTGGCATTTGTTAGCACACGTGATCTGATCACAGATCTTTAGTTAGGTCACAACAATCTTTGCTCATCAATTCTCAACTGTCACATTAATGCTCTTTAGATATTTAGCAAAGATAGTTATTTGTAAACGATCAAATCCTAGAAAATAGCCTGACAAAAGGATTAGTTGACCAATCACATCATCCAACAACACCGACTCAAAGCTTCCATCCCGAAAACCAAGAAAAGAAAAAGGCCAATAAGCTCTGACAAACTCCCAAAAGATATCGCTTCATAAGAAGCGCAATATGCCCGTAATGAAGAGATGACATGTCGAACAGGCAAAAACTCTCAAGCTCATGAATATAGCTCCTTGGGAAAATCTCTGATGAGTTGACACGTGTCCCGACTCTCTCGTAAAAAGGAAGACAAAAAAAAGGAAGAAGTTGCGCAGCCATCATGTGGTGTATTGCGCACCTTTCCAATAACTTTACTTGATTGTGGGCACATTTGAAATTGAAAATATTTTACAAGCTAAAAGTCAAAATGATCAAGGCAAAAATGCTTCACAATATTCTACAATTGACATCTAATTGTATTCATAAAATTTGAACTGTCGAATTATCAAAAGTTAACAATATAAGAGCTAATTTTCTTAACAATGTTTTTGAACACTAGAACAATCTCATTATTTTGCGATGAACAATTATGATGTCTTCTAATGATGACATGCCTTAACTTGAACTTCTATTAATCAACCACAACCAATATGTCAAAGAAAGATCCATTTGATCATCTTACATCATTAATCAACAATCTTGACCATTGATTTGTCAAAAAAGTTGGTCACCAATCCAAAATACTAAATTTGTTCTTTTAAATATAATGAATTGATTATGACATTCAAAAAAGTTTAGCTAGAAAGAGATTGGAATGTCGGTGGAAAAGTTGAGGCCGACTCCAAACAGGAAACTTCCAAGAGAAAAAGCAAACGCCATCATCTCTTTGACACGGCAACGGAACCTGTTTCTAGTCATACGCATTTGATACGAAACCAGTGAAAAGGAAGGAAAACTTAAAGTTGTTGAACACAGTCTTCTCTACCTAATAGTCTAGTCAAACTTCCAGGAAATTTACTTCATAGAGGGAATCGGCTAACATCAAATCAACTGTGAACATCAAATCTTCTCTACCTAATAGTCTAGTCAAACCTCCATTAACGCGCTTCCACCCGCGTTCAGTGGGCTCCTCCATTAACGCGCTTCCATTCGCTCAACTGAACGCGGGTGGAAACGCGGATATTCCAGACTGGCGGAAAAGAGACTTCGTTGGTAGTACTCAGCGACTCTCAAATACGGAGCCATTTGCTCTCCCAGTCTTGTATTAGCGGCCAATTGCTCTGTGAATCTCCTACATCCATTTTCATTTATCTTTGCCTTTCCATCCGTAAGGACTTAATATGGCTTCCACACAGTCTTCTGCTCAATCCTCTCCTAATATTCCTCAACTCATCGGCCAGATTATCAATACGAATCAGGACGCGCCAGACTTTGATATTGATCAATTAATTGCCAATATTGACAGGTTTTTGGCCCTTTGTAAAGCTACTCAGGTCTAAATCCCATCTACTTTCCATTTCTTCAAAAAAACTTCTTGCTATTTTGTTATTGAATATAGCAAACGCCATTTATTGACAATCTTCGTTTGTTTACAGGGTAAAAGCTCGAAAAGCGAGAAGTCAACAGTACATTGGCTGTCCTCTGTATCCGACGCCGCTAAAATCTCAGAAGGCGTTTCAGAAAACGTCAACATACTTGCCAAAGAGGTGATTATTTTCAATATCCATTCTGGATATGCTAAATATGATGTCAGTTTTCTCTGGCCACCGCTCTTTCTTAAAAACATAATTGTATTAAGTGTTCACAGTTGTATTGTAGCTTTTATATATACATAATTATTTTGCCCAGATCTGTCGGGAATTTGTTCCTTGACACGCTTAGTTCAGGATATAACCTAAATATTGTATTGCAATGTCCATGTTCTGAATGCTGTATGACATGGTTTAAGCAGATATCGGAATACTCTGGAAAAGAACACTCCACAGCTATATCAGTGTTAAGGGCAGCTGGAAATGTTCACTGGGCTGGCCTCTGTTTGTTGCTGGTTGCTGCGGTTCTGAACAGGCTAGATACTATAAAGAAAAACAAGATGGAGTGTTTAGACCTTCTTAGCTCTATGAATGAATTGGCAAAAGCAGTCCGGAAACTCAAGGAAATTCCTCGCGCAAAAGATGAGATGCTAAACCAAATAAATGAATCTATTGCTTTGATAGTGCAGGGAGCCATCCTATGTTGCTCACAGAAGAAAACTAAAAGGGTTAAGAGGTGCGAAACGCAATTTTAAACACTTTTTTGTTCATTAGATTTTCTTTCATATCAGATTCCCCTTCTGTTTTTGTTATAATTATGTTTTTAATTTCAACTATTATATGATTCAATACCCAATATATAGTTTAATTTTATTGAAAGCCTAAAGGCAAAATGATATGTCATGCACTTACAAATTTAAATATTTCATCCCTTTATCTCTGAATGTGAATCTCTGTAAAGTGTTTTAGAAGTGAATAGATGAATAGAACTGTCACTATGTTCAAGCATTGTGGAAGACACAACTTTCATTGTGAAGGATTTAGAATTATAAAGAACTGTCACTGTGAAATATTGTGAAACGCCTCACGTAAGCAGCCAGATTTCATCCATTTGAGCGCCGTAGTCACATTTCATGAACAGCTCAGTGAGATTCACCTAAACAAGGTGATTACTTTTATCCTAAAAAAATAAAAAATCACAAGCCCTTTCTGTAAACAACTCCTTTATGATAAGTAGGAGGTATTTTCCACAGCGTGTCAAGTTGTGATATTGCTATCAGGGTTCAACCGTATAGTTTTTGAGTCAAACTCATTGACACATGTTTCATGAGTAGTGGTTCACGAGAACCCATCTTTCATGATAATGAATGGTCCACTTAGCACTCATTGCACCTAGGTGATGCTCACATAGGTGAAGCATTGGGCCTTCTCGGGAGGTCATCCATCCCAGTACTGCTCCAACTCAAGCACGCTTAACCAAGGAGTTTTCCCCAAGGTTAAGCCCACTTAGCTCATAATGAATGGTTCATAAGGCACAACACTTGCTGAAGGTTTTGCAAATGGGGTTGCTAGCTAAGTGGGCTTAACCCGGGGAAAACTACTTGGTAAAGTGCGCTTGAGTTGGAGTAGTACTGGGATGGGTGACCTCCTGAGAAGGCCCAGTGCTTTACCTCTATAAGCATCACCTAGATGCAATGAGTGCTAAATAGACCATTCATTATCATGAGAGATGGGTTCTCTGAACCACTACTCATGAAACATGGGTCAATGAGTTTGACTCAAAAACTACACAGTTGAATTCTGATAGCAATAGCACAACTTCTTTATGGCTACGACAGTCTTGATTTAGAGTCTTTCAACCCCACTAACTGCAATTGTTCTATGCCAATTGTAGAAAAATCACAATTAAAAAAGAGAACTGCTAATATTATAGAACTGGCTTTGGAAGAATTACAGATATATTCATCCATTTTAATTTTTTAAGAGGTGCATTTGTTTTCCTCACTTAAATGTAGCCCCCTTCGTCAATCAACTGAAAACAAAATGGAATTTTTTAACCTAATGCGGTATTATTGACCATGTTTGACCATCACTAATTTTCTTGGTCGTTCAAAATTAAGAAAGCTAAAACCGTAAAGATGCTAATTACAACTCAAACATCAAAATATCTAAACCAAAATTTAAGATTCATAAATTTAAACCTATTAGTTCGTTTGAAGTAGTACATTTTTATTTGAATTTTTAATATATATTATGTTTTTTTTATTATTATAACATTTTATTTTTATATATCAAATTGATTGTGTATATATATCATAAACTTTTATGAGGGTTATAATGATTGTTGGTGATATAAAATTCTATTGTACAATTGCTACTACCCCTCCATTTATTTTGTAGTTATCTATTTTTCTTCTCACTATAGCATTGTTACATTTTGTGTCTCTTAGTAGCCCCTCTCTCTACGCCCTTCTATTTAGTATCCTCAATAACATGCATTTTTTCTTATAATCTCTTTGTCTACATTTACGATGAAATGTCTAGGTAGTAATTGAGCCCCTTTGGCATCTATTATTAGCCCACTGTTATTATTCAAATTTATAAGAACAATTCTACTCAAAAATTTCTTGTTTTTTCTCTTAGCCTAAGGCTTTTATTTAATCCTTAAATTTGATTGTGTTTGAATGTATTTACAAACATTGTAGTATTATTTAGATTTTTGTATTATTAGTTATTTTCATAATTTTTTGGTCAAGCCTTACTAATTTTCACACCTAGTTTACAAGTACTAGAAGCCTATTCTCTCTTTGGACTTAGTCATTTATCAATGTACATGATATTTTTTCATTGTTGTATGAGGTAATAACTTGAATTGGAATCTCCATAAAATTGGGGAATTATTCTTCTTTTCTCAAAGCTTTGATATCTATATTTCAAACCTTCTTCATAAATGATCAATACCCTTCTCAATGATCTCATTTTGGGCAAGGTTCTCAAATCTCCCCTTCCACTATTCATGTTTGTGAGCTATTTATAGTTCCTTGAGAAAACTTATTTCCATCCCTTAGGATACTTTATAAATTATTCCCATCTTTGCTCATTGGCTTATTAAGGTTGAGTTCCTAGGGAGTTTGCCAAAATAGATTTGGCTAAAGATGAAGGATTGTTTTTAGAAATAGTAGCTATATTATGAATGAATATTTTTGGGTGTAGATCCCACTTCTATCATGGTGTTTTGGTAGAGTCTTATTTGAGAAAAGGAACCAAGAGCTTGAAGGAAGCTTGTTAGTGGGTAGGTGTTCACGTGAGCAACATTCACATTTTTTTGTTAATTCTCCTTTCCCTTTTCATCCCAAATTGAGTTTCTACCTTTAAGGTCTCATATATGATTGGACAAGATCCTTAAGTGGTTTTCCCTATTTTTATATGGGGCCTTGAGCTAGATAGGCTACTTCTTTGGCACTTTTTGCATTTTTTGTCTTAGGAAGGATATTTTTTCTATATGATTGTGTTTTAGCTCATCGACCTTTTAGATCCTTTAGATATTTTATTAATCTTGGTTCCCTCAAGTTTCTCTCATTACTCTTCTTCAATTCTTATTCATTCATATTCCCAAGTGCTTTAAGAATCTATCTCTCCTTATGTTCTAGTTGTTGCTATTTCAATGGATGGATTATATTTTGTACGAGAAATTATCTTTAGAGAAGAAATATCTCAATCAAATGATTCTTATATTTCATGAAAAATGGGTGGAATTTAGTTTTAGACCATACCACATGCTATTTATTATGATTTATCCATGTTATTCTTGGCTCTTGTGTGTATAAGTGCATAGATGAGTTATCCTCTTTAATAAATGTTGGACAAGAAGTTTTCTTGAAAAGAATAATGAGGCCTATAATATAATAGAGGGAATATTTTTATTTTTTTTTACTTTCATGATGATAGTATAGTAGAGGGAATAGTAGACATATAATATAAAACATCAAACAATATAATATTTTTTTTTCCATTGCTTGGTGTTAGTTTAAAGTGGAAACCTTTCTTTTCTATCGTTGTGACAATATTGCATTATTTAGTCATTTTTATCAATGCCATACATAGGTTTCTCCATGCTTCAAAAGATAGAGATGACCTTATAGCACTTCGCTCAAAAGTGGACGAGATGTATACAAGGCTTAATACAAATATGGGCATCCAAAACTTATCGATAAGCACCCAAAGCTTATCTATTTTGGAGAACAGTCGCATATGCAACCAGCCACATATTCACTCTGTCGAATATGCAGGTAAAGTGAATCCACTTGGTTAACAATGGTCTGTTTCGTTTTAACAACATGCTTAGCAATATTTCTTAATATTTCTTTATGTTTTTAAATATCGAGCAGTTGGCATACAACATCAAATTGATGAAGTGGTAAAACGTCTACAATGGGAAAATGATACGCCTTCTGTAGCAGTGGTTGTCCATGGAATTGGTGGATCGGGCAAGACGACCTTAGCAGATGCAGTCTATGATTTCTCCAGGGATAAACTCAAAGGTTGGAAATATTCTAAAATTACCCTCCCCCAATACTTGAAAGAATATCCCAATGTAAAAGAATTGCAATCCTATATTCTGGAGGATTTTACAGGTAAGAAAGAAGAAGTAAGAGACTCGGAGAGTGGACGACAGAGGTTGAAAGAAATTATGGAAAAAGAATCCATATTTTTGTACATCGATAACGCCTTGTTCAGAGAACCTCTTAAGGAGCTTCTACCGAGAGAGATAATAAATCCTAAGAAACTACGGTTTCTTTTAACCGCCAGGAAAACAAATATCTCAGATGTAATGGAGGATTGCAGGATTAAATATGAAATTTATCCCATAGAGCCTCTTCCTCTTGATGCAGCCATTCAAGTCTTACGCAGAAAAATAAGTCCAGAAAGAGACACAAACTCCCTTTCGGAGGAAAGACCTGATATAAAGGTGATCGCCCAGATATGCAGCAGCTGCCCTCTCGTTTTGGAAGTCCTGGGTGGCTTTCTCCGTAGAAGAAGGAACGAAGATGAAGCTTATGAAAGAATACTTGAATGGATGGAAAATGGAGAGCCTTTTAGTGGCGATAGGGACGATAGATTTGATGAACGAAGAATTATGTTTGCATATGATCAGCTTGAATCAAGTGCTCAAGATGCATTTCTTGACATATGCTCCTTCTTCTATGGTTGGCACTGGGACTGGGAGGAAGTTGCACGCATTGTTGGCAAGGTAGAAATGGAATGCTTAGAAGAGGGAGCTCTGATTAAAAGAAAACTAGAAACATCTCATGAAGGTAGAATAATTACCAAAATATCTATCCATGATCTTCTTCTCAGTGTTGCGTGGAACAAATCAAAAAACAACCGCTTCAGAACTCTCGAAGAGTCCACTAAAGCCATTCAGAATGATATGGTACAAAAAAACTAAATATTTAAAAATGAAGGAAATATATTTTGTTAAAATTTCAGGGCTGTTTTGCTGAATTTGTTTTAATAAGGTGTTTTTAATGTCAACAGCTTCTTCCTCGAATAAAAGGATTGTGGTTGGCAAATACAAGGGTCTTATTTCGAGGAGTAAGAGGGGAAAGCTATAGGGGGGAGTTTCTAGGTCCAATTCATGTACCTGCAGAGGTGCTGGACGCAATGAGCGGGTCTCTGAGAGTATTTGCTATGGGCAAATGGACTCTTGTGAAAGGAAAATGCAGTAAAAGTTTTGATGAGCTGAGATTTCTTCAAGCCGCCGGTGGAGTGTCTAATCTGCCAATGGATATATCAAAGCTCTCTCGTTTAACTTACATAGAGTGTAGTTTGGAGGGCAACATAAAGTTGAGAGAGCTGAAGGCAAGTTCTTTCGCTAAGACAATTTTGTTAACTCTCGTTTTGCAATTAATATAATTTATTTTCTTTTCTCGACGTTGGTGTCCTTCTTCCAGTCTAACTATAGGTATTCCATCAAATCATTTTTTTTTTAAATCTTGATAGAAACATGTTTTATGGTCAAATAACTAATTGTAACTGCAGGACCTGTCTGCTTTGAAAGTGGTCGATGTTTCAAATACCCCTGATAGCTGGAATTCGAACGAAATCTCAGAACTCGGTTATTCTAATAAGCTGTGGAAGTTGGCTTTAAGGACATTTCGTGGTACAGGGATCTCAAATTTAGTCAGACTGAGTCATCTCAGGAGTCTACATCTATGGCACTGTTACAATCTTATGGAATTACCAGAATCGCTTGGGAAGCTCCCGTTAGAAGAGTTGTACTTGCATTCTTGTACGAAATTGAAGCAGTTACCAGTGGGATTTGGGAAACTGAAGTCCCTTGCTGTTCTTAATTTGAACTACTGTGAGAGTTTACAGGAGCTTCCAATGGATTTTGTGAACCTTTCTTCCTTACGGTATCTGTGCTTAGAAAATTGCTGGAGTTTGCAAGAGCTTCCAAGCAATTTTGAGAAACTTACTTTATTACAGTATCTAAATTTGAACTGTTGCTTTGAGCTGGTCAGGCTTCCAGAACGGCTAGGAAATTTGCCATGCGTAACGGAGATATACTTTAGTTCATGTAAGAAGCTGAGCAGTCTTCCCCACAGCCTGGGAGGGTTGACCTCTCTGTTGATGTCCAAGATGTCTTTTCACGGATGCTCAAGTTTGATAGAACTACCAGAAGAAACCTCGTGGCTTTCAGGGGTGACAAGCATTTCATTTAGATATTGTTCCAGCTTAAAGAAGATCCCCATCCAGTTCAGTAAGCTCACTTGTTTAGAGGAGTTAATTTTAGAAGGATGTGAAAGCATTGAAGAACTGTGCAATGATTCTCATGGTCAAGAAGTGTTGAGAAAATTAGACATGAGCCGATGCAGGAGCTTGTCTACCCTGCCTCAAGGCTTTGGTAAACTTATAAGCTTGCAAATTTTAAATTTATCCGAATGTGATAAATTAGAGGAATTGTGCGGCGACTTCCATTGCCTTGCAGCATTAAAAGAGTTGTATTTGTCCAGATGCTACAGTCTAACAAAACTTCCCCCATTTTTTGGTAAACTAAAAAGTTTGCAATTATTAGATTTATCCAAATGTGATAAACTAGAGGAATTGTGTGGCGACTTCCATTGCCTTGGAGCATTAAAAAAGTTGTATTTGTCCGGATGCCATAGCTTAACCAGACTTCCCCATTCTTTTGGTCAGCTTTGTTGCTTGGAGAACGCAAATTTATCGGGATGCTCTAATTTAGCTAAGCTTTCTGACAATTTCCACACTCTCCCATCATTGATGAGATTAAACCTCTCAAATTGTAAGAGATTGGGTGGGGAATGGATGGATTGTGTGGGAGCCACTCAGAGTTTGTGGTATGTAGACATTTCAGGAAGTGAAGGGATGACTCAGCGGTGGATGGAAATGCAAAGTGAAAAGGAAGAATGGCATTTGGTGGTGGTAACTGAATCCTCCTCAAAGGTAAGAGTTGGTGACTTTTGTCCAATTGAAATTTAAAACTGCTTATATTTTGTTTGTATAAGGTAAACCGTTAATATCAATTTCATCACTGTCTTTTCATTATAAGATATGTACATTCCCGTCATTGTATAAGTTGCAGGATACCGAAGGAACGCAGTGGCCTTTGATTTTAGAAAAGATAATATGGAAGATCTTTAGTAAGGAAGGGCTCCTGATTGATGCTCATCAACGCCCCGGCTTCTATTCATCCTCCCTTCCATTGCATGCTCGTCTTATTTTGATCACTCAAAGATATCAGGTAAACCCAGAGACGTGGGGATTGGTACAAAGCAACCTGGAGCGCCTGCCATGTAACTCAAAAGAATCGGCAATCATATATGTAGGCGGAGAATTTAATGCACTACCAGTAGAGTTGGCTGACAGAATTGTGGCTCATTCACCTTTGGACTCATTCATGAACTATTTTAAAGATGTGCTTCCAAAATCATTCAATAGCTATCTCGGCGTGTTTGCCAGCACTATTGATGGTGTAGAAAGAAATACTGTAAAATATCTGTCAACCTGGGAAGACATTTCCTTTATCATGGATGAAGTGGAATTTCTCACTGGAAATCCAAGGCAAAGCAATGTTGAATTGCTGAGTAAATTGTGTGCCACTCAAGAAAACGATTTTTTACTCCACAATAATGAACAGGTAATTTTCCTTTTAGTAGAAGTTCTAAATTTTGTTTTATATCCCTTTTTTATAAACATTGGTACACATTATTTGAATATTATGTATAAAAATATAATTAATTATCTTGTTTTCATTGGTGAAAATGATTCACAGGTGAAAGTGAAGGATCTAGAGGGCAAAGTGGTATTACTTCTCAGAATATACTCTTCCCAAATGGAATACAAACTTCACATTCCAGCGTTGGAAGATGTGTATCGAAAGCTCCAAAGTAGTAGTGACTACCGAGCTGAAATAGTTTGGATTCCCCGAGTGCGAACCTACGACAATCCTGAGAAGTACGAAAGAGCTGCTACAAGCGCTCCATGGCCAGTGGTCCCCAAGCCATGGTTAATAGGTGATCAACTGCGTTATGGAAATGGCCTGGTGGTAGTTGATGAGAAGGGGAGCATATCACACAAGGATGCGATGCCAATGATATTGAGGTGGGGGGTAAAAGCATATCCATTTTCTGCAAGCCGGGAAGAGGAATTGAGAAAGGCAGAATGGAAGGATCTCAACTTCAGCTCTCAATCCAGCTTGGAATTTATTTTTCAGAATTTGGAGCTCTTTCAATCAACGGTGAGATTATATTATTCACCTCTATCATCATCTCCATATATAAAATCATTTCCTTCAACGCGATCATTTTTATATATAAAAGTAGCATACAAGAGAAGATGTTTTCTGCAAATTAAATGGCTTGCGATGATGGAGAATAATGTTGTGAATATTGTTTAATAAAATTTTTATCCCTATGTGTCCTCCATTGTTAGTATTTGTGTTGTGATGACAGGTAAAGGAGGTGATTCTTCGTGGAGAAATGATATTTGTGTGCGTGGGTCCAGTTGACAAGATGTTGGAGTTCCTACCAGAGTTAAATTGTGCTTTGACAAAGTTGGAAAGTGTTGTCCAAGTCTTCTATGTTGGAAACAGATGGTCCAAGTTTCATGAAGAAGAAGAGTTTGAAAAGAAAAGAAACAAAATGTGGAGCATTAAAAGCCTCTCTCTATCTGATGTATACAAATTTTGGGAGCGCGTCGATTATTTGTGGGATGAGTTGGGTAGGCAGGGTGTTGACAAAAGGATTGTGCAGGTGAGAAGCATGGTATTGGCTTTATTATGTGTATGTGAATGGAACAATTTTATAAGTATAATAGCAGTGGATGAAAATGGGGAGATGATAAATGGGAGGGGAGAAAAAATGGTGCAGCTGTTGTGCCAAAGTGATAAGCAGGAGGAGGAGCATCATAAATTAATGAGTGAGATTACAAGTGAAGGATTTAGCCACGTCCTTCACAGGAGATGGAGAGATGAGACATTTCATCACAAAGACCATCCAGATCATCCACTAATTAGACTTTATAATCAGTCCACTTTAAAAGATGGATTGCTTCCTGAAGTAAGATGCGATTCATGCTTTCGCGTTATTGATTCTGATTGGCGACGCTATCGATGTAGTGTATGTGAGAAGTCTGAAATGTGTCAAAAATGTGTTGAATGTTAATTTGGCATTTTATGTCAAGTGGAAAAAAATAAAGATTAATATATATTTTATTGGTGTTTCATTATTCATGTGTTAGTTTAGGTTATTAACATCAATAAGATGTTTATATTTTAATATTCTAAATATTTGGTTTTTTGAAAATTTTTTTACTAGTTTTTTAAATTTAAAAATTTAGGAACTCAAGTTTTTCAATTTATGATTAAATTTAGAAATATTTTTTTAATTTAGAATTAGATTATGAGATAATAGAAAACGATGGAAGTAGTGGGTGTCTTGTGGAATCTAAAATGTTGGTTGTAGTTATATATTAATTTGTTTCAGTTAATTGTTTGTGAACATGGAGTGTAATTTTCATAGTTTTAATTATTAGTGGGATAGATTAATAGCAAATGAGGTTAAAATAAATAGTTTTATAAACCAATTTTGACAATTTTAAGATTTAACTTTTAAATGAAATATTGTTCCTTTTTAATGGCTATTTATAGAAGTGATGTTTTCTTCTATATATTCAATTTTAAACTTTACAAATTGCAACCCATTAGAATTTATCAATTCCAATATATGGTAATAAAAATTAGAATGAAATGTTTTATTTAGGTATGCAATGTTTAATTTATGGGTCATTCTATTGAATGATTTATAACAATATTGCTATTGATTTTTCAATTAATTTAATGGAAAATAGCTATATAGTAAATGTAATGATCATCATTTTATATCTTCAAACTGATTTTTTCTATGTTGACAATGACAATTAATATCAAGTTAGCTTGCTAGAAATTTATCCCTTTCTCAATTCATCTCGTTCTAAATGGTTTATAAAAAAAATGTATAAATTGGTGTGTGAAAATAGTGAAGTCAATAGTGGTTGTCAACACTATTGGTGAAAATGCATTGGAATTTTCAAGAAATCACTCAACTATATAGGCACTACAAATAAGAAAAATTGAAATAATTTATGTCATTAGGGGGTTATCTTTGCATTAAGTTTTTCTTTTATGTCCAAATAAAGTTTGCATCAGTTCTATAAAGAGAGGAATGACCAAATAAAGTTGGTGGCACACACACTTGATAATCAAATTATTTGCACTAATTGTTTCAACAAAAGATGCTCGCCTACCAATATATCACTATAACTAGTTTAATTCCATATGTAGAATTTTTTGTATTCCAATTTATTATAGGGATCCATTAGCATACTTTAGTTTTTTGCCTATCTTTTTCATAGTTTATCAAATAAAGAGGGAAAAAGAATAACTTCTATTTGATATTTATAGATATAAAATGAATCTATAGTAATAAATAATGTGTTTTGTTGAATCTTAATCTTAGGTTATAATCCAATCAGTATGAGTCTAAATTTACCTATGTAGAATTTTTGGGTTAATATCTACTAATGGTGGTGTGGTTGCACTAGAACAAGATTTAGAGGTTTCACCTAATTTCTAAAATAATATAATTTATTTGTAACACTTATATTTATTTATCACTCTATTAAATTAGCCCATATTTAAAGATATTTGCATTTCACATCTTGTAGTATCAAAATTTGCATATTGGTGCAATTTCACACTTACAATAACTTGAACCCACTTTGATTTAAAATTAATGATAAATTCTCATTTAACAATAAAGGATTTCATTGTATAATTAGAAAACATGAAGTATTATCAAATCACACCCCAAATTTTAATAGAATTATCTCAGATGATAGCACTACACACAAACATTTGTGTGTTACACTAACATCTAGTGAATTTTTAAAATTCAAAAGAAATTTTTTTGCATGGATCATTTATGACACATGTAGTAATTCCTTAATTAGAAAGTAAAGCCTCTTCCATCCCATTTGAGTAAAAAAAGCCTCTCTTCTTCTCCTATTACAATAATATTTTAGAAAAACTCTCATGCAAGCAACTCGCTTCTTCACTTGTAGAAACTCTATCAAAATATTTACAACCATTTATACAATTTTGAAGCACGAATTCTCAGTTATCATGATCTATCTTTTGTAGTAGTTGAAGCTTCAAAGTTAGTGTTCTATTTGGATAAATCAATCATAACTATTATAAGTGAGCTAAAACCATTGGTAATACTCATCATATTGTGTTGTTACTATTCTACATTAGTAGAATAATATATTTTCATTGAAATATATCTATTTATTATTGTTATCAAAATTATTGATATTCAAATGGTGGTTCTCCCCATATACTAGGATTAACACCATTATCAAGCATTTAAATCTTATAATATGGTTTTAATTCTTAATTCAAATAGGATTGAAAAGCTTTCTTTATATCATTTTTTCCTTTGGTTGTTCATGGAGATTAATAGACCAAAATAGGGGTTTGACTAAGGTAAAACCCTAAACAACCACCAACATTTTTCTTAGTTTTATGTGTGTAGGCTAGGATGTCTTTGATAGTTAAGACATATTCTAGGAAGTTTTGAGATGGCTAGTTAAGGATGATAGTGCTACAAAAGAACATCTATGTTATGCCTTAACATCTCAAGTAGTGAGCTCTAGCATCTAGTGCTAGGTTCCCTTCTTTTTGCATTTTTATTTTTATTTTTAAATATAATTTTATTTGAACCATTTGATTCTATAATTTAGCATTTACATAGTATCCTTGTGTTGATAGATAGAAGAAGGTTCTTATTTTTATTATAGATCATTTCCAACATTTCTAATTGAAATTTATTTCTATACATAGGTAATAGTATACTTGTCATATTTTGAGGTAATATAAGAATCTTTTTATTTAAAGTAGTTGCTTTTAACTGTATAAAATTCCTTACATTACATTTTGGTGAAACTAAATTTTGTAAGATGTGTATTATTAATATTGACTCTCTTTAAACTCTTTATTTCATTATCTTATTACTTATAAACTTTGGAAAATGAATGTCACCCAAAAATGTTAGATCTATTTCTTAAATTTTCACATATTTGACAATGTATTCTCCAAAAACAATTTTGATATGTTTGATGGAACATTTAATAATTTCTTTTAATTAACTTGGTCTAAAAAATCTACTTCTTTAATCTCCTCTTTATCTAACTCTAATTCTTTAAAATATCCTTCACATAATTCTTCTAAAAATCATAATGAATCTATTAGCATAGTTACTATTTTTGTTATTCCTAAGAAACTGAAGAAACCAATAATCTATGTTTATGGAGAAAAACCTAAACCAAAACCAATTGTAGTGTAGAAAATTGTACTCCCTTCTTGGAGATAGTACAATTTCACATTTAGTTTGGACCTATTTTAGTACCCTTGCATTCACGACCTTTAAATCATCATTAATAGGCCTCTAAGACCCTTT